>ML058542.1:1046717-1432838 GCA_003013855.2 Liriodendron chinense
TGGATCTTCCTGAGCCAATCAACACCGACAAAGTGAAAATCTTTCACGGGTAAGTCATTCTGACTCTATCAAGAGTTACATTAATAGAGCTGAAGTCAAGAGGTCGAAGCTAAAACCTCTGAGAAATCGTTTCCGTCCACCAATAAGTGTTTCAAATAAGAGGATTCAAAAGGAAAAAAGAGAGAAGAAAAAGAAAAAAAAAGGAAAGAGGAAAAAAAGAATACCAAAAAAAGAGAGAAAAGAAAAATAGGAAGCCAAAGCAAGGCACCCGAGAAAAATCAACCCAAGAAGAAACACAGTCATCCATTCATTCATCTCAGAATGGTCTTTAGCTAAGACCAACAGCTCTATCATCGTAACTTAGGATAAGGGCTGGAAGACTGCCATCGGCCGGCAACGACGGATTCCTGACCTCTAGCCACTGCAGTTATCTAAAGATCCAGAAAAAAAAATTGTGTGCCTAAACAAAGAGGGCAGAGTGAAAACCCGAAAGGGCGCTCCGAGTAAAAATAGTGGGCATACAGCGGACTTGGTGAAAACCCGAAAGGGCGCCGAGGGTAAAAACAGCATTGCTGCCAAGGGGCAGGCAAGATCAAACACCCGGGACGTGGTGAAAATCCGAAAGGGCGCCATGGGCAAAAATGACGGGAAAGGCCGGCTGTGGTGAAAACTCGAAAGAGCACTACAGGCAAAAATGGCTCGAATAAAAAGAAAAATTAAAAGTGCAGGTACCAAGAAATCAGACAATCCAGATCAGTTCAAACGATTACAGTTCAAGAATAAGAAGAAGTACAGTTGGGAACAAAGAACTCTACAAACTCTGACAGTCTCAGGAAGCGACAGTTTCCATTGCCTACACCTCTAAGGAACCAAAGGGATCTCACACAAGTCAATCTCGAGACGTCGGTCAAAGCATTGGCCAAGCCTCAGTTCTGATTCCTATATCCCGACACAAAATCCAGACACACTCACAAGACAACTCATGGCACAATAGATTTTCAAAATGATTTCTCCTTTTCCGTTAAATGCATCGTATTTCTTTTACATATATCATGTCATCTTTTTCAAAAAAAAAAAAAAAAAAAATATCACCAGTCATGCAAAAAGGAATGTACAGATGGCCGACACAATCAATCTCTACCCTCTCCTCGGCCATATTAGGTAAGTCATCTGACTCATAATGAAATAGCCTCGCTCTCAACCTGTTCACCTCCATACAAGTAATGCACCTCATCACGCTCAAGGATACGGATCGTTGTCTCCTCATCAGACAACCTCTGATCGGCAGCCAATCTCCTCGACATCATCTCACAATGATACCGAAGTGCGGAAATCTCAGACAACAAATGGCCATGAGTGGCCAAAGGAAACCAGGATCGATGAATGGGCGCTCTTCAAGGGCTCATATGAACCAGATGAAGAGCCGGCATCTCCAAGAATATCCTGCTCATCCTCATCGGCAGTCTAGTGCCAGCAAGGGATGCGTCGATACAGAGACTGCTCAGCAACCCAATACTGGTATGGGGCAGTCGCCATCGAAAAAGTCCGCAGCTCAAAACCCAGCAAATCAGTAGTCAAGTAACTCACCCAGGATCCATCAACCCGAGTCCTAAAGTCAGATGTTCTAGATGGAAGTGCTCGACGCCCGATACCGTGAAGCAAAAAGAGGAGCATCCTGCTCATATCTGAACTGCCGCAGGAACCGGATAGGATGATAAGAAAAGTAAGATCGAAAGCCTACCAACATCAAAGGAAGGCGGTGCGCATCGTAAAGCACTGGAGGAAGTGAAAGCCAAGATGACTCCCAACGAACATTCCAGTCACGCAGCTCAGCAAACATCCCGCGATACAAGGGCTCACTCATCCTAGCCGCATGAGGAAGAAACTCCATGATGTGTCGCATAAGGTCTGGGCGACGGGTGCTAAGAAATGGTACAGGAACAGTCAGCGAGAGACGCTCCCATAGCCAGACCTGATCACAAAAAGAAGTTCAGCTCGAGCAGAGAAATTCCCCAAAGACAAAAAGCAAAAGGAAAGTGCAGAAAAGATACCTGAAGAAAGGCACAACAGCCGTGAAGGACACGAGTGCGGCCCAGAGCACAGTCAGTCAACCCATTAAACAGCTCAGCCAAGACGAGAGAAATGATCCCCCTGCCGTCGAATAACTCAGCTCATCACCTCGAAAAGCAAAGGAGTCGAGATCTGCGCCATCCCGAGAATAGCACCTCAGCTATCAAGCAGAATATCAGTGCCTTCCGAGAAAGTAGAGGCCCTGCTATACTCTGAGGACCCGAAAAAAGATCATACAGCAAATCCAAGGAGAACACCACAGCATCCTGACCAGCTGTCACGCCCCGAAATTCGGAACCCGAGTACAACAACCCGAAGCCCGAGTTCCAGGGTGTGAATTGAAAATTCGAGCATAGATTCCTTGAAATTCCATTCCACACATCGCATAACTAAAATAAATCCCAATATAAAGTTCTCTTCCACTAATGTCTTGTTACATTGAATTTTACAAAACTAAAACAAATCGATTACATTCGACGCTCGTGTGATATGTGACCCTCTGAGTATTTTGCTCCGTCTATGTCTTTTTCTTCCTGTGAACCTGCAAGAACTGTGGTGATTTTGGTGAGCTAAAAGCCCAGTGAGGTCATTTCCATCACAGGTAATATTTCAGTTAATAAGAGATAGGAGATGAATCATCAACGGATAGAATTGTATGAAATATACAAGGATAAGGTTATGATTGATACACTTTATGATTTATTATAAATGTCACATAATGATCATGATGTAATGTATGTTATGATAGGTGCGAGAGCAATAAACGTCTAGGAACTCGTTGCCACTGAACATTAGGAACCTGTCGCAAATCAACTATGCTCACCTAATCGGTACAACGAGGGCGGCAAATCAACCATGCACGTCAGTGGGCAAATCAACCATGCACCACTGATCCAACCGACCAAATCAACCATGCTCAATAAGTGAAACGACCAGAACTCGCTGCCACTGAACATTAGGAACCTGTCGCAAATCAACCATGCTCACCTAACCGGTACAGCGAGGCGGCAAATCAACCATGCACGCCAGGAGTCAAATCAACCATGCTCCTGTTCTGTCGCAGTGTGTAAATGTATGTATATGTCATGAGTTATGGAAGCATTCTTCAAGCATACAATGCATAGCAACTCAATTCCAATCACGCCATGCATGTGTTATCTTCATTCAGATAATTCTTTATCTAGTTTTAGTTATTGTTGATCGAGGGATTTTGAGAAGGTCATCGTGTAAAGTTTAGTTCGTTGACAATTGGCTAAGGTTGTTCCAAGAGTTATGTATTGCATATTATTTAGATTCACGTTGATATCGATCATCAAATTTAAGAATAATATCATGTGAATCTTAAGAATACTACATGTATTTAGGGTTGAATGTTGATGGCATCATATGTAAGATATACTAAATAAAATTGTGTAGAATTCTGACACGTGCATTAACAAGGAAAAGTTGAGACAATTAACTCAATAAGTATAATTGGTAGGTGAACCTTTAAGGACACAAAAATAGGAGATGGGTGGATCCCTTACCTAGGATTCCATGTTAAGAAAGAATGCATAAAAGTATATCTGAATGCCTAACTAGAGAAGGAGTCTTGACAATTGAACGTAAACAAAGACAAACACTAAAGGACATTAACATAGAAAGTTACGTGAGATGAATCACTCACCGGTATGATGAACTATAGGCTCCACACAAGCCCAAACTAGCATCTGAGTTGGCTCAGTGAGTCACTCAACGAGTTGACTCAGTTTGGAAATAGAGAAGAAGTTTCTTCTTCTTCCTTCTTTCTTTCTCCTTTTTCTTCCTCCTTTCTTCTTCTCTTTTTTTTTCTTCTACTCCTCTCTTATGCTGATTGGGGTGCTGCACCCCACAACTACATCAGCCCCGCTCACATTGCCTCTCTCTCTCTCTCTCTATCTCTCTCTCTCTCTCTCTCTCTCTCTCTCTCTCTTTCCCACCGCCTCTCTCTCTCTCTCTCTCTCTCTCTCTCTCTCTCTCTCTCTCTCTCGTTTCTCTCTCTGTCTCTCGTTTCTTCTCTCCTTCTTCTTTTTCCTTCTTCCTTTCTTTCTCTTTCTTCTTTTCTTCTTCTTTTCCTTCCTCTTCTTCTCTCTTGCTACCCCAGCAAGAGTAGCCACAGAAGCAACAGTAGCACTCGGGCTACCTCTCACTCTCCTTCTCTCTCTCTTCAACGACCCACTCTCTCTCCTTTTCTCTCTCCAACTTCTCTCTAACAGTTCTCCCTCCCTATCTCTCTCACTGTTTCTTTTGAAGGGACGCAGTAGGAGGGCTGGCCTTTATAGCCCAGCACGCATGACCGTGCGTACGCTGGATGATTCCGAATCCAACTTGGATTCGGATTCCATAACCTGCAACCTCGGCTAATTTGGATCGTTGGAATGGTGAGTGGGGTCCACACGACCCTAACGAAGCAATCCCCCATCTACCATGCGCAGCAATGGCCAGGATCTTGGCCTCCTTTGATTTGGACAGAGAATTCAAGAAGCACGGATAGACGACCGATGTGGGATATTTTCAAGGGGACACCATGCGTGGGGTAGGGGATTCGAATGGACGGCTTGGATTTTACTATGGGGCCCATCCCGAAGATCGCAAGGAGGCCCACTGTCAACAGCATGCGGACGCTGTAACAGCGTCCGCTGTTTCAGCGGGTGAAGAAATGGGTGAGGGAGGAGTCCTTTACATGGACTGATACGTGCGGTGCACGTACACCCACACTTGGCGTTCCACAATCATGTGGGGCCCACCTGCTGTGGTCCCCGACGGACGGCGTGGATGGAACCAGCGGACAGCGTCCGCTCGCTGCCGCGTCGTCGAACGAAGAAGAAGAAGAAAATCTCTTCTAAACACGCGGTCAACGCGGGTTGACCAAGGATTTGTGGTGCACGCGGTGCACGTGGGTCCCACCGTGATGTATATGCAAAATCCACTCCAATCATCAGGTAGGCCACATAATTTTAGGGTATGACACCAAAAATGAAACAGTTCCGAAGTTAGATGGCCCACTTATGGCCCGATTTCTGATTAGGGCGTTTGTAGGATGATCGGGGGGTTGAAATTTGACATGTATGGTTGGATCGTGTCCTAGAACTATTGTATAGAGTTTTGTACGGTAATGATCACCAAAAATCATAATTTTTACAAATGTTCCTATAACTTAAGTTCAATTAATACGTATTTTTCTGGTTTATTGTAGATTATGTGAAACCTGCCACTTCTACACTATTCTAGTGTTCATGTTGAGCACTTCTAATGAAAGGATCATACTATAATCCTTACGGATCGTTTAATATGAATTTACCAATATTAAAGTTATTTAATTTATTAAATAATTAACTAATCTATAATTTAAATTATTCTAAAAATCCTAGGGTGTTACAAACACACCCGAGCAGATTCGTAGGGTTGAGAACTCGCTGGTCTAAGCATATGCCCGGTGACAGACACGATGTTCGAATCAGATTTATAGACAAGCATGTACACAGGACAATGTACGGCGGTTCACATTGATCGCGAAATTCGAAATCATAATGGAAGGTTAGATCTTCCGGTCTAGTAACGATATATCCTTCTAACGGTCAATTTGTGGACTTAGTTAAGTATACTGAGTTTTCAAAGGCTTCAAAAGTGTTGGAACGCATATAAAAGTACATACGTGTGTGTATGCGAGTGAACAATACAGCCTAGAATTTAAGTTCTCACGTCTGGACATGCACTCGTGTACTTACTCGTGCGTTCAAATTTTTGGGGCATTACACCAGCAGCTGCAGGCTGAATAAGATAAGGGATCCCGAACCAGTTCTGCGGTGTGGCAGTCTTCGGCAAAGTCTTCGGTGAAAAATACTGAGTATAATCCCAAAGAAGACCGGTCAAATGCGCAAGCTCCTCCAGAGATGGTCTCATCTCCATATCATTGAACGCAAACAAGTTCAACGAGGGGACCCAGTCAATCAGTGCAGCCTCTAGCATCCTCCAGTCAATGTCAACTCTAGCCATATGAATCAGACCGCCGAAGCCATAGGACTTCAAATCTCGAATCTCATAAGCTGACAAGCTGTCAAGCAAGCAAGCAGTCGTGGCGAGCAAGAAGGACGAGGAAGAAGCTGACAAGTCCTCACAGGAATCCCCTCCAAAACAAAAGGCCCAGGAATCGATGATAGCTAATCAAGGATCGGAAGATCAACGGGTGAAGGAGAAGGAAAAGCTGGAACCTCTGTAGACTCAACAGCCCCTGACCTATCCCCAGTAGCAGCTATGTCTGATATAGTCGCATCGCAATCTGAAACTGTCATGACCTCAACCGCATGGGAAGACTCGCCCACCTCGTGAACGGAGTGCGCAAAGGATCGACGATCAGGAGAAGGACGATACTCTCCATCAAAAGGGCTATCATCAACGATCACACCACACATCGTGGAATCCTGACTAATCTGACCGCTGAAAAATGCATCTGAACCATCAAGAAAGGTCCCGACAACCCCGATCGAAGAATCAACGGTCAGATCTGGACCTGCGGCCCTCTCCGACATGAAGTCGTGAATCTAATCATCATCATGTCCAATCAAAGGGATCATCGAGGCATCCACACCATCCATCATCAGGGGGACATCATCAATGATCACTTCAAGTCCATCCAAGCAAGTATGTCGCACATCTCGGCCAACATCAAGTGCATCCAAACCATCAAAGGTATCATCTGAACCATCCATACCATCCAAACATGGGATCAGCCCATCTATGTCCATCACAGCACCATCACCCCCATCAATCACATCATCCATGTGGCCCACACTCAAGGGATGCACAGCTTCACCTATGTCCCATCTCATCATCCCATCTATACCATCCATTTCTCCCATAATTAATGACCCATTCAAACCTGAATTTTCAGCATGGCTGCCATTAATGGGGCCATTCAAAACTCCACCAACCACCATCCCTAAATCCCCATCAATGCCCTCATTCAATGCTTCATCTACACCATCAATCAAAAGCATTCCACCATCATTAAATCCTTCACCACTTCCTGAAGTGTGGGACCCATCATGGATAGCCTCCACAGCCCCTAGATCTCCACCATCCATTGCTTGAGAAAGGACAGACCAAGAAGAGGACAAAAGGAGGAGGAAAGAGGAGACGAAAGGGAGATTCATGGCTGCAATTGAACCTGAGAGTACAGAGAATATGGGGACAGAGACAGCGGACTATGAAGAATGTCCGAGCACGAGCCAGCCCAGGCCGCATAAGAGACGAGTCTTGGGCGGCCCGCTATGGGCCGCCCGTACGGACGCGCTCCCTCTCTCTCCGCGGGATTGGCTCCATGGTCGTTGGTAGGTGAGGCTGAACAGTCCACGTCAGCAGATGGCACCCTGAGGGCCGCCCAAGGCTCCAATCCACTCCGAATTTCGTTTGAGGATGATCAGAATCATCTGGAAGGTACCCCACCTGTCCAATCACAAAGTATTACAGCCAACATGGGCCTGATTGAGTCAAAGAGAAGAAAAACTCATCAAGAGGGACCCACAAGCAATCTGAGCCATTCAAAGACTAGATCATCATGATCTAAACCATGGAAGAGTTCACATGAGTCACAAAATAGCAAAATCGAAGGTTTAATCGTCAAGAAAGAAGACCAGAATCTAAGATCTGATCATCAAGTGGGCCCACATGGCTGAAAAGAGCAATCTGAACCATTCAAGTCATCATCCGCACCATGAAAAGCCTTCTTAGCCTCATAAAACATCAAGAAAAGGTGCTCCAAAGCAAAACTGAAGTTTGGAAAGGGCCCACAGAGCCATATCGAGCAATCTGAACCGTTCAAGTCATCATCCATGCAGTCAAGAAGTCTCATCTTCCACAAATCATTCAGAACATTTAGGCATTATCAAGTAATTTGAGACAAGTCAGAGGTTGTATATTCATTCAGAAGATTTTGATACAAAAGAAGGTAAAAGCAAAAAGAAAAGGACATACATCAAGCAAGCTGAATACAAAAGCAAGCTACAGGTCACCAACATAGTCGTCGTCATCCCTCCTCTCATCCCGCTCCCGACGATGAAGGTCCATCAGAGGAGCTGTCACCGATCTGCCAGCATATCTACGACGACCCCCTGGAACATAGAGCAGAGGAAGCAGAGGCCACTGTCTGTACAGCAAGTACCACTCGTCATAGTCATGATCCGGGATCGTGAAGCGAAATCCAGGCTGGCCCACAAGAGCATCGACCATCTCATCAGCTGGGATCTGAGCAGCCGAAGGAGGTGCGGAACAAGGGACTCGAGCCACCCCAGTAATCTGTTGAAGTAGCCTCTCACCCAAATACCACTGAAATGATTCAACGTCAGAAAGCATGATCCGAAGGCATGAAGAATCATATGCCTCCACACGCTGAGGGGTATAGTAGAGAGGAAAGTTGGCATACGGCATCCGAGCGAACTACAGCAAATGAGGTCATCACAATCAGCCACAGAGCAGCACGAGGGATAAGGAAAACAAGATACTTACATCCTCAACGGTCAATCCGTCTATGTCAGTGCGCCTCGAGAGTTCCGTTGACGATTTTGCTAATGCAAGTGCATGTAACGGTACAAAGATGGCTCAACATCATCTCGTATCCTCGGTGCGAGATGAGCAAAATGGTCATAAAAGCAAGTCTGGGCAAGGGCACACATAACGATCAGAGAAAGAAAGAAGGCAAATGCCTCCAGGGAAGGTTAAGAAGAATACCTCTACGACAGGCCAGAAACCTGTGAAGGACCGGCTATTCCGAGAGGTCTTATCTAAACCCACAAGGACATGAGTCAAGATAGCCCCGTTCTAATTGTATGGATGGTAAAGATCCTCAACCAAATGAAGAAATTTAGGATCGATCCTTTCATTCGCATGACAGAAAAGGAAGGACCCGAAGGCGTAAGCAATCATGGCCCGTACTTTGTGGAGGGCCTCCAGCTCGGTAGTAGGGATGACGGTAGCAAAGGTGTTGTAGAACCATCGCAATTTTACTTGGTGGCCCTGGAATTCATCCTCAGGAGGGACGTCACCTACAAGCCGTAGCCAGTCAGTGGAAGTGATGGGATCAAGAGAGCCGACGTGGGGAACAACTGCTCCATGAAATGGAAAACCGATTTGCATATATATGTCCAGGGGAGTTATTCCCCACTCGCCACAAGGGAGTTGAAAGGTGTGGGTCTCATCCCGCCACCTCCCACAAAGAGCCGCAAGCAGCATGCGGTTGGCGTTGTTGTTATGAAAGCGCAAAGTAAGGAGGCTGGCAAAAGGGGTATCAGCCAGAACTCGTTCAAGCAAAGGCTGTGGGTGTTTCACCAAGTCATCCCAAAGATCTCTGGTACCTCGACCCTTGATGGAGGGAAGAGGTTGGTGCTCCTTAGCCAAGGAACACATATGAGCCCCTCGGCGAATAATGAAGGCCGGATCATCCTCATCGACCACTCGTCGTCCTCTTATACCATCCACCATTGAATCCTACAAGCTTGGCAAGGTAAGTCCTTAATCTTTACCCGTTAAAATCTAAATCATCGTCCGGGAAACCCATGGATTCAAACTTACATCCAAATGCAAAAACTAAAAGTCTAACTCCATGTGTCACCTAGGATATGTGTTGGGCCCATTGAAGAAAGCAAGGCCCACCTCAAAGAGGGTTGCATGCCGTGCCTAGAAAAGGAATGTTCATCATCCAAAGACACATTTTGGACAACAAATGCACTCAAATGCCATGAGATCAACAAGGGATAAGATTCCAACTTCACATGAGAAGTCCCTCTTCAAAGTCCATATGTGCCCAAGGATTGGTTCACTTTTCATACCAAGGCCATGATTCTTATTTAAGATGTTCCCATCTTTTTACACATGTACATGGACAAGTGGGGAATAGGAAGGAAATGGGCCCCCAAGAGCAACCCAAATGCCCCACCTCAATGGATTGAAAGGAGCACATAGCCCATTTGAAGAACATGAGGACCCATTCATGGGTTAATCATGGGCAACCCTATGTGCATTATCTTGATGAATGTTTTAACCATGAGAGTACAACATGGTGGTCTACCCACAAATATATGAATCAAAGATGCCAATGGTAAAAAATTTGATGCACATAGCCCACATGAAGAACCAAAGTTGGAAATGTCCATGCAAGGGCAAGTTTGGGCAACTATGTGCACCAATTGCGTTACAAAAGGGGACCATTTGAGCACAAGAGGGTGTGGCCTATTGAGTCACCCCACCATCATGAAAATGGCTAAGAATGATATACATAGCCCACTTGAAGATCAAAATCCAAAATGCCCCAAAGCATGGGACAAAATTGGGCAACTTATGGGTATCATAATTCTTTCCCACAAATTGAAAGAAAAAAATCACTCATCTTTGAGAATGATGGTGGATGACCCACCAAGCACCCAAAGAGAAGTTCAATGAGCTATGGTTGCTGAATAGGTCACTTGAAGATGAATCATCCATTTGAGATTGATAACACTAAAGGAAGCTCTTGAGAACCACTTTCCTACCACACGGGAAAACCATTTGAGCTTAGTGAGATTGTTAAAACAACTCACTCATGGGACTTGTGGATGATCAAGTAACTCAAGTCCTCCATCCATCTAAAGAAAAAGCATGGAGTAAGAGAGTCCCACATGAACAAAGTGTAGTGGTGCATACATGTCTCAAAGAAATTCAAGTTTCAAAGAAGGCCCAAAAGCCCACCTGTATGAAAAATTTTAAGGAACCCACCACACTTTGTGCATAAGGATGTACATCATAATCAAGAGATGGTGGGAGATTTGGGCCACTTGTCCATAAAGGCCCAACTAAGAACTCTAGCCCGCTTGAGATCCAAGTGAAGAATGGGCTAGTCACCTTTGTCCATACACATGTGAAGAAAGATGGGGCCACCCAAAGTGAGTTCTATGAGCCCAAAACTTGAGGTGGGCCCTACCATTCCCATGGGCCCAAACCTTGAAAAAAAGATGGAAAAGAAAAGAAAACTCCAAGAGAAAAATGACAAGGAAAAGAGAGCATGAGGGAGCCCAAAATGAAGTGTTGGGCCCATCAAATACACCAAGGGCCATGACTTCACTTTGAGCCCATTTGATACACATGAAAAATAGCCCAACTCCCATGAAAAAAGGTAGGATATTTTACCATGCACACTTGATGGACATGGCAAAATTACCCTTTACATACACATGAAGGGAGTGTGAAAGAAGAAAAGAAAGAATGAAGTGGAAGCTTGCAATGTCCTTCTCCATGCACCACCTTTAGAAGAGATTGGAGATCTAGAAAAAGGCCAAAAAGACTTGGGCCACCTTGGCTCCCTTGGTATATCTACATGGAGAAAAGAAAGGAAACATGAGAAGAGACAATGAAGAAGGAAAAGGACAAGGAAGAAAAGGAGTGGTCCATACCTTCACCACTCACCAAAGGGGGACCACCTTGCTGTTCTAAAGCTTCACTAAGGCCGACCACTTGAAGAGAGCAAAAGGACCACCAAAGGAAAGAGAGGAACTTGAAGAAAGAGAGAGTATGAGAAAGATAAGAGAGAGATTGCACGTTGGAGGGGCCAAGGGTGCCCCATGTTATATAGAAAATGGGAGGGCACCCCTTTACCCGACCCACTGGAAAGACCAGTGGGCAGGGACGGTTTGGATGGCACCCAGGAGGCCGTTTGTCCTCCCACTTGGTTGAAATGACCCCTCACCCCCTCTCCTTGGGAAGAACTCCTCCTTGGGAAGGGTGGTTGCAAGTGAATCTTGTACCTCCATGTAAGAATGAAGTGATGGAAGAGAAGGATGAGGAAAAGTAAGAAATCTCACCAAAATCCCATCTTGTGAGAAATTGAGGAGAAATTGGCTTGATGATATGGAAAAAGCTCCATGAAATTTTCAAGAAAAAGAAAATGAATTGACTTGGTCAAACAGTGATCTCAACCATCCAAAGTCATGACCTGATGATCTGAACCATTCTAAGAAGAATCCTCGGAATTTCCAACCTTGATTATTGCCTACTGTACAAAGTTCGGGTCCAAAGACCTTAAACTAAGTCGGGATCGACATCTCGAGAGATTTTCAATAAAAACTGGTAGCAGGCTTGATCGTCCGAATCAAGATCCGACGACACCAGATATTTTTCAAAAATCACAAAAAATGTATTACCAATCTCGCTCCTAAGTTCGGGTCCAAAGACCTTAAACTACGTCGGGATCAAGATCCCGAGGGATTTTCAATAAAAACCGGTAGCGATCTTAATCGTTCGAATCAAGATCCGCTGACACCGGAATTTTTCCAAAAATAAATAAAAAATGTGTTTGCCCTGTTTTGTACAATAGTTTGGTTCGAAGACCTTAAACTACGTCGGGATCAAGTCCCGAGAGATTTTCAATAAAAACCAGTGTTAATCTTGATCGCTCAAATTGGGATTTAACAGTCTGGAATATTTTGAAAAACTGCAAAAAGAATGTATTTTCAGCATGTACATGGTTTGGTTCGAAGACCTTAAACTACACTGGGATTAATTTTTCGGGGGACCTTTTCCTACTTTCAACAAAAAACCGGTGTCGGCCTCGACCGCTAGGATCAAGGTTCGATAACTCGGATCATTTCAAAATTACCAAAAAGATTTTAAGTTTTTCATAAAAAAAAACCATTATCAATTTTGAGTACCTGAGTTGAAGTCTGGAACTTTTTCAAAACAAAAAATAATGCAAAAATAAAAAAAGGGTTTTCACTACCAATTCTAATGGCACAAATCTATCCCCAGCGGTCCAAAGACCTAAAACTACACTGGGATTAACTTCTCGGGGGCTTTCTTTCCCAACCTGTTCCGGACGTGGCTGACACTTGATCATACGGGTGTCCAGAATCTTTTAAAACAGGTAAGGACTGAGGCGGGCAGAACTCCGCAATCCTGTTCGTGTTGAACGCACCGTGATAGACAACCTTGATTTGGAAGTCACTGTTGAATCTGACAGATGTTCCTTGTTCCTAAAACTCATGAAGGGGTTTAAGGCAGTTGGGAGGTGAAGCGCTCCCTCATGGAATTGTGAACAACGTAAGGCCCCAAACTAGATTGACAAAGGGAAATGTGAGGATGTGGCTCATTTTGTGGCCGAAGGAGTCCGTCGGACGATACGTGGTCTATGTGCATTGCACATAAGGAACAGGCAACTTTATGGGTGTGTTGACTGAAAACCCTCAAAACTCCTCATCCGAAGATGTAAAACTACGGCACTTAACTGTGTGAGATTCGTCTTGCTCGCTGACGTAAAATGGATCGGGTGCCTTACCAGCAGTAGAAGCTGGAAATGGATGAAAATTCCATACATTTCCCTGCGTTTCAGAAAAATGAGAAAATACCAAAACATTTGCAAAATCATCTTTCAAAAATCATAAAATATTTCTCTTGCTTTCAAACAAAACATTTTCAAAAATCACAAAATATTTTCCTTGCTTTCAATAATACCGATCTTTACTCAAACCAAATATTTTCAAAATCACAAAAATATTTCCTTTGTTTTCAATAACCGATCTTCATCCTGACTACTCAGGTAAAGATTTGGACCAAGTATCTGCAAAAAATCACAAAAAATTGTCACTATCCCCAGCACTGCACTTCAGGAGTCTCGAACTCTGCTCACTCATTTCACAGTTTGGGATGACGGATCCGATCGCCCACAAATTGGAATCTTGACCAAAACTGGCGACCAAGCACCGCCTCAATCGCATCTATTCACAGAAGAACATCTTGAAGTCTGGTAACATCGTTCATCCATTCCCATTAGTAAAGAAATAGCATCTTGGGACGATGGACCTGATCGACCACTGGTTGGGATCTTGACCAACCCCCTGACCAAAATCCGCATAAAAAAGAAAGAAATCCCCAGGGGAGCACAACCCTGCAAGCAATAAGCTCAAAATTCTCTGCACCCCCAGCAAAAGCAAAATCATTAAACTGAAAGAGAATGAGCCAAACCATGCATCCATCATCAAATATGCATCTCCATGCATCTACATGCATCGCATCAATCGTCATGTTTACCTGCTTTTAAAATAAAAGTCGGTTAGCCAAAGACCCCACAGGCATCCCTAGTGGAAGCAAGTGCAGGCCAGATTTCCTTTTCAAAAAGATAAAAAATATTTTTATTTGCAAATAAAAACCCCACGAAGTATCACTTCCCAGAGTGGGTATCTTTTCAAAAATTCAAAAAGAAACATGTTTTCCTATTTGCAAATAAAAACCCCACGGAGTATCATTCCCCAGAGTGGGTATCTTTTCAAAATCCAAAAATATTTTCCCAGTAGAGCGTTCGGTCTCCAAAACACCGAGAGATCTTCCATATCTCTGGGTAGGAGCCGACGCAAAAATCAAATAAGATCCAATGTCTCGCGGTTTCCCCGGAGACCATCGGATCCAATGCACTCAAAGTACTGTCGAACTAAACTCTAGTGTCAGTGCGGTCATACCACATGCCAAGATACGAAAAGATGAAAGCCAAAAGGCTCAGTCAAAGAAACCATTTGAACAGGTGGAAACGATGAATTGTAACCCAAGTATCAAAATTAGTAGGTTGGGTGGAAAGAGGTCACCCGCACATACCTAGGCGTGGATGCCTGAAGTACCTTGACTGAGTCCAAGTCGGCGTAGTGGACTCCCGTAAGACTACATGACACAGGACAGCTAACCACTTTGATAGTCAAGCGAAACAAGTACTCCTGTAGTGATCCGAAAAAACATCAAACAATCAAATCACAGGGTCAGTATCCTCATAAGACTATGACGCAGAGGCTCTGTTGTACCTTTCCGATGTTAGTACCGATCGGGAATAGAAGGGTTGCGATTGGGTACCTAGGTTGCAGCGCATGCAGGGACAATCGCAACGTTTTCTCCAAACTCTCGCGGTATGTGCGAGTTATCAATCTCCAAGCAATCAACTGAGTCAGATACAAAGGAAAACAAAGATTTTAGACCAGAATCTAGGAAAGAATGAATTGCAAACCAAGCATCAAAACCAACAGATCGGGTGGAAAAAGTCCACTCGCACATACCTAGGCGTGGATGCCTGAAGTACCTTGACTGATTCCAAGTCGGCGTAGTGGACTCCCGTAAGACTACATGACGCAGGGCAGCTAACCACTTTGACAGTTAAGCGAAACAAGTACTCTTGGAGTGATCCGGGAAAACATCAAACAATCAATCTCAGGGCAGTAACCTCATAAGACTATGACGCAGAGGCTCTGTTGTACCTTTCCGATGTTAGTACCGATTGGGAATGGAAGGGTTACGATTGGGTACCCAGGTTGCAGCGCATTGCAGGGACAATCGCAACGTTTTCTCCAAACTCCCGCGGTATGTGCGAGTGATCAATTTCTTGATGAACAACTGACACAGATGCAAAGGCAAGCAAAGATTTCAGACCATGATCTATGAATGACCGGGTCAGAAGTGGGGTGTCCACTCGCTTTAGCAGTCGGTTGCACGCAACCTCTGCCAAAGAGGGGCATCTGTAGACACCCCACCTTCTGCTATAATGTTGGTAGAGGTAGCTGAATAAATGGAGGACCGTACCCCCAAATCCCATGTCCAAACTCAGCCAAACTCACCCTTGTAACCCCCAATCCATAGCCCAACCCAAGCCTGAACCCAGTCAACTCACCCCTAAACATCAGCCTGAAAAACCCCCCATAAGAAAAACCAGTAAAAAATCCCAAAAAAAGTCAAAACTCGGCGAGTCAACCCGCTGAGTCAACCCATCGAGTCAACTCACCGTGTCAACCTATCTCCTAAACCCAGTCAACTCACCGAGTTCCAAACCACAGCCTTAGAGCAAGCTCGAACCCCAAAGTTAAGAAAATGCTGCTTCAGGTTCGGAGGTCATACACTCCAAACCCGAAGCAAATTGATCGTACGGCCGGCCCCCTGGGTGCCGCCCAAAAATAATTACAGGTTCTGTCACTCCCCGCTACTATAAATACCCCCCTCCCCTTCTCGTTTCACAAGCTCTCAAGCCTGAGTGCAATCTATTTGTTTCGAGTTTTTCTCCCCCCTTTAGCCCACTTTTCCACCAAGGAGAGCCCGAGTGAGGAGAGCCTAGTCCTAGTCCAGCCCAGCCTGACCCTGGTCTAAGTCTCCTAAGCCATCCAAGTCTTGATCTAGCCACTCAAAGCAAATCCTTGCGACACCTCCATCCATCCAGCTACTCTTTACCAGCATCATCTCATTTGCATCTAGCATAAGTGCAACATTTACTTTCTTCCAACCCCCCTGCTTCACTACAAGCACTTTGATTATTCAAGCACACAACATGCATCCCGCATAAAGCACATGTCAGTTCGAGCGTATGCTCTGGGCTTACCTGTTAATGGAAACTTACCCATCAGAAACTCTTACTGTTCAGACCTGCATTTATGCATCAGTCACTACAAGCACTTTGATCATTCAAACACATAGCATGCATTCCGTATAAAGCACCTGTCAGTTCGAGCGTATACTCTGGGCTTGCCTGTTAATGGAAACCTGCCCATCAGAAACTCTTACTGTTCAGATCTGCATTCATGTATCATGTCATCCATGAGAATATACGAGGATTAAATCAGACTTTCAAGTATTAGTTCGATTCTGTAAAGTAGAGACCGTACTTCGGTATGGGCAGTGTGTGGGGTGCTTAACCTCTTCCCACCCTGTAACCGTGATCCCTTACCTCGAATGTCTGGCCGCAATTCAAAATGAGTCATTTTAAGGGAAGGAATCTTCGGTTCCCTTCTCTAACGTTTTTACGGGGTCCAGCCGACTGTAAATTCGAAGTAACTGGCTAGTGGCGACTCTGGTCTTATACAAACTCATTTAAACACATCCTGCTTAACACGACAATAAAACAAAGCCCTCGAGAACGAGGCAAGCCAGTGGCACAAACGACGATTCGCACACACGCACCTCTTCTTCTTTTCCGAAAGGGAAAGGAGAACGTACGGGAGCGCGGAACGGCGAGGGTCCACAGTTAGCAAAAATGGCCATCTGTGTGCATGGGAGCATCAGAGAAGATAAGTGTATTGCTTGTAATTTCATTTTCTTCATAGTTGAAGTTTGCACCTGTGATTTTTTACCCTTATTAGGGTTTTTCCACGTAAATTCTGTCTTGTGGATTGTTGGTTTGTTTGAATTCCTCTTCTAGTTGTTAATTCTTCCTGATTATCATTCGTGGGTGAGACCGGATATTGGATCTCAGTTCACCAGCATTGTTGGCATGCTGCGTAACAACTGGTATCAGAGCTATTGGTTTAGTTCATGAGAGAGTGATGACGGAACAAGGGACGACTAGAATTGAGAAGTTTGATGGTTCAAACTTTGCCTTCTGGAAGATGCGTATGGAGGATTATCTGTATCAGAAGGACCTCTATATTTCTCTTGAAGGAAAAGAGAAGAAACCAGAGAAGATGATAGATGATGAATGAGGTTTAGTGGATTGGAATGCTTTAGGAACGATCCAACTCTCTTTGTCTAAGAGCGTCGCCTTCAATATATCTACGGTAAATACCACAAAAGAATTAATGCAAGCTCTACCTACGATGTAAGAGAAACCTTTGACGTCTAACAAGGTTCATCTTATGAAACGGCTATTCAACATGAAGATGTCAGATGGTAGGGGCGTGGGTGAACATCTAAACGAGTTCAATACAGTCACGAGCCAATTGGAATCCGTTGGCATCACTTTTGATGATGAGGTCAGGGCGTTATTGATCTTGTCCAGTTTGTCAGACAGTTGGGATGGTTTGGTGATTGTCGTGAGCAATTCCTCAAGAACGATGAAGTTGAAATTCAATGGTGTGGCCGGTCTAATTCTCAGCAAAGAATCTAAAATGAAGACATCAGGAATTTTAGAAGATTCAGAGAATGCTCTAAACGTTGAAGGAAGAGGAAGATCTTCGAACAAAGGTGGCAATAAACACGGGCGTTCTAAGTCAAGGAATAAGTCCAAGGGATCGAAAGATAAGGACAAGTGTTGGCATTATGAAAAGAATGGGCACATGAAGCGTGGTTATAGGGCACTCAAGAAACAAGAAGGGTGCTCTCGAGGTGGGAAGGATTTAGTGAATCTATCTGAGGAGAGTGACACAGAGGCGTTGATCCTGTCTATTGATGCACAGAATGAGTCTTGGGTTATAGACTCGGGTGCTTCATTTCATGCCACTTCGTCTAAGGAAGTTCTTCGTGATTATATGTCAGGTGACTTCAGGAGAGTCTACCTGGGTGATGATGAGTCGTGCAGTATTGTTGGCAAGGGAGACGTTCACTTAAGTCAGAAAGACAGAACGGTCTTAAAGTTGAAGGATGTCAAACATATAACGAGTTTGAGATGGAATAATTAATCTCAGTGGGGCAGTTGGCTGATACCGGATATGTGACGATATTCATTAGTTATTCCTAAAAGGTCACAAAAGGTGCCTCGGTGATATCTCGAGGCAAGAAGGAAGGTACCTTGTACGTGACTTTTGGATCATATAGTTCACTCGCAGTCGCATTAACTGTAGTGAACGGATAGTTATGACATCAGAGGTTGGGACATATAAGTGAGAAGGGGATAAAAGTACTATTGTCAAAGGGGAAGCTACCAGGGTTGAAGTTTATCGACCTGGAATTCTGTGATGACTGCGTGTATGGTAAGCAGAAGAGAGTAAGCTTCAAAAAGACAGGACGCGCTCCAATGACGCATCTATTGGAGCATGTACACACTGATATGGGGGACCGGCATAGGTATCATCGCTTGGTGGATCATGTTATTTTGTCTCTTTCATTGATGATGCTAGTAGAAAACTGTGGATCTATTTCTTGGAACATAAATCTGAGGTATTTGATGTATTAAAGAAGTATAAGGTACTTGTAGAAAATGAGACAGGTAAAACAGTAAAATGTCTCAGATCAAATAACGTGGGAGAGTACTGTAATAAGAGGTTTGAGGAGTATTGTACAACACATGGGATCAAACATTAGAAAATGATCCCAAGGACACCGTAGCAGAACGGTGTGGCTGAGTGCATTAACAGGACCATTCTTGAGCGCGCTATAAGCATGAGGCTACATGGAGGGTTGTCCAAGACCTTTTTGGGCAGATGCTGTAAATGTTGTCGTTTATCTCATCAATAGAAGTCTCTTAACACCATTGGATGGTGGGTTAGTAGAAGAAACATGGACTAGGAAAGAAGTGAACATTGCACATCTGAAAGTGTTCGGTTGCACTTCATATGTTCACATTAATGTAAAGCACATAAACAAGCTGGATGCGAAGTTTAGGAGGTGCACGTTTATAGGCTACGGGTAGAATGATTTTGGGTACCGATTTTAGGACACAGAGAACTGAAAAATCATCAGAAGTAAGGACTTAGTCTTCAATGAGAAAGTGATACATAAGGACAACTTGCAGCAAAAGTAGAATATGACCGGTGAGAAAGAATTCGTAGAGTTGGAAGAGTTACCGAACACAGGTGTTGCAGTGCCATAGGATAAGCATGCACAGGAGCATGATGAGGCAGAGCCGCAGACGTCGGTTGTGAGGAGGTCTACTCACAAGAAGACCCAAGGTTCGATACTCACCCTCCTTACATTATCTACTGTTGACAGATAATGGTGAACCAGAGTGTTTTGAAGAGGAATTACGATCAGATACACGGGTTAAGTGGGAGCATGTTATGGATGATGAGATGAACTCTCTTAAGTCCAATCGCACGTGGGAGCTCGTTACTCTACCTAAGGGTAAGAAAGCTCTTCATAACAAATGGGTTTACAGATTGAAAGAGGAGCATGATGGTTCAAAACGGTACAAGGCCAGACTGGTTGTGAAACGGTTCCAACAAAAAGTAGGTATCGATTTCATTGAAATATTTTCACCAGTGGTGAAGATCTCTACGATTCGCATGGTCTTGAGTATAGTGGCTACAAAGAATCTACATCTAGAGCAGCTAGATGTTAAGACAACCTTTCTTTATAGTGGCCAATCAGATGTATGTACATTCTGTTTTCATTTTAACAAAGTTACTTGTGTCCTCCCACCTTTTCTATAATAATTAAAAAAGAGTACATCTCATTTTAGTTAACAATATTTATATAATAGAGATCGTGATCACTAATACATAATCAATGTTATCACAAAGTCATTATGTATTAGAGATTTTAATTTCTATTGCATAATTAATATTAATTAAAATGATATCAATTTATTTTGAGGCCTCTACCATACTGATCCTTTTTTTAAGAAACGTGAGAGCAACCACTTGTAACTTTGTTGATATGAGAATTTCGATGGATGCCATAGAAAGAATGGGCCACACCTATCCTATAAACTCATAGCTCGAAGCCCACAAAAAGAGCAAAACACAAACATTATGTTGCAGAGCCTTTTTTTTTTGTTTTTTTGGGGTGGGGGTAGTACACACCTCAATGTCAGTACACCCACCTTATTGTTAGTCACACCGCAATGTTAGCCACCCCCACTAGGGAATTAATAACAAGACCTCAAGTGTTGAACGAGGTTATTTTCACTTAGGGGGCGTTTGGTAAAACTTAATTTCATGACTTATCACTTAAAAATTATATTTTTAGTGATTTTAGTAATTCAGACCGTTTGGTAATTAAAAAAATTTAAGTGCTTAATTGAAAAAATCACTTAAATTAAGTGGATTATTTTCAGCCATGACAACTTGACTTAAAACTTATAGCTGAATGCGGTAAGTGGTTCCTCTTTAAATTTTTAGATAAAAATTGACAAAAGTATCCCTATTAACATTTAATAATGACAATGATTACCCTTCTTTGTTTACTTTCCTATCTATGACACCATCCCCCGCAAGTACTTGAAGTCACCAAATTCTATTAGCCCCAGCATAATGCATGTATTATATCTACATAGTCTATCCATTTGGAGAGATCATTTTAAGGCATGAGCCCAAAAATGAGACAAGTCCAAACCTCAGGTGGACCACACCACTGAAAACAATGGGGACAATGATGCCCACCATTGAAACCTTCCTAGGGCCCACCATGATGTTTATTTATAAGAACACAAAGGCCTGGATTAAGGGAAAACACAAATATTAGCTTAATTCAAAACTTTTGTGGCCATAATAAGTTTTTAATGGTAGTTTTCAGACAAAGTACCAAACAGATTTTTCAGTTTTTATAAGTACTTAAATTCAGCACTTTAAGTTCTCAGTACTTAAATTAATTTTCAGGCTTAATTTTTCAGTTTACCAAACAGCACCTTAGTCTACCACTTGAGGTATGGATCAGGGTGTTGTAGAAACTTCATCTTTATTTGTAAAAGGAACTGCCTACCAACTTTATAAGCCCATGTATAACTTTTCGTACGCTTCATTTCCAGTGATACTCAAAACAGACTAAATTGGTGAGTTCCAATCGGACGACCTGTTTTAGTACGGTAAATCCCTAAGACCTACACACATGCGACTGTGCGGGCACTATCCAACGCCACGTGACATGCCTCGTTGTAATTGATGTAGGGAGTGAATCCCATGATCAAGGGTGAGGATCGATGACCTTCATAATGGAGATGGACTGGAGGAAGAATATGAGAAAACGTAAAGAAACATCATCTGATGACTGGTCGGACGACCGGTTGTGCACACTCGGGGACCGGTCGTCCGACAGGTCCAATTTCAGAAGGAAGCCAGTCCAAAATCTCTTAACTATTTTGGACCTTGTCCGACCAGTCGTGAGACATGCGAGCTTTGCGGTAGTTTCTGATTTTGGAGTTTCAACCAAAACAGAGTTGCTCGACGCCGAGAAAAATCAACAAATTTCACGTCGATCCGAGCTACGGATTGACCGTGGCGTCCAAAATACTACGAACTGTCCAGAAAGTTTTGAATTCCGCCGACTTAACTTGGAGATGGTCCAAGTGGCCCACTATTATTAGTATGAAGGATCTAAGCCGACCATCTTGTAGATTACATCGATGTCAGCAAAACTTTAAAGTTTCGTGTCAATCGGATATGTGGATTGCTCGTACTAGTGAAAGGAAAACGACGCAAGACATGCGTTATACAGTTTGTGGAGATTTTTGCTGATATTTTCCTATTGTGTCTAGGGTTTATATAGATGCGTGATTAGGGTTTCCTAAGCTTTGCTAAAACTTAGTTTCATTATAAATATTGATTTTTATTTCGTTGTTAGCAGTACTATCTTTGATTAATATTGAAAAATTCTTTAGTTTATACTCTTTTTACTCATGTTCTTCGAGTGCCCCTTGAGAAATCAAGGAAGATCGAGTGTTCTTCTCGATTGATCCGTGAATTTGGATTAGTTATCCCGTGAGAGAGATGGTACTTGATCTCACCCCCGCCCTGACTACACTAGTAATAGACAGTTTGGAAGATACAATCATTGACGTAATCCGAGTGGGCCACGCAACTCACACGTAGCATGGGCCCCACTTGCGTAAAATCCTAGAAAAATCTTATTAATCAACCAATCAATCAACCCCCCGTCAACCCATCAATCCATCACTACCAACCCCCGTCACCTTTTCTCGTCCCCATGCAAGAGAGCCCAAAAAGGCAACAATATTCATCATCCCTCTCACATTCTTAATTCGTTTCTTTTCTACTCCTTTCTTCATTTCTAATCATCTTCCTATCCCAAAATCCGTACCATACTAAGATCCTATATGTACGAGAGAGAGAGAGAGAGAGAGAGAGATTATCAGACAGACAGAGGGAGTTCAAGAGAGATTGGGAAAGAGTTAAGAGGAAGATTAGGATAATGAGAGGAGGCTTGCTTGTGGCAAACCGACTATCTATCCATCCACCGAGGACGTGGTTTGGCTAGTGACGCTGCCACTAGCCAAGTGGCTAGTAGTCGGTGCTCCGTGTGTCCCACACATACACCCATCCACCTATTTTTAAAGATCATTTAATCGATTTATCCAAAAATGAGGCAGACATCAATCTCAGGTGGACCACACCATGGGAAAACAGTAGTTATTGAATGTCCACCATTAAAGACCTCCTAGGGCCCACTATAATGTCTATTTGACATCCAACCTGTTGATTGGGTCATATAGACCTGGATGAAGGGAAAAAACAACTATCAGCTTGATCCAAAACTTTTGTATACCCAAGAAGTTTTTAATGGTAGTCTTTCAATCAACAGTGTGTGGTCCACTTGAGATTTGGATCAACCTCAGTTTTTGGATCATATCATAAAATGATCTCGAAAAATGGATGGATGGATGAAACTGTATGTCCCACAGAGCTGTGACCACTAGCCAACGGCTACTGGCAAAGTCACTAGCCAAGCCTCTTCCATCCACCGAGGTGAGTGCACGGATCGATCAACCCATTTCTTGAAGTGGGCCCACCATGTGGGACCCTTCTTGATGTTTATTTACTATTCAACGTGCTGATTATGTCAAAAGGACCTAGATGTAGGTAAAATGTAAAGATCAGCATGATTCAAAGCTCCTTGGGCCCATCACAGTATGGCCAAACAGATGGACGGAGTAGATCGTCCTAAGCGGATCCAAAATTAAAAAAACAAACAAACAGAAAAACAAACAAACAAAAAATACAAGCGGCTGCTCGATCTCACCCCCGCCCCGACTCACTAGTGATAGACAGTTTGGAAGATACAATCATTGGCGCAATCCTAGCATGGGCCCCACTTTCATAAAATCCAAGAAAAATCTTATTAATCAACCAACCAATCAACCCCATCAACCCATCACTACCAACCCCCACCACCTTCTCTGGTCCCCATGCAAGAGAGCCCAAAAAGGCAACAATAATCATCATCCCTCTCATATTCTTAATTCGTTTCTTTTCTACTCCTTTCTTCAATTCTAATCATCTTCCTATCCCAAAATCCGTACCAGACTAAGACCCCATATGTATGAGGGAGAGATTATCAGAAAGACTGAGGGAGTTCAAGAGAGATTGAGAAAGAGTTAGACGAAGATTAGAATAATGAGAGGAGGCTTGCTTGTGGCAATCCGACCATCTATCCATCCACCGAGGACGCGGTTTGGCTAGTGACGCTGCCACTAGCCAAGTGGCTAGTAGTCGGCGCTCTGTGGGTCCCACCATGATGTATGTGTTTTATCCAGGCCGTCCACCTATTTTTAAAGATCATTTAATCCATAGATCCAAAAACTGAGGCAGATATCAATCTCAGGTCGACCACACCATGGGAAAACAGTAGTTATTGAATGTCCACCATTAAAGACCACCTGGGGCCCACTGTAATGTTTATTTGACATCCAACCTGTTGATTGGGTCATACAGACCTGGATGAAGGGAAAAAACAACTATCAGCTTGATCTAAAACTTTTGTATCCCCAAGAAGTTTTTAATGGTAGTCTTTCAATCCACACTGTGTGGTACACTTGAGATTTGGATCAACCTCAGTTTTTGGATCATATCATAAAATGCTCTGGAAAAATGGATGGACAGCATGGATGAAACACATACATCATTGTATGTCCCACAGAGCACCGACAGAGCACCCACCATTAGCCATTGGCTACTGGCACAGTCACTAGCCAATCCTCTTCCATCCACCGAGGTGAGTGCACAGATCGATCAACCCATTTCTTGAAGTGGGCCCACCATGTGGGACCCATCTTGATGTTTATTTAGTATTCAACATGCTGATTATGTCAAAAGGACCTAGATGTAAGTAAAATGCAAAGATCAGCATGGTTCAAAGCTCCTTGGGTCAATCACAGTATGGCCAAACAAATGGACGGAGTAGATCGTCCTAAGCGGATTCCCAACTTACAACAAAAATAAATAAATAAATAAACAAGCGGCTGCTGCCGCTGGACACAACAGCGTCCAAGACGCTGCGCCCAGCAGCCAGCGCTGCTGTGTGTAGCCATAGAGTACCGAGGTGGGGCCACTGCGGTCCTCACCATAATGCATGTCTTTCATCCACACTGTCCATTCCATTTTCCATGCCATTTTAGGGCTAGGGTCCGAATTTGAGGAAGGTCCAGATTTCAGGTAGGCCACACCACAGGAAACAGTGGAGACAATGACGTCCACCATTGAACCTTTCCAGGGGCCACCTCGGTGTTTTTCTGCTACCCACTAGCACGTGTGAGGTCACACAGACCTGCAGGAAGAGAAAACACAAATATCAGCTCGATCCAAAATTCTTTGGGGTCCAGTACTGTGGACAGGCTGCCAGCAGATGTCCCACTCGTGGGGCTCACCGTGGTGCATGCGTTTAATCCAATCCACGCCGTCCATTTATTTCTTCAGATCATATTAGAGGGAGGTCCAAAAAATGAGACAGATTCAGATCTCGGGTGGACCACACCACATAGAAAAGTTGGGGCAATGATGTCCACCGTTGAAACCTTCCTAAGGCCCCACCATGATGTTTATTTACCATCTAACCTGCTCATAAGGTCACGTATGGGTCCCACCACTAAAAACCGTGGTGATAATGCATCTGCCGTCGAAACCTCCTTGCGGCCCACCCTCTTGACGTGTGGGATCAGCACTGTCCATCCGGTTTTCCCACTCCTCTGGGGACAGGTGTCCGTAGAACTGCGATAGATCCAGATCTCAGTAGTGGAGATTAACTGCCTACTGTTGAAACTATCGGGGGCCCGACCGTGTTTGTGCCTTACATCTAAACCACCCTAAAACTCATATGGGCCACACTTATGAACCGTAGTATTGAATTTCTGCCGTTGAAACTCTTGTGGTGCTACACCTCTTTATTATTATTATTATTGCCATCCAACCAGCTGAAAAGGTCACTCAGGACCTGGATGTGGGGCAGGGCCCACACGTGCACCAGATCCAGGGCCGCACCTTAAATGAGATAGATCCAAAGATCAAGTGGACCACACCATGCCCAATAGTGGGGTTGTACATCCACTGTTGAAACCTTCTTTGGGCCTCCTGCCATAGGCCCACCATGCCGTTTATTTGCCATTTAACTTATGGATCGGGTCACAGACCTTGATGAAGGGAAATTACAGATATCATCTTGATCCTAAACTTCTGTGGGCCCCACTGTATGAAACAGTAGGAAGAATAACCACCGTTGAAGCCTCCATGTAGCCTACCTTGCTGTAACTGCACACCGTCAGCCCATTTTTTTCAATCTCAAATGAGGGCCGTGAACCAACCCCAGTGGGCCCCACTTCAGGAAATAGTGGTGACAATGATGGCCACCGTTGAAACCTTAATGGGACCCACACGCTGACGACGGCGTGGAGCCAAGCTGGGGGGCCTGATGCATATAATTTACTCACGCCGTCCAGTTTCTGGACTGGAAAGTGGGCCAGGTGTATGTGTTTTACCCATGTTGTCGACCCCATTTTCTGGGGCCCACTGTGATGCATTTGTATCCACGCCATCCATCTGGCCTGGACGTGGATGGAGCCTTGCATATGAGGCAGATTTAAGGCTTAGATGGGCCCCACGACCAAAAACAGTGACAAATGAATAACCACCGTTGAAGCCAATTGAGGGGTCCACTGTGATGTTTATTTGCCAATCCAGCCTGTTGATAACGTAGCACAAGCCTGGATATTGAAGGAAAACACAATTATTTGCATGACTCAAAACTTCAGTAGGATTGGGGCTGATGATGGTCCAGTGGGTGTGGCTCGCTATGGTGGTCACGTAGATGATGTGATGTTTATCCCCGCTGCCCATCTGTTTGGTCAGCTCATTTTAGAGCGTGGGACCCAAGATGTGACAGATCCAAAGGTCAAATGGACCGCAGCGCTACTCTGGATAATTTTAGTTGGGTATCCACCATATGGTACCTTTCTTGGGCCCGCTGTGGCAATTTTGAGGGTCTACAGCGGTGGGCCATGCTGTGGGGTCCGTGAGATGTATGTGTCTTATATGGCCACCTTCACATCCGTTTTACCGTAGTAGTTTTGGCCGTGGGCCTATATTTGGGGCAGATCTAAGCTCAAGTGGACCGCTATCCATCGAGCATTGGGGCTGATGATGGCCCACCTTTGGAACCTTTTTAGTGCCCACCAAAATGCTTAATTGCTCTCCAAACTGTTTTGGGCCCCCCTAGCGTGGGGCCCGTAGAAATGTTTACTTGCGATCCAACTTGTTGGCCCGTATGGGACCTACCTTGAGGCTTGTATTGTATCTATACAGTAGCCCTCTTGATCTATGTATTATGGCCACGCCGTGTGCCTACCTTGATATATGATTTGTGGTTGCGCCAGGGGCCCACTTTGATGTATAGCTGCATTGTCCCACCATGGGACCTATCCTTAGAGCTATGGGGCCCCACTTTCTGGTCCCACACCATATGCCTACGTTGAGTGCATCTTAGGCCCGTCCGTATTAGATTATGAGCCGCCCTCTTCAGCCTTGCCTAGGGATAGTTGTAGGGCCCATTTTGATGTTCGTCTTAGACCTACTGTGATTGCTTGTGGACTCTATGATTGTCACCCCCGTTTGGATGTCGTAGTATGATTAGAACCCTTACGTGCACATTTGCTTATAAGCTCATTCAAGTAAGAATCTCGTGAGGCTTGGCTAGACTTGGATTCCAAGTGATCCTCACCTCTTAATTAAATAGTTGTGGTTCCTGTATGACATTAACGCGGGATTTACCTTATGCTTGATGTGGTATTACGATTATGTTGATGCGATATTACGCTTATGTTCCTATGACACTTACTTTATGCTAGGTTTAGCATTGCTCTTATGCTTGTTGTAGCATTTCTTCCTTCCAAATTTAGAATACTAGAAAATGTCTATAAATGCCCTTCATGGTACCATTCCTCCATCAATAGGCAACATGAGACAACTGGATTCTTTGGATTTGTGGAGAAACAATTTTTCAGGAGAAATACCAGAGCAATTGGCCATGGGTTGCATCTCATTTTACAGTTTGAAGCTATCAAACAATAGATTATAAGGCCCGGTTTTTCCAACTGGTTCAAACTTGACACGGCTATGGCATCTGTACTTGGATGGCAATAGATTCACGAGGAAGATCTCAGCTAGTATATTCAAAAATCCATATCTGGAGGTTTTGAATGTTGGTAAAAACAAGATATCTGATGGTCTTCCTACACAGATTGGGAACATTTCTGACTTGTTGTCGCTTTCCATGTCAGAAAATTATTTGGAAGGTCCTATCCCAGTCGAGTATTGCAATCTCTCTACGCTCTCCCTTCTGGACCCTTTCCAAAATAGAATTTTTGGTCCCATATTTTCCTGCTTCAACCAATCTGCTTTGAGTTATTTGCATTTGCAAGGAAATGAGCTTACAGGACTGATGCTGAACGCTTCATCCAAAATCTCCTCCCTTGTTACATTGGATGTCAAGTACAACAACATATCTGGTCATATTCCTGATGTAGAACGGGTCGCTGATTATTTCATGGCCCAGATGGAGCAAAAGAAGATCGGTCGGGGCCGAAAGTGATCCGGACCGTCAGGACTGTAAATCGGTCGTATTTCACAATCCGGAATGAGTTACGGGACGTATAATATATCAATTTGGGGTAGCTCGAGCTACTTTAGCCAACCAACCCCGCTATGCCGGGTTGCCCAAGCCGGAATCGCGAGATTCGACCGTATCGACGGTCATTAGGCTAGTTTATTTTCAGTTTTACTATTTATAGTAAGTTTTAATTCGATCATAACTTTGCATCTATAGGGTTTTAGAGTTAGTGCCCAACATGAAAAGGGCTTAGAATATTTAGTAGAACAACGTGGTTGAGGCCGTTTGATAACTTTCTATTTTTGGCCGAAAACCAAGAGTTCTAGTAGGATTGAACGACTTCTATAAATAGTAAGTTTACTATTTATAGTAAGTTGCATTTTCTAGGAGTTTAAGTTGGAGTTGGATTCTGATACTTTACCTAGGGTTTAGTTTCCTATTTATATGCAGTGTAATTTCGTTTTTATTCATTCAATTATCAATAAATCAATTATTCGGAATTAATTTTCTCTTTTTATCTTTTCTTTCTTCTCGTGTATTCGAGAAACACTCAGTTAGGGAGACGGTGATCGACCTATCACGTCCTCCCTGCGTCAATTCCAGAATGGATTGGTACACTTCTAGTTTAAGGGTTCTTCTCCTTGGAAGAAATAATTTGCGAGGTCACATTCCAATGCACTTATATCAACTGAAGAACATCAGTATATTAGATCTTTCAAGCAATAAACTCTCTGGGCCAATACCACGGTGCTTTGTGAATATGACATTCAGGAAAGCAAGAGTAATTGATTTTTCAACTTTTCTTGTCCCTCTAAATGTGTTTGGGTTGTATAGAGGCTTGGTTCTTCCTGGATATTGTATTGATGTTGAAATACCTTCTATTGGTGCCTATGTCACACCGGATGAGGATGAAGTGGAGTTTGTAACAAAGAGCAGGTTTGAAACTTACAAGGGCGACGTTCTTTACTTCATGTCTCGCGTAGACCTGTTATGGAACCAGTTGACAGGTGAAATCCCACTTGAAATTGGAAATCTAGTCACCCTTCATGCATTGAACTTGTCCCACAATCAATTGACTAGACCGATTCCAGAAAACTTCTCAAATCTAAAACAGGTTGAGAGCTTGGACCTTTCTTACAATAGATTGAGCAGGCCAATTCCTCCTCAACTAGTTGAGCTCAACTGCTCATCTAAATTCAACGTCTCTCACAATAACTTATCAGGTAGGATACCCAACATGAAGGGGCAGTTTAGCACCTTTAAAATTACCAGGTACGAAGGCAATCCCTTGCTCTGCGGGCCACCACTGAAGAGTTGCTTTTCCACTTCTTCACTACCTCCTTCAATGCTCCCTAAGAGTTTGTGAAACACCTTTAGTCTCCAGTAATTTGTACTTGCACAGCCAATGGTCCGGTGATCCACACCATCAATATAATGGGTCCAAAGGTGATAAAAGCACACATCCAACGTAGCAAAGGAATTGATATTTATAAAAGTCCATGTACTATAATTTCTTTTCTTTTCATTTTATTTTATAATTTTTTTAATTTTCAGTTACACGAGGCGTCTTGTCAATCCCACTAGTATGTGCATCATACAAGACATGAATTACCATCCATATGTTGGGTTTCTTATTGAAGGGTGATGGATTTTCGTTCTTTGAAATTTTTCATGCGTGGATCTTCTAAATTAGGGCCCATGTATCCCTTCCCATCATTAAAAGTTAATTCATGATCTAAGAAGGTCGATGATTTGTAAGGTTTGATTTGACTTAGATGTGTTCCACATATACGATTTCTCAAAGTCTTCTTTTAGCGACTACACTACTGTGTAGAACGTTTTTCTAACCAGAGGCTGATCTGCTGAACTCAACGGATAGTTGATTTGATTTGATGTACACTTTTGACCACTTAATCAGTGGTTGGTCCCATTTTTTTCCCAAGGCGATATCTTTTGGACGCTCCACATGAACAACAAGTTTGTTGGATTGCCGTGTGAGTTCACCATTGTTTCAAAAATGGCTATGATTCTTTAGCCATACACATGGCATAGTTCTATAGTAATCCAGACCATCCAAATTGCTGAATGAACCATCATACACAATGAATGACCATCATTTTTTTTACTTGGAATGAGGTTATACCTTTAACCATCATTTTTTATTAGGGCTGTAAATGGTCGGGTTCGGGGCGGGTTTAGCCAAAACTAGACCCGCCCATTTACTAAATGGGTCTGGGTCCAAATTTTAGACCCAGACCCTTTTACTAAATGGGCGGGTCCGGGTCGGGTCCAAGTCAACCCATCAGGCCCATTTATAAATGGGTCCGGGTCTGGTAGAGGGAGATCCACCCAGACCCATTTATAAATGGGTCGGGTCTAATGGGTTCGGGTCTGGATCAAGTATGCAGGCATTTTACAAGGCTTAAAATCGGGTCTGGGCTAGACGGGTCTCTTGAAACATAGACCAAACCCGCCCACTTACTAAATGGGTTCGGGTCGAGTCGGGTCGGGCCTAACATAAAAGAAACCAGACCCAGACCCGTTTAGCAACTGGGTCTGTCCTTGGACCCAGACCCGACCCATTTGTTAAATGGTATGGGTTTGGGTCGGGTCTAAATGGGTTGGGTCCGGGTACCCCATCGGATCCGCTGACCCATTTACAGCCCTATTTTATATCCATTAATAGATGGTTAGAATTGCTTCAACATTGTTATTTTAGATATTCCATTGAAATTCACTGATAGTTTGCCTGACAACTCCAATGGATTGGATAGCCATACACGAGAGCCACATCTGAGTGGGATGAGTCAACTGTTTCCAAAATGGTGGTAAGCACCCGAGACATTACTCATTACCCACAAGCCATATCCCAGCTGACCATGTATTGGCTTATGATCTCGACAGAGAGTTGTGCATGACTTGAACCGAATCGACCTTGGCACAGCTCTGCTCCGTTCAGCCAGTAGCAAACCCTAGCTCAAACTCAATTCGGCTCAGTTCAATTAGCAACTCTGGTCAGCTCAAGCAAAGTTCAAGCTCAAGCTTTCGACGGCTCGTTGGGGCATTTCATCAAACAGTTTGCGAGTAATCCTCGAGCTTGAGATGAAAGCAGTTCAGGAAATGGGATTGACGGCTTGCTGGGGCATTTCATCAAACACTTTGCGAGTAATCCTCGAGTTTGAGATGAGAGTAGTCCTAGAAAATGGCATTGACGGCTTGCTGGGACATTTCATTGAACACTTTAAGAGCACCTTCTGGGTTCGAATTTCGGTATAGGAATAGATAAGAACAACAGTGGTAAAGAGATCGTTGGGACATTTCTTCAAACATTTTACGAGCAGTCCTCGAGTTGAGTTTAAGTTTGGGTCTGAGCCGAGCCGAGCCGAGCAGAGTCAAGCTTAGACTCGGTTCAAAAAAAATTTGAACTCCAAAAATTAGCTTGACTCAGCCCGAACTCAATTTCAAACTGAGTAAAGTTGAAATTTACTGAGTCAAGTCAAGATTTTCCAAGCCAAGTCGCGTCGAACTTTTTCGAGCCGAGTCAAGCGAATTGACTAAGCTGACTCATTCATGTACAGCTCTATCTGGACATGGCTTGCCCTTTTTTTCTTTTTCTTTTTTTCTTTCTTTTTTCTAACCGAAAAAAGGTAACAAACCACCCTGATGTGGGTGGGCTCATGTACATCACTTGCAAAATAATTAAATAAGCTTATTTCTTGACCCTTCAGACATGGATACGCAATCAGATGGCTACAACTGTTACGTGCACTACTGAGATGCTGACTGAAATTAGATTAATTACGTGGCAATGGTAATTACATAATTTCATAAAGATGGTATTTTAGGTGCATCTGTTTATTTTCTTCGCTCTATGACTACTTGGGAGAGTATGCTATTTCCCCGTACGTGTTAACATGCCCTACCTGTGAAATATCAATTCCATTCTCTTGATGGGTCCTGCTGTGAAAATAATCTGTTACAAATATCATGATTGTCCACTCATCAGGTGGGACACACATGTATGAGGAAAATAGGTGGTTGGGATAAAATAAGTGCGGTGAACATTCAAAGCACAGAGGTTTGGTGGACGGGAATTGCCTGTGCCCTTACCCATAGGAAGGTCCTGTTATTGGAAGCTTATGTGGGGCCCATAGAGACTCCCATGAGAAATCCATCCCATCCATCAGCTTCTGAATATCACAATAGGATAGGATCCAAAACTTACGCAGATCTGAAGCTCAGGTGGACCACACGAAAAGAACAAGTAAGAATGAAAATATCCATCGTTGAAACTTTCCTGGAGCCAACCGTGATGTTTATATTCCATCCAAACCATTCATTAAGTTATTACCACTGGATAAACTTCGAGCACAAATACTATCTTGATCCAAAACTTCTGTGGGCTTCAGAAAGTTTCCAATGGTCTGCATTGAATCCCCACTGTTTCCCGTCATGTGGCCCCCACCTGAGTTTTGGATCTATCTAATTGTTGTGTTCCTATCCTAATTTAAGCTTGGAAAACTGCTGGATGGAATGGATTTCTTACTGGAGTCTCTGTTGGGCCCACATAACTTCTGACCAGGGTGGAATTAGCGTTAGAGGATGGCGTATCAATGTATATCAAGGGACTTCAACACTCCCCCGCACGTGCGGGGTGGAACTCTGCACGGGAACATATTGGGCAAGGGTGGAGGGACACTCATAGCTCACACCCAGGTAGAGGGATAATCACAACTCACACCATAAATAGCCCCCCGTGGGAGAATATATTACCGGTGGCATATTTGCTACTTCCGGGATTTGAACACAGGACCTTCCGCTCTGATACCATGTCAAACAACCACTTTCTCTAACAGTTCGAGCTTTTAGAGAAAGTGGTTGTTTGACATAAGTTTGCTAGACGCCTTCCTCTCTATGCCTCCAATACTGGAAGCTGATTCCCTCCATCCCGTGGTTGGACAGACTCAGTTCTGACATGGGCTCTGTGGGGCCCACAATGATATTTGAGTTTTATCCATGCCATGCATCCATTTTTCTAGATCATTTAAGTGTATGAACCAAAAAATGAGGCAGATCCAAGGCTTAAGTCGACCACAACAGTGGAGATTTAATGCCCAACAATAAAAAAACCTCTTGGGGTTTTGGAAGTTTTGATCAAGCTGATATTGATGTTTTCCCTTTTATTCAGGTCTATGCCACCTTATGGATAGATTAGATGGCAAATGAACATCTTGATGAGCACTAAGAAGGTTTAAACGGTGGGCGTGGTGTGGCTCACTCGAGTCCTGGATTTGCCTCATTTTTGAAAGGATTTGCAGAAGTATGGGCCTCCAGGATCCGACGGTCTACACAATGAGAACCTTCGCAATAGCCGAAGATGTGCGATGCGGTCTAGTAGTCTGCCTAACTGCTACAGGAGCAAGTGGATCTGATCACCACTCTGATCTTATGGTGAGGATGGTCCCTAGATCACGATCTACGGCTTAGATCGAAAGGGATGGGTTAGATGGACACTCAATGTACTTTCCTCCTTTTTCTCTCCGTAGATATTGTTGCTTGGTATTACGGAAAGAGTCCTCCTTTATTTATAATATGAATACAGCGATAAGAGATAAAGGATGAGATGAGATAAGGTTAGTTTATCCTTATCCCATTTCATCTTCTTCCGAAGATTAAATCTCTAACTGAATTTCAAACTCTTGAAAGAAAGATATTACGGGAACAACCTATGGGCCCCACTCATAAGTGGTTGTCCACAAGTGGGCCCCATGGGTACATTAACTAACATCTCTCACTCAATCACATTGTGGGATAGGCACATCATGAATTGTCCATCTAGCTCATCATATAACAATTAAAACCAAAGATTCACAATAAAAAAAATTAGAGACGTGTGACCAACTGGAACACTGTTATCTTCTCACAGGTGTTTGAGTACTAAGTGACCACCTAACTAGCACTCAATAACCCAAGTTTTGCAATACATGTCCTAGTTCGCATGACCACACCGGATAGAGTTAACTCACGATCTGGAGTACTCGGCCAACATACGCACTTATCTAACTTATCAAGTTTTTATTGAAAACTTTATTTTCCACAAACATCAATTTGAATTTTTTTTAAGTAATATTAACATATGTATATATATACTTTTGAAAGAGAATATCATTTGCAAAAGTCTAAGAAAGCTCGATACTACCGGCGGATAAGTCTCCAAGTGCGTATCAATAGTTTTAGAAACTTGGTGTAGCTATCACGGGATCTTCCCCACACTGATGTATAATTTGGAATCGATCAAACCGCTTTCCTAGCATAACCGAGTCTAACCAATCAAGGCCCTTTCGTCATCGTATACTATAGTAGCGACACTCAATCTCATCCTCCTGTACACAAGAGGAAGGTAGCTAAGGACACAAGGAGTTACATACAGGACTAACTACTCGCACGTTGCAATGATTAGATCGAATCAAAGCAATCTGTAGGTAAAAAATTCTAGCACGTGGCTACAATCCACACCGTAAAGTAGACATTACTAGGTATATGTGGGGTCTATAATACGCAAGTCATCTCACATGAGGTATGACTCATCTCATAACCTCACGACCTAGCTATCATTCAAGCCATAACATTATTCGCATGAAGAGCAATTGTGTGACTATGTTATTCGACTTTATCAGTCTCATCTCCAATCTTTTAGGATTGAAGGCGGATACAACTCATACGCATTCTCATCCTTTATTATTCTCAATAAAGGGTGGTTCATACCTCAGTGTATGAACATCACCCCAACTGTACCTCTCTTGTATATTTAGGGTTGGTCAACCCGTGCGAGTGGGTGACTGGCCTGCTGACAAAAGTAGAAATCCTACATGATCTCAGGGTAAATGCTAATGATTTACACACTTAGTCTAATAAGTGCTCAATACTGAAAAAATTATTATTCATAAAAGATCAAAGATACATGATACAAGTATATTACTCAAGATTTCCTCAATCTCATTTGCCTGACGTGAACTTGAAACAAATCTCTAACTATAGGTTTCATCATGGGATCAACCATCATCTCCTCGGTAGGAATGTAGTTGAGGATAACCTTCTTATCTTTCACTTGATTACGAACGTAATGATACTTTATCTCAATGTGCTTGAATTTCTGGTGGTGTTTGGGGTCCTTTGCCAAGTCAATGGCCGAGGTGTTGTATATCATAAACGATATAGGCTCATGAACACCTGGTATAACACCTAGTCCTAGTAGGAATCTGCAAACCCATACACACTCCTAAACTATAGCACAACATGCAATGTACTCGGCCTCCATAGAAGAAACGGCTGTGGATGTCTATTTCATGCTTGATCAAGATATTGATCCCCCTCCGAGCAAGAAGACATATCCTGAAGTAAACTTTCCCTCGTCGGCGTTATTACCCCAAGCGGCATCGAAATATCCTTTCAGCTCGAGACTCGCACCTTCATAACAATATCAAGTCTTTGATTTCTCTAAAATAACGGAATATGCGTTTAACGGCTTGCCAATGAGACTATCCTGCGTTATTTTGGTAACGACTGACTATGCCAACTGCATAACTAATATCCGGTCTGGTGCAAAGCATAGCATACATTAAGCTGCCTACTGCGCTCGCATAAGGTATTGAGGACATTGTCGATTTCTTAGCTTCTATTTGTGGACACGATTTCCTGTCTAGCTTAGTAGCTTTATCCATAAGGGTTTCAACAGCTTTTGAATTTTCCATCCTAAATCGCTCTAAGATCTTCTGTATGTAAGTGGCTTGAGACAAGTTTAAGAATCTCCTAAGACGATTCCTGATGATTTTAATCCCTAAAATAAAGTTGGCTTCACTAAGATCTTTCATCTCAAAGTTCGAGAAAAGCCAATCTTTAGACATCATCAACAGTTGCATGTCATTACCAGCTAATAGGATATCGTCTACATATAGAGATAATATCAGAAAAGATCTTTCAGACCATTCCATGTATACACAATGATCTTTTTGACTCATAGTGAACTCGAAAGTGGTGATGGCTAAGTGGAACCTCATATACCATTGCCTTAAAGATTGCTTCAACCTATAGATAGATCATAATAGCTTGCAGACTTTCCTTGGATACCTTTTGTCCACATAACCTATGAGTTGTTGCATGTATAATTCTTCATCCAAATCACCATTTAAGAATGTGGTCTTTACATCCATCTGATATAACTCTTAAGTCTAAACTTGCGACAATGGACAAGATCATGCAGATTGAGGAGAATTTTGCAACAAGTGAAAATGTCTCCTCATAATCAACACCTTCTTTTTGTGTAAAACTTTTAACAACTAGTCGTGCTTTGTACTTGTCCACTATATCATCTACCTTTCTTTTGATCTTAAGTACCCACTTGTTACCTATCGCTTTGTAATTGGAAGGCAGATCTACAAGTTTTCAGAATTTATTTTTCTCCATGGAGTCAATCTCCTCGTCCATGGTAGTTACCCAATTAGTCGAATTTGGAGATAATAACGCATCCTGATAAGAATCAGGTTCATCATTGTTAACCGCAATACAAGAGAAAGATTGACCATCAATATCAAAGTATCTTCGGGGAATCAAACCTCTTTCACTTCGATGTAACTTGGGAGCTTGCTGCGATGTACTCCCACTGTCTTGATGAACTATAGGAGCATCTCCATTTTCAGAAGTAGAGCTCCCACTCTCTTGAGATACATCAGGAATTTCAAAAAGTTCTGTGGAAATCTTGTTTCTTTTAGCTGTGGTATCTGTTTTCGACGAAGGTCATATCCTGAGATTTTCAATCCATCCTCCACGATCCTGATAAACTAGAACGCATCCCTTTGAGTGCATGGGATACCTAATGAATACGCATTCAATAGTTTTACTATCAAGTTTACTTCTATGCGGAGCAGGCAATAAAACATATATTAAAGATCCTCAAGGACGTTGGTCGGCTGGAGAAGGAATCCTCTTAGTCCACATCTCATATGGGATCTTAGGAACGAATTTAGTTAAGACTCTATTTAAGATATGTACGGATGTAAGAAGCGTGTCTCCCCAGAATGTGGTAGAGAGATTGGCATGTTCCATCATCGACCTGACCATGTCCAATAGTGTCATGTTCCTTCTCTCTGCAACTCCATTTTGTTGTGGAGTATATACCATAGTGTACTGCCTGATGATGCCAACGTTTGCACAGTATGTTTTAAACGTTTCAGATGTATACTCGCCACCTCTATCAGATCCAAGGGTTTTAATCTTTTTCTCAAGCTGATTTTCTACTTCAGCTTTGAATTTGAGGAAGTAATCAAAAGCCTCAGATTTATGTGAGATGATATACACATATCCATCGCGCAAGTAATCGTCAATAAAAGTGACGAAGTATTGGCATCCATTTCTAGCATGTACATTCAAGGGTCCACAGATATCTAAATGGATTATCTCTAGAAAACCCTTTGACCTAGTCGCTTTAGGGAATGGTTTCTTAGAAGTCTTCCCGAACACACAATATTCACAAAATGTCAAATCAACTTTCGATAATAAGCTTAACAGACTAAAACGTGCTAGTCTTGTCATGTGGTCTTTTTCAATGTGACCTAACCTCGCTTGCTATTTTAAAGATTTAGATACTATATGTTCATTCGACGTAGCAGACAAAGCAAGAGGTGCATCATCATTATCTATATCTAAAATAAATAAATTTGAAATCAAGTTTCCCCATGCAAAGATGAGGTTATTGAGTCTTAAAAAACTCTCGTCCTGGAAAAACAAATATCAAAACCATTAACTAACAACTTAAAAACAGAAACTAGATTCTAGCGCATGCCTGGTGCATAAAGAGTATCACGAAGGGTTATTGTGCGCCCTATGCACGTACAGAGACAGTAAACGTCAATCCCTAGCACGTCTTCAGCAGCGTTATTTCTCATGTACACCCTGTAACTCCCCGTGGCTACACGCCGGAATTCCTCAAGTCCTCAACGATCTCGAGTCACGTACTTTGTTGCGCTTGAATCCAAAATTCATTCGTTACATAAAATATTAATGGAAATGATCTCAGAACAAACGCCTACAAATAAATTATCTAATGACTGAGGAATTACCGTCTTTTTATGGGCGCATTGTCGGCCAATGGCCAGAATTCCCGCAGATGAAACATGTTATATTTGTCTTTTTCGGTTTCCTCTTTCCTTTCCCCTTCTTGGGATTTGGAGGAGGTGTAGCGGTCTTCTGTTCTTGATCGTTCTTCTTCACCTTCTTGCGAGCTTTGAACCGTTTCTTGTTAGCTTTTCGCTTGTGGATTTCTGTTGCAAAGGCCTTAGCCGAACTTGGCTGAATTGCATTTATTTCAACCTCTCGTACTAAAGTCTCTGAACGTTGTGATAGAATTAATATAGTTCAGAATCATTTTGATTTGGACCCAAGGTTTGGGCAAGGAACAATGCTTCATTATTATCTTTTGATTTTCAGTTAGTTTGCACCCTACGTTCCTCAAGGCGCCTATCATCTGCTCCATCTTACGGATATGATCCTTGATGGGGCAGCTTACTGGCATCATGTATTCTTAGAACTCTAATTTCATAGCCCGCACCTTCGCATCTGACTTTTACGCATAGGCATTAGCCAGTGCATCCCAGATCCCCTTAGCGGTTTCATGCACTTCATACGTGGGTATGAATTCTTTGTGCATAGTGCTAATCAAAACATTATCGGCTAAGCGATTTTGCTTATTCTACTTATTATAGCGGTTCATCGCGGCCCTATGTTCACCTAGATTTTTATTTTCAGCCATTATGGGTTCCTCTTGAACCACATCCAAAGTGTACGAAATGTCGTCCTCGTCTAAAAGGCTTCACACTGCACGGGACCAGTCTTCATAGTTGTTGACGTTGAAATGTTGACTTTTAAGTTAATCGACGATCAAAGCTTTAGTGGCCATCTCTACATCGCATCAAGTATCACTACTTAGCTATGATCTAGGGTATTAGCACTAATCACTAGCATTTCTACTGATTATTTAAACTTTCAAGTTTATAAAAGTATTCAATCCATCTCATAAGAGATTTGAAAGCCCACATACCCGGATGGGGATACGGATCAATCAAGTTCTCTAAATAAGATGAAGTTGATGCTTTTACGATTATATATTTGTATAACCTACAACCCACCATTATGGGTTTATATATCATTTAGTGAAGGAATTTAACTCTCACTTAGGTTATGCACAACCTTAGAATTATTGGGATAAGTTTTCTATATTCTAATGAAAAGAGGGCTTAAATCTAATCATATGAAGATTAAAGCCAGAATGAATAAATCATTAAATTAAAGAAAACAATCATTACCACTTTACAAAGAAAACAAGTACTAAGATGAAAGGAAAATCCAATCATTACCATTGATCGTGTCCATTCATGATGGATCTGATCATCACCATTAATGTTCATCATTGATGATGGATCCTTTCATCATAGTTGATAACGGTTCCGATCACTTGTGGACTTGAGATCAATAGTGATTGTATGGATATCTATAATGATCTACATTCACTTGCATACATACATGTAATAATGCACGCACATATACATATAATAATTAAGAGATGTGTTGGGTTCCAGATTTAAAAAAAAATGTGTGGCCCACTTATCATGATTATTATCACAAAATTAATACAACATGATCAATAATAAAATCTAAAATTTTATTCTATATGTTTTTATTTTAATACATACATTGATCATCATCATTATATGACATCTTGACCATTAATCACAAAAATGGACCGCACCTTCGGTTAGATTTCACCGAAAAACCCCAACTCACTTTCCAACATTTAGATTAAATCAACCCACAAATGGCTGATAAAGAAAAAAAAATTTTCACTTATCTTGAAGTGAAGCGAATTGGGCTTCTAATTCAGCCCATTATAATATTGGACATATTAGTGGGGTCCATATGAGTTGTCCAACCACATGTGGATAGTTCATGATGGTCCCTTAATTTTGTCGCAAATAATGGATACAGATGATATTAATAAAACCATCAATATGCAATTTTAATTGTTAATGATCATCAATTTAAAATTGGGTCCATCTTTTATTAGAGGTCTGATGAAGTATTAAACAATAATCAATTATATCATATGCGATTTAGTTAAATCAGTCCAAATCCATTTAGTTTACAAGAAAATAAAATTTGCGCTTTATATGTGAGCATCCTTAAATTAAGCCCAATAAGCCAACTAACAGGCCCGAATCTCAGGCCCAATAACCCCATTACTTTCTTCTCCCTTTAGGGTTTGAAGAAATCCATTTAGCAAACAGCCACGGGGAGATGGAGAAAGAAAGATGGTAAGTGAGAGAGACGCGGCCCATGGGGCTGTTATTGGAGGAGGCGATAATGATTTCCGTTGCCGTGGCTACCGCTGGAGGCGGCGGCAATGGCTGCCACTGGAGTGGTTGCGGCTGGCAGCGGCGGATGGATGCCATGGCTGCCTCTGCTCGAGGTGGCAGCGGCCATGGCTGCCTCTATTGCTGGCGTAGGTGGCTAGGCCCCTAGATCCCAACCAGAATGAGAGAGAAAAGGAGGGGTGGGCGGCTGAGCCTGCTACTGCTGCGGCTGTGACCGGGCTTTTCGCTGCCACTGGAGGCATTGGTCACAGTTTCCGCGGTTGGCTCTAGCGCCCCAGTGCAGCCTGGCTGTGGTCCGAGCGTGGGTTGTCATCCGGGTCCCGTTGGGATCGGTCGGGCTTCGAAAATAGCGCTCCAGTTGGTAGGGCCTGGGTGAGGTTAGTCCCACATCGGATGGATGAGCGCCTTGGATCCGGGCTATATGTGGAGTTCTCACCATATGGATACAACGCATTTTGGGGGAAACCCCGAGAACAAAGCCGTGAGGCTTCGGCCAAAGCGGACAATATTGTGTCCTTGGGTGGGGGCGTTACAGGTGGTATCAGAGCCGAGGGCGGCTCTGCCCTGAGGGTGGGGGATTCTAGCGCCCCAGTGCAGCCTGGCTGTGGTCCGAGCGTGGGTTGTCATCCGGGTCCCGTTGGGATCGGTCGGGCTTCGAAAATAGCGCTCCAGTTGGTAGGGCCTGGGTGAGGTTAGTCCCACATCGGATGGATGAGCGCCTTGGATCCGGGTTATATGTGGAGTTCTCACCATATGGATACAACGCGTTTTGGGAGAAACCCCGAGAACAAAGCCGTGAGGCTTCGGCCAAAGCGTACAATATTGTGTCCTTGGGTGGGGGCGTTACACTGGCGCTGGCCGACCGATAGAAATAGAGAGAGAGAGAGAGAGAGAGAGAGAGAGAGAGAGAGATAGAGAGAGAGAGAGAGAGAGAGAGAGAGTGGAAGCAAGGGGCTGCCGCTACTGCTGGCGGCGGCGGCGGAGGCGGCGGCGGAAGCGGCCGCCGCTTCTCCCGACGGTCGACCATCTGATACGGGAGAGAGAGAGAGAGAGAGAGAGAGAGAGAGAGAGATTGGGAGAGAGTGTGAGATTGGTAGTGGTGGCTGTGGCCATGGCAAAAAAAAAAAAAAAGCCCCATTCCTCTACATAGGTTTGGAAAACCCCATTCTTGCCCAATCTCAAAACCCTTTGAAAACTCTCTCTCTCTCTCTCTCTCTCTCTCTCTCTCTCATATATAAACTCCTTTCCAAACCCTTAATTCCTCTCACTCAAAATCTTAAAAACTCTTTCTACATCATTAATCAATTTTTGTCTTTATTAAATCTCTAATTAATTCAATTATTAATCTCATTTATATTAATCTCCATACCTCAGAGACAAAAAAAGAGATATATGCAATTAATTAAAAGGAATAATTAAGGTGATGGGTATTTGATAATCGAATGTATTTATTAAAATAAAATAATAATATAAAATTTTTAGATTAAGGCCACTTATCTTGATTGCGATTTATTCTTTTTTAAATCGGAGATCCGTCGTTCAATTGCTTTGATACCACTGAAAGGATTTGCGGAAGTATGGGCCTCCAAGATCCAACGGTCTACACAATGAGAACCTTTGCAATAGCCGAAGATGTGCGATGTGGTCCAGCGGTCTGCCTAACTACTATAGGAGCAAGTGGATCTAATCACCCCTCTGATCCTATGGTGAGGATAGTCTCCGGGTCACGATCTACGGCTTAGATCGGAAGGGACGGGCCAGATGAACGCTCAAATGTACTCTCCTCCTTTTTATCTTCGTAGATATTGTTACTTGGTATTACGGAAAGATTCCTCCTATTATAAATAGAGGGATAAGAGATAAATGATGAGATGAGGTAAGGTTGGTTTATCCTTATCTCATCTCATCTTCTTCCGAAGATTAAATCTCTAACTGAATTTCAAACTCTTGAAAGAGAGAGATTATAGAAACAACCTATGGGCCCCACCCACAAGTGGTTGTCCACAAATGGGCCCCATGGGTCCATTAGCTAACATTTTTAAATGATATGGAAGAATGATAGACGGCATAGATAAAATCCATGCATACATCAAGGTAGGTACTGCAAAGCCCCTCCGTAGATGAGTCTGAATAGATAAGAGAAAGATATAATCCGCTTCCTCAGCTATAGATCCTTGAATATGTTTTTATGGATGCCGTATCTCTATCCATCGATTTTGCCATCCAACCTTTTAATATACAAATATTAACTTCGTTCAAAACTTATGTGGTCCCGAGAAGTTTTCAATGGTAGAATCCCCATTGGATCCTGTGATGTGGTCTACTTGAGCTTTGAACCTGCCTCATTTTTAGGCTCATGCCCTAAATTTGGCTGGCAAAATGAATGGACATGGTGGATAAAATATAAGTCCACTGGCAAAATGATCTCACCATATGGATGGACAGTGTGAAGAAAATACATACGTTAAGGTGGGTCCCACCGAACTTGATGGTGTCAACACACTACTGAGCTCGGTGGTGTGTGGCACAACATGCAATCCGTTTTTTAGGCGGGAACTACTTCTACCCGCCTGCACTCTCATATGCCTAAGCTCAGGCTTAAATGCCTCAGGCCTTTTTATGGGTCTTATTTCTGACTAAACAGTTTTTATTTATTTAAATTTGTTTTTGACGAAACACAATTGCCAAAGGATATCAACAATCACTTTGATTGAAATTGGACAGCTGACCGTTTTATTTTTAGTCGTTCAATTAATGGCCTCGTTCAATTGATGGCCACCAGTCAAATGGTAAGATCATCGCATCTGCATGATTTTCAGTTATGATCCATCTATACCAGCACTTAGCATTTAGAACAGTTGGGATCATGCGCTGAGTACCATCTTCAGTCTAAGATCATTAGCCACTTTGGTATTCCGCCCATTTCATTTTTTCCATCACTAGTTTTTAGTTGGAAAATCACTTCTGCAGAAAGATAATATCATAGTATACAATCCTTTCATAGGCATCACAGGAGAGAGAGAATACATGATAAAAATGGAGCTTTTAAAAAAAAAAAAAAAAAAAAAGAACTATACACAGCAAAGGCTACTTACACTGGAGGCAGCCCCGTCTCACAAAGTTGACCAGGCCTGCCGACAAGAAAAAAAAAAAAAAAACCACTAAAGAACAACTAAATCCCCACAAGAACCCGAGCCAACTTAACCCATACGGATAGCCGCTAACCCAACTCCATCAAGGAATAACTCCCCTCGTAGTAATTTTTGGCAAGCTCGCCGAATCATGGTAGACCCTCTTCGTTTGCAACCGGCTACCCCACCTCGCGAGACCATTCGTTGCCCCATTAGAGTCCCTTGGGTTAAATGCGATTCTCACCTCCGCTCTTTCTCTCCTCTCTTGAAATATGCACCTCCAGTACCACCAGTTCCACTGAAGAGAGATGCCGGCTTTGGAAAGGCTTTCAACTACCACTTTCAAGTCGCTTTCAACCCAGATCTTACAGAATCCTCTTTCCACACAAAGGGATAGCCCATCCACAATCGCACGAGCCTCCGCCTTGATGTTGGAGAAGATTCCATAACCCCTTGAACAAGCAAAGAGGAACTCCCCACCATCTCCTCTACAAACTCCTCCTCCTCCCGCAACACCCCGGATTCCCACTAGTTGATCCATCGACGTTGATCTTCACCAAACAGGCTTCATACCAATCTCGATAGACTGAACGGTTAGCTAGTGCGAGAACGAAGGCTGCCTGGACTGATGGAGAGTGGGGCTAATACGACGCATCCACATCTTAATTCTGTAAGTCACTCTCTCTGCCTTCACTGCAATACCTTAGGATCTACTTCCATTCCTTTCCACCCATATCTCCCACATGATTAAGCAAGGTAAAAGACCCCTCATTTGTGCAAAACAGTCAGCCTGTCTCGCATCCCTCCACCACGCTGATTGGCTCTGGCCATCAAAGATTGGTTTGGAAGAAATGCAAGATCAAAAAAGGCGCTGAAGACATCCCAGAATTTAGATGCCAGCTCCCCCCTTCAAACAGGTGGTCCGACATTTCTGATTGAGGGCTGGACTAAGTTGAACAAAACTCACATTTAGAAGCTAGGATCACACCCTTTGCTTGCACCCTGCTTTCAAGAGGGATAATGTCGTGCATAAATTTCCACACGAAAATAGAAATTTTTGGAGGAAGTTTCGAATGCCACACCCAACACGCCCAGCTCTTACACATGCCACCTTCCCTGCAAATATTCCAAGCAGAGTTCACCAAAAAATCCCCCGACGGGGTCAGCGGCCAAATGCATCTGTCCGCGTTGGAGGATAAGCATGCAACAACCCTCCTCCGGGATCCCCTGCAACAAAAAGTTCGGCAGGAGAGACTGAAGAGGAGAGGACTGAATAAGCCCATTAGCATCCAAAATGTCTTTAACTTACAGCCCCTGCAGATGATCAGGAATATCACATTGAGTATGGTCAACCAAAAAACCCATACCAGTCCAGTTAGCATTCCAGAGACTAATATCCTAGCTCCTGTCAACCATCTGGCATTAGACTCAATCAGCGGGAAGGTTTTGTAGATATTCTTCCACAGGGAGGACCTGTTTCTGGACTGAGAAATTCCAGCACTACCTGCGATATCCATACCATACTTCCACTACAAGAAAAGGGCAGACAGTCAGGCACTTTGTTGATCGATTTTCCCAGCGCTAAAATAATTAGAGCACTGCAAAAGTGATCAATATAAATACCAAAACAAAACCCTAACCCCCATTTCGAGATTCCTGCCCCAAACTCTCTCGCCGCCCCTGAAATTCTCTCTCTCTCTCTCTCTCTCTCTCTCTCTCTCTCTGCAACTCCAGCAGCGTAGCAATCGAGTGGCGAAGCACTCTCGGTACCACCACCCCGACCGTCTCTCTCGATCGGGCAGCGAAGCAACCACTCTCAGTCTCTCTCTCTCTCTCTCTCTCTCTCTCTACTTGAGGACCTCTAATCAAATCAGTTCCATCCATGCCCTGAGGAGCACTAACAGTGGACTTGCTGGCCAAATCCAGGGCCCTTGCTTCTTGCTTCCAACTTCAGGATCCCAGGCCGGTGTCAATGTGATTTGGCATAACACCTTGTGTTTTGGGATTTTGTTCAGTGTTTTAGGGGTTTGGCCCTGTTTCATTCCCTGTATTATGTTTTTTTAGCTTTTTATGTTCATAAAAAAACTTTGATTGTTTGATTGAATCCAAACATTAATCCCTTTGCAAGTGTTGCTTAAATCCCTAAGCATTAATCGCTTCTATCATTGCTTTCTTGTTGAATAAACTAGAAATTGTTGGAAGTTGTTTCAAGTGTCCATTATTTGGTGTTTATCTAAATCCTGTGGCACATTGGTGATGGATTGATCTTCAAAATTGGTTCATCTCGAGATCGAGCAACTTCGATGTTGAATGTCGAAACCTTAATTAGTGTTTTACAATTATGAATTCCTAATTAGAAATTTTCAAATTAAATCCCTAATTTTCAATCTCTATCTTTTTTTAATGGAAAAAATAAATCCCTAATTTTTTCATGCTAAAAATGTTCTTGACTTTAATCTGTCATAGATCAAACGCCCCCATGTCTTTCACCTTATTTTGCAAACTTGGCAGGCATTTGTATAATGGTGTTTGATTGACTTCACCCAAGCAAAGTTGAAACTGACATTTGCTAACAAATACTTGGGAAAAAAAATCCAATTGCAAAAATATCTCAATCTATCAATTATGAGATGACAAATTTGACATTTGGCTAACTCCCATGAAAATTTTCTCTCAAGGAGAACATTTGCAGTCCCTCGACATTATTGCAATTGTTTTTTTTTTCTTTTCATTTCTTTCAACTCAACTTAAAAGAATTTTCTCTCAAGGCAGCTCTCTTATCAGGCAGGCCACATGTTGTATGAGTTGCAATGAGTATGGACTGTTGTCATTCTTCTAAAACCATCAACAGCTTTCTGACAGCCTACCTGATGAGCTGACTGTCCTCTTTTTTGGGACAGGTTACCTAACTGCACGATGCCTGGCTTGGATGTCCAACACAAGTGCTAGGTTGGCAAGTGCAACCATGTGTATAGCTGCACGTGAGCTCAGCAGTACTCGTTAAGTGGACAATTTTGAGCATTGAAGCTTGGTAGTCATACATGAACATTTGATGTGGTCTCCTTGCCCATTTTCTGTTGGATCCCATCATGTTACTGGAGTTGTATTTCTCAAAAAAAAAAAAAAAATGTTACTGGAGTTGTGAGCTAACATGATACAATTGTACTGCCAAGCTTTGATAACAATAGTTGTACAATGTCGATTCATTTTTGTGGTTTTTGATGTTTCAGTAAAGCAAGAACATCGGAGAAGGCAATGGTTATAGGATTGGGAGGGCTCAATTTTTTGGAGTTAATTGTTCTCAGTACCATGTTGAAGTATGTCTTCCTATTCACCCTAAATATTGTCACTTTCCGCTTTGTCTGTTGGTTGATCTTCTATTCACACTTCTCTTATCTATTTGAAGGAATGTTGCAGCTATGTCAGAGGGATTTATTTCATTTGTTTCTGACATATTTCCTCTACTTCAGGTATGGTATGATTTTTTGTTCCACACACTTGAAGTGTTTAATTGGTTTTACATTTATACTGTCCTAGCTATTTGGGGACGGATTTTGGATCCTAGCTACGTGTGCATAACTACACACCCACACACCCACACACACACCCGAAGTGCTTAATTGGTTTTACATTTGTACTGTCCTAGCTATTTGGGGACGGTTTTTGGATTCTAGTCACGCATGCATATATAACTATATATAGTTATGGATTCCACAGATACATGCATACATATTTATAATTTTTATATTTATATGTAGAGCTTTGCTAGGTGCAAATGAACGTGCATGTATGGCATGTACATAGGCTTTATTGCACACGTGCGAGCTTAGCAAAGCTCGTCTATGTATATATCTATTTGGGGCCAGATTTACGGATCCCAGCAGTGGGTTTTCATCATTAGTTTAGTCATCTACTGTGGCAACTGAGACAGATCTGGGAAGGAAAGAACCTTGATAAAGAACTAAATTCCTCACAGAAATATCTTCTCTTTCAAGGTTTGATTTATGACTGAAATTTTCATTTTCTTCCTGTAGACCATCCAGCAGAAGGAATTTTTTGTTCAATATGGTAAGATTCTAAATGTTTCTATAATGCGGACTGCAGGATCTGCTCAGCATTCTTATTCTTCTAACAATTCTTGTAGTAAGTACCAACCCTTTGATCAACAACTAATTCTCATTGTTGTAGGATTTAGTGTATAACTCTTTTTTTTCACTTTCTTTTTTCATGCAACTTCCCTACGTAATTCTGTTTCCTGGGAAAATGGTAACCAAGCTTGATGCCTATTTTCCTAGCATGAGTCATTGGATTTGGGATGCACTTGGCATGCTAGTATTGAGAATTTGTATCCTACATTCCTACTGTACCCGTCTGTCTCAGAAAAAACAAGTGATTTTAATTTTTTTTATACAGATTTGTCCTACCAGGAAGTGTCTTGAGCTTGATCATGTCCAAGCCCCATGGATTTAGTTACACAAGTGGGCAATGCATTTTCCTCAAGTGCCCCACAATCTCCCCATTTGAATGTTATTTTTCATTTCCCTCATCAATCATTCCATCTTTCCACAGTTTCCTTTCTCTTTCTTGAATTGTTAAATCTAATCAATCTAACCATGTTTAAAAACTAATTTAAATTAAACCGACACCCTTTCTCTATTACTTCGGCACCTGGAGATGATCATCTCAGCATTCACATCTGAACCTTTCGAGATTGGACTGAGGAACTGAGGAGAGTATTTACAGAGGTTCCTTTTATGCAAGTTGTAATATATGGCTAATATCATTACTTTTATGTATATGATATGATATGATATATGATGGATATTTTATTTTTATATCTGACTAATCTCATTTTGGTCCTTTTGCCTATAAATCCCAATGGCTTATATACCAGACTTATCTTCACACTTCATCTTCTATTTTTGTGTATACAGTCTGAAGGAATTTGGTGTTATCATCAGTGTGGAGAGTGACAGCTTCTAGGTATGGGAAAGAAGTGGATCCAACCAATTCACTAGTTTGGATCACTGAACAATGGGCCCCACTTGTAGAAGGTGGAAACCTGAGCAGGTTTATCTGCCACCTTTTCTCCACGACATGCGCTATACATCCTTCAGTCGCCATTTCATAAAAGTGGAAAAGCTTAAAGAGGTATGGGAAAGGTTGCTATTTGTGGCAGTGATCTCCTTTACAGTTGTATGAAGCCAAATCCCTTCTACAGCTTAATGGCATTAGAGTATTCTATATTTCTTTTACAAACAGATCAAACAAAATCAGTTTTGCTTTTTGACCTGATTTAACAGTATTCGACCTAAATTCTATTGAAAATAGAAAAATATGATAAACTGTTGAAAATATTAACTAATTTTACTGATAGTGAAAAATAATGTGTAGTGTATGCTAATTAGTCTGTACCATATGCCAATTAGTCTGTATCCGGAATTTACGAAGCTCTGGAATTGCAAGATGGAGGGGCAGATTATCTCGGAAAAGGTGTATCAAAGGTTAGTCTTTGTTTCGGCAGATTGATTGAAAGCACAAAAATAGCTATTCTCAGCTTCTTTCAATGATATCTGGACCAATCTGCTTAATCCACCTCCACATGCTGCTACATGTGCCAACATGGCTGTGGCTACTCCATATGTGCAAGTTTGAATGTTAGCTGGTCACAGCTCAGCTAACATAAGGCTTGAAAGGCCTGTTTGGAAGGACTAACATTTCTCGCACAGATTTGTATGAATCATGATTTATATGATATTTGCAGATTGTATAGATATTTCTCGGATTTGCATTATCCAAAATTCTAGTATGGTTTACTAACTTCTATTATTTACAAATGCAGACTGTAGCAAATCTCAATTCAATCATTGGACCTGCATTGATTGGAAAGGTACCACATCTGATCATTCTGATTCTAATATATATTTTTCACCGCCATCGATATCCTGAAATTGAGACTCAATGAGTTGGAAACGCGACTCTAAACTTGTGATTTCAATTTGGCTAAGTCGATGGAATACTATGCAATTTTATCTAAACTTTAGATTCGAACCCAGTTCCCAAAAGGTATTTGAGCATGTCGAGGCTCTTTTTACTGTCTTTTGCATTTCACTTACATGGTTTTAATATTGTCTGAAACCGAGATGAATCGGTATTGTAGGAGAAAAAATTGAGTCATCGAGTGGGTCACATCCCAAAATGTCGACTCCAACCCATCTGCATTGTTTTTGAAAACAAATGATTGGACATTGTAGATTTGTAGTTCATCTGTCAGAACTGCATTTATTGAAATGAATGAATCACAGACATATGAACACATCATGAGCATCTTCAAAATATGTAACCTATCACCTCATAGTCCACTAAGTCACAAACATGTATTCAGTTTGTTCAGTTTGGTTCATGAGAATGGTAAATTCCACCCTTTTAACTTCTCGCAAAATTCACCAGTAACCATGGGCATATACTTGTTCGTTTCCAAAAGGGGGCATGAGTGTCGCTCTACAAAATAAATTTTTTTTCTACAGTAAACCAAAAACATGATGCTTGCTACTCAAGATCTCAATCCATGACTGGCATGCTAGCACAACTATACTTGTTCGTTTCCAAATGGGCCCACAAATGTACCTTGAATGCGGATCTTTGGTCAGTTTCTCTCAATCAAGGTGTGCCAAAACGGTTACGTATCGGCCGATACGTAACGGAAACGGCTGACGCCGTTACACGATACGGGGTCCAAAACGGGGACCCCCAAAATTTTGACCCGTAACGGCCGTTACGGGGGGCGTAACGGCCGTTACGCCCCCTGTAACGGTTGGAAAACGGCTAGTTTTTTTTTTTTTTTTTTTTATTTCTATAAATCTGATGTTTTTTTTTAATTTTTTCACACTTTTCTTCTCCCATTTCTTTTATAATCTATTCTTTTGCTAAAAACCAGTGTTTGTAGATCGGCCTATTTTACTATATCGGTTAGACACACAAGAGTCCCCATTTTGTAGAAAAAAATGACTTTTTTTTTTTTTTTTTTCGATTTTCTTCTAGTTTCTCCTCCCTAAAAAAAAAAAAACCGCCCGCGTTCCGACTCTGCGTAGGGGTTATAGTTTGTTGAGTCCAGTTAGTTATTTTTTAGATTTTATTGAATCCTCATATAGATCTAGGCCATATAGGATAGCTTGCATTGCGTTGAAGTTCAATAGTCAAAACTGCATTTGGAGGATACTCATTCAGTCAAAACTAGAATATTTCTCAACTCTCTTGCTTGTTTTACTTTGTCAATGCATTGGTTGTGTTTATATTAATGTCTTGTTACATTTGTATATATTATGGAATCAATTTAAACAATAGTTGCATTAATTCAGTTAGATAGCGCATAGCTTAGGATCCTTTTACAAAGGAACTCCATTATGTGGACTTTTTTTTATACATATTATGATTTAAATGTGTGTATTGAGGTCCATTTTAACAATCCCTGAAGTTTCATTGAAAAATTCAATCAATTTCCCAATATTTCCCAATGTTTCCCCATGTTTCCCAAAAAGTGCGATACATTCCGCGATACAACCGATATTTCCCACTGATACGCAATATGTATCTGTATCCCAAGGGTGCGAAACGTAATACAAAACCGATACTGCAAACGCTGCTAAAAACGACCACAATTAGTCTATTTTGGACAATTAAAACGACCAATTTCTACGATTTGGATGAATCGAAGCTCCGTGAGCCATTTTTCGAAGAAATCCGAAAATAGGTATTTATACATTTTTCTTCCTCTAATCGCTTTTTTTCCACCTTAATATGATGTTCTAGCCATTGTAAAATGTTAAAATGTGTATTTCAAGATTATGCAACTGATTTTTATATATTTTTTATATTTTTTTTAATTTCTGACTATTTTCGGATTAATATTAAAAATTAGTAAAAATCATGTTTTTTTTTTTTTTCTGGTTTAATGGTTGGATAACATGTGTTACTTATAGTAGGACACAATCATGTGCATTTTACAGATTATGCACATGATTTGCTATTTTTTTTTGTATTTTTTTAATTTCAGATTAATTTTAAAAATTAGGGAAAATCATTTTTTTCAAAAAAAATTCTGGTTTAAAGGTTGGATAATATGTGTTACTTATAATAGACAGTTAGAAATTTGAATTTATAAGTTTTGCAGTTAATTCCAGGTTACTAGCTTCATAAATTCATCAGACAGCCCGATACAGCTTTCTCACCAAAGAGTAGACCGCTTCACCACCATAAACATGTTCAAAATTATAAATAAATGCATATTTGGGATGTTTGGAAATTTCTGGATTTAATCCATATTTTTTTAGAATTTTTTGGCCAAAAAAAAAATTTAGACCATTACGGGGCCGTATTGGCCGATACGGCCCGTATCCGTATCGGAAATGGTGGGCACCATTACGCCCACCGATACCGCTACGGGACACCTTGCTCTCAATTGTTCACTACTTTTGTACATGTGGACCAGAGAATAAACAGATTTGTATTTTTTCACCCATGAAATCTACATGATGGGGCCTACTAATGAGCAATACTCGGGTACCTGTTGGGCCCACAAAAAATGGCGTCGGGGTGGAAAGGTGATGCGGACATCAAGCCCTTTAGGGTTTATCAGCGTAGGAGGCGAGTGACACCTATATCTTTATGGCTCGATGATGACAGGCCTAGATCGTTCGTGACGACTTGAGGAGCATTGAAGACCTTACACATGTAGTCCGAGACATTTGAGAAGACCCCACCTTGGGAAGACGTGTAAGTTGCTTGGAGGAGATGATCAGACTGTTGGATCGCGATGATGATGTGATCAGATCGTTGGCTCGTCGTGGCCCACTTTCATCACACCATCATCGGAGCTCATCGGACATCTTAGATTTGAGTTTATTTTATGCATTTTTACTTATTTGAGTTTTAAGTTAGTATGCGCACGTTTTTTCATGCAAATATCTTTTTTTTGAAATTTTGTTAGTAGGGGTATTTTGGTAATTATGCTAATTCTGAATTTTATAAGAGTGTTACCCTAAACCTTTTTCATTAGTTGATTATTATTGAATGAAAGCCTCTTTGGTTGCCTCATTCCCCTCTCTCTCTCTCTCTCTCTCTCTCTCTCTCTCTCTCTCTGTGTGGATCTTCCTCTTCTTCTCCAATCTTCTTCTTCTTCCTTCTTTTGTCCTTCCAATATTCTTCTAAGGTAAGTTTATTCTTCCCTCTTTCTCTACTTCCATTATCTCATAATCTTCGAACCCTAAATCTGAGAATTGATCCAAACCTTAGTTTCTCAGATTTTCAAATCTCTAATTCGAGAAAATTCTTTGATCTCTCGGATTAGTGATTCCCATTGGGCGATTGGGTTATGACCATGCAAGATTGGGAGGTTCCATCCCTCATCGGATCCAACCTATGCATTATTTGAATTTCTTACTTAGTGGTTGTGATGATGGCCCGCTCCATTGTATGTCTCTTTGTGGTTTTCTTAGTTTATGATGATTGATGTTAAATTTTTAGATTATTATTGTCTTTTATTTCTGCTGGATTATATGTGTTCATGAGCATGCATCACAATTAGGGTGCCCTGCATCAAATTTGGTATCAGAGATTAGAGTTTACATGGTTATGTTTAAATCGGGTTACCAAATTAAGGTTTAATTTTTAGATCTGTTTTAGGAAAGTTCCAGATTTAGAAAGTTTCCAATTTTAGAAACTTTTCAAGTTTTTAAAGTTTTCTAATTTGGAAAATTTCAGTTTTCTAATTTTAAAAGTTCCAGATTTGAATCTTCTTCTGTTTTAATTCATTAATTGTCAGTCCACTGTAGTTAGATTCATATCATTCACATTGTGAGTCATTCAATCCATAGAGTCGAGTTTAGGAAGAACCCAGGACAAGTCCTCCGTTGTGTGTGTTTACACAACAAAATTGCCTTTGTGTTTATGGGGGAAAAACAAGAGTGATATTCCAATATTAGACAAGAAAGACAGAAAAGCATTCATCACTTCATTTTATTCATTTACTGAGTTCTTCGTACATTCCATATTTACATCATCCCTTAATTCTAGAATAGATTGTACATTGTACTAAAATGAAGTATATTCAGAAAGTAATTTCGGCAGAGCTTCGCCGTATTCTTCTTTCATCCTGTCCAGATGACAGGGGAATGGCTAAACCAAGGCTTCCAAGACTATTCTTCTGCTTATGAGCAAGGCAAATAAAGCAAACTAGACTTTGTTCCTTTGTGATCTTCGTAGCACTTCATGGCATATTCACCCAGCACATCTACCACTTCTAGGGATTATATCAAATACATTCAACTTGAAGGGAGAGAGAATGGGCTTTTACTCCAAATTGAACCCTCTACACAGTCATCCACTTACGGGGATTGTACAGAATACTCCGTATGCTCAACCCGAAGGGAGAAAGATAAGTCTTCAGCTCCAAGAACGTCATCTATACAAATCATCCACTTACGGGGATTGTACAAAATACTCCGTACGTTCAACCCAAATGGAGAAAGATAGGTTTTCTGCACAAGAACATCATTTATACAAATCATCTACTTACGTGGATTGTACAGAATACTCCGTACGCTCAACCCGAAGGGAGAAAGATAGGTCTTCTACACAAGAACATCATCTATACAAATCATCCACTTACGGGATTGTACAAAATACTCCGTACGCTCAACCCGAAGGGAGAAAGATAGGTCTTCTGCACAAAGGAACAAACTCTCTAGTCTGAATTGCTTTCTCTGCATCATTCATCTGTTCAATAGTCCCAGCTTTCAATGTTTTTTCACAATTGGAAGGGAAACAAAAGTTCAGAAGTCTTTGTGCATCCTTCACAAAAGTGAAGACAATTGTCTTCTGAGGAGCTTTACGCGACCCGCGGCAAGCTCCCTCCTGGTCGATTCTTCAAATCTTCATCTCCTTCTTCATTAATCCGGCAGCATCTCCCTCTTGTTCATCTTTTGTCCTCGGGGTCTGCACTTCATGCGTTCAACCCGAGAAGAAGAGAACTCGAGGTCCGCTCCGTACCTTTGAGAACCACTGGAGCTCTGAACTTCAAAATCAAGTGACAAATGAGGACCCCTGGGGGTATTTATAGGCTTTTGCGGCCATTTTCGCGGCAAGGACAGCCATCCCAACATGTTCTTTCCGCGACTCGCGGCAAGTACATGTTTTTCTGCACTTTTCTTCTCTTCATTCTAACTTCTCCCAAATCTTCTTTGATTGCTTTCTTTCTCTTGTTTCTTCATTTTTCATGCCTCAACAGTGCGCCCATTCATTTTGGTCATGGTTTTGGATTACGTATTACTACCATGAATCAAGATCAGATTATAGAGGCTTTGGCCGCCATATCTCGATGTTTGGACAATATTGAAAACCATTCTAGAAAATCCTTTCAGAATCTCAACGACAAATTAGAAGCATTTAACCAAACTAGCCCTGACTATAGAAAAGATGATCAACATTATGCCTTGGTGAACGACAAGTTGGATGGGTCCAAACATAATGTTTATAAAATGGAAGAGTACATGCCTAACATTAGTCTTGAGGAAATGGAAGAAATTGAGGCATCACTCATCATCTTTGATGATGAAGAAGTGTGTGCTAGTAATGAAAAGGTCGAAGAGTTTGAGACCGCAACACTTCCAGGTGTCATGTGTGATTTGATTGATGCATTCTCCCAATCTACGTCTCTTACTGTGGTGAACACAAATGAAATTGAAGAAGAGACCAGTGAGGATATGATGGTAGACACCCACATGACTTGTGATATCCCACCACAGATGATTTATGGGAAAAATTTTCACCCAAATTGGACATTCAACACAATCGATCTTGTCCCTAGATCAATCCTGTCAAGTTTTCCTCCATACCAGGTGAACCCCGCAGAAAATACAGAAATGCAGCGTCAATTTGATAAATTTCTTGGCGAAGAATTCAATAAGGAAAGTTTAAGTTGGAGTTTTGTTTTGTATGTCAAGCCTGCCCTTTTCACTTTAAAAAACAATGGCATATGGCGCACATGTGGGCATGTACTGGCCGTCCACAAAGCTTCAGTCAAGTGTCACGCCACCTTGCGACGTATTCACTTCATGGTGAATATGATGGTCAGAGTCCCTATCCTGTATCTTGATGACATTTTGGACATAATGGCTGATGCCAAGATCTGCTCAAGACTTAGTATTAATAAGGTGTGTCCTCAAGTGTTGGGATACCTGAACATCATCCTTGTTTATAATACTTATAATGAGAAATTATGTGTCACCCATGAGAAGTGTCCTTTTGTTTCAGTTTTCCAAGTTCTAGATCATAGGATTATTTATTTCCATAGGTTTGCTTATTTCCAGTCTGTTGCTTTTTTAGAGCATCCTTTAGTTTCACCCATGTCTGTCACTCAAAGGTCTTCAGAGTCAGCCAATGCATTTGCACGACACATTCATGAATTGCATACATATATTAGACAGCGGATTAATAGAAGCAATGATAGTTATATGCTTTTAGCTGACTCGCATCGTAGATTGCAAGAGTTTCAGAAAGGAGACTATGTAATGGTGAGGATAAGGCCAGAGTGGTTCTCATAGGGTACCGCTAAGAAATTACAAGTGCGTAGTGCTGGACCATTCAAAGAATTGCAAAGAATTGGGTCCAACGCGTATACGATAGACCTTTCATCTGAAATGGGCATTAATCCAACATTTAATGTGGAAGATCTAGTCATTTCCCTTAATCTTACCATTGATCTTTCTTCTCTTTCATGGCCACACTTTGAGTTTTCTTCGCAAGCCACTCCACCCCTTCCCCACCTATTATTTGAAAGGAAGAAATTGAAGGGATCGTGGATGAAGAGATAGTTTCCACGAGAGATGGAGGCTTCCAGAGATATCTTATAAAATGGAAGAGCAGGCCACTGTCCGATTCTACATGGTTGACAGAAGCGGAATTGCAAAGACTTGGTCCAGATTTGTTGGAGTTGCACCAGGGCTTTATCTTGCCGGAGTCGAGCTATTCTCAGATGAGGAGAATGATGCGGACATCAAACCCTTCAGGGTTTATAGCGTAGGAGGTGAGTGGCACCTATATCTTTATGGCTCGATGATGACGGCCCTGGATCGTTCGTGATGACTTGAGGAGTATTGAAGACCTTACATATGTAGTCCAAGACATTTGAGAAGACCCCACCTTGGGAAGACATGTGTAAGTTGCTTGGAGGAGATGATCGAACCGTTGGATCGCGATGATGATGTGATCAGACCGTTGGTTCGTCATGGCCCACTTTCATCACACCATCATCGGAGCCCATCGGACATCTTAGATTTGAGTTTATTTTATGCATTTTTACTTATTTAAGTTTTGGGTTAATGTGCACACGTTTTTTTCATGCAAATGTCTTTTTTTTTTAAATTTTGTTAGTAGGGGTATTTTAGTAATTATGCTAATTCTTAATTTTATATGAGTGTTGCCCTAAACCTTTTTCATTAGTTGATTATTATTGAATGAAAGCCTTTTTGGTTGCCTCCTTCTTCTGTGTGTGTGTGTGTGTGTGTGTGTGTGTGTGTGTGTGTGGATCTTCCTCTTCTTCTCCAATCTTCTTCTTCCTTTTTCTTTTGTCCTTCCAACATTCTTTTAAGGTAAGTTTATTCTTCCTGATTTCTCTACTTCCATTATCTTACAATCTTCGAACCCTAAATCTGAGAATTGATCCAAACCCTAGTTTTTCAGATTTTCAAATCCCTAATCCGAGAAAATCCTTTGATCTCTCGGACTAGTGATTCCCATTGGATGGTTGAGTTATGACCATGCAAGATCGGGAGGTTCCATCCCTCGCCGGATCCAACCTATGCATTATTTGAATTTCTTACTTAGTGGTTGTGATGATGGCCCGCTCCATTGCGTCTCTTTATGGTTTTCTTAGTTTATGATGGTTGATGTTGAATTTTTAGATTATTATTGTCTTTTATTTCCATTGGATTATATGTGTTCATGAGAACGCATCACAATTAGGGCGTCCTGCATCAAAAGGGCTGGCCTGAAGTGGTATGGATGTATTTCATTTTCTATAATTCCTCAACCGTTTAGGATCAAAAGGCACAAGATGGAAATTAACATTCTCTTTCATGTGTTGTTCATGGCTCAGTGCTCTTCATGACTGTAAGAACCACAAGTAGATTTTCTCAGGAAATTGCAAAATTGATAGAATTGTAGTTTTTTTTTTCTTTTTTTCCTTTTTTTTCTTTTCTCTCTCTCTCTCTCTCTCTCTCTCTCTCTCTCTCTTCAGGTGCATATAACCTTTTTTTTTTCTTTTCAATAGTGTTGAGCCTTTGCATTATCACCAGTATTCGCAAAAATGTGCTCATATCTGCAAGTAAGAAAGAGCATAACTGTTCTTACCCATCATTTTCGTGGTTCTTATGCAGCAAAAACGACAGCAAGAACGATTATGCTCAAATGATGGGAAGCGAGGCCAAACTATTGGTGTGACAAAGGAAAAGAGAATCAAGCATTACATAGCTCCATTTTTGGTAGCTTAGATATCAAATACTTGTTCAAAACTTCAAATAGACTATTTCATTGTTAGTAGTTTTTTTTTGGTCCCTCCATTTTTACTGTGTTCTTATTCGCATCTTCCGTTTCCATCGCAAGAATCACTTTTTCTTGTTTCATTTGCAGGTATGCCAAAGAAATTCTTCAAAAGGAAATACTGCCTCGTGTCGGTATTGGGGAATATTGTGAAACAAAAAAAGGCTTGTTATTTTGGGTAAGTTCTGCTCTCTCTGGTATTTGCATTATTGCAGTTGATGATGTTCATTTGACAATTATGATGCACTCTCTGCTAGATATATCATTCATCGACTTCTGCTATGTGCGCTTGGACATTTCCTCCACCTGCTCTTACCGATAGGGATCGACTTTTTATTGTTGCTGTAACCCTACTTATTTGTGGACTACCTAGTTAAGGGCAAGGAAATTCTTATTTGGATGAGTTTTTGTGGGAACCATCCATATCTAGGAGTGGAGCACATGGTGGATTTTTTTAATGTAATTCGGACCATTTTCTACTTGTTGTAAATATTTTATGTATATATTATTGTAAAGTAATTTAATTTTTGTTTCATATTTTTATTTATGACATTATACAAATTCTTTAGGTTTCAAATAAATAAATAAATAAATATTGGTTCGTTAGGTTTCAAATAAAAAAATAAAAAAATACAGGTTCCAGCTTTTGTTGGCTTTTAACACAAAATTTACCACCTTTTACCGGTGTTTAGAGTGTCTTTTACCGGCGCTTCTAAAACGATTTTTTGCGCTTTGGAACACACTTTTACCCACGGCAATCTGCAATAAATCCTTTACCGACATCCCCTTTTCTTGGCGCTTGCAAGAGCGCTGGAGATGTATTTACCGACACTTTTGCCGGGAAATGTCATCTTTCTTGTAGTGTTCACCCACATAAAATCTACCCAAATGCTACCAACAGCCCCCAAAATGGTGTTCCAAGCCATTTTCATTCTAAAGCTTTTGATGACATCCTTCAGCTTCTTTATTCCCATCCCACCCTCTTGTAATGGCCTCGCAAGAGAGCTCCACTTGGGCCAATGCATCTCTTACCATCCTTCCATCCCCCAAAAAAATTTGTGAAGTACCTTTTCAACAATGTTATTACCTGCTTTGGAGCTTCCGTAGCATCCAGGAGGTGAATCAGTATAGCACCGAGAACGTGCTTAACTAAAACTAGCCTGCCAGCTTGACTAGGTAATCTTCCCCTCCAGCCGTTGATTCTGCTCTGCATTTTTTGCATCAGCGGATGAAAAATGCTAGCTTTGCATATCCCTTTGAAAATGGGCACTCCCAAGTATTTCATAGGAGGAGCCAACTTTGGGATACCTATGATCCTTTCCATCGCATTAGCCCTCCTAGAGGACATCTTCTCCGACACAAACATGCCACTTTTCAGCTTGTTAACTTTCTGCCCTGAGGTGCTTTCATATTTCTCCACGAAGCGGGAAACATTCTTGAAGGATTTGCTCCCATCATTGATAAACAAAACTGTATTATTTGCAAATAACAAATGGGTTACCACAGGGCAGCCTCTCCACACCTTGAATGGTAGGCATTTCCTGTCCCTCACCAATTTCTTGAAACTGCGGTTAAATACCTCAGCTGCAATAATAAATAAGGAGGGAGAGATTGGGTCTCCTTGTCAGAGGCCCTTGGAACCTGCAAGTGTCCCCATTGATCAGCACAGAAAACCAGCAATTCGCCCAACACATCTTTGCTAGATTCACCCACTCTTGTCCAAAGCCCAATCTTTGCAAGACCTCTTTGAGAAATCTCCAATTGACCCTGTCATACACCTTCTCGAGGCCCTGCTTGAGAACCACGTTTCCCCCTCTCACTTTTTTGTCGAGGTCCCGGAATAATTCTTGAGCCAGCACAATACTCTCTGCTATTGAGTGCCCTTGAACAAAACCCCTTGTTCCGCGATATGATCCTAGGCAAAGGCCTATTAACCTTGTCAGCAATAATTTTCGAGAATATCTTGTAAATACAATTACATAAACTAATTGGGTGAAAATTGGAGAACTTAGCTCAATCATCCAATTTGAGGATGAGACAAATAAGGGAGGAGGTGAAAGCCCATGGAATTTTCCCTCCTTTGAATAGGAACCTAATCGCTTCCAGAATCTTAAGCCCCATTATGCCCCAACAGGTGGTGCAAAATGCTCCCGAGAAACCATCAGGACCAACTGCATCGTCCTTAGGAATCCCGTCCAACTCTTTCTTGACCCCTCTTCCAAAGTTGGTTCAGCGAGAATGACTGCATTATCCTCCTCTGAAAGAGTGGGATTGATGCAGTCAAGGAGTTCATTGTCTAGCTCCACTTCCGCAGCTTGGAAAATCTTTGAGAAGTATTTCACCGCTTCCTCTTTGATCGTTGTTAGATTCGAAGTTTTTTCACCCGTTTCCAATTGAATCTCACATATAGAAGCCCTCCTACTTCGTTCTGAAGCAACTAAATGGAAGTATTTAGTGTTTCAGTCCCCCTCCTCGAGCCACTGGTTTCTAGACTTTTGCTTTCAAAACACTTCCTCTCTCAACTCAAGTTGTTGCAACTTGTCTTTAGCTGCCCTTAAACAAACCCCATCGCACTAACCATTTGCAACGTGAATCTCATTTTCTGCGTTAAGCACCTCCTCGTCGACACTCTTGATTTGCTGAAAAATGTTCCATAAAATTTTTATATTCCAGGTTTTCAATGCCCGCTTGAGGTTTTTCATTTTTCTTTGCAAAGCCACCATCAGTTGGTTAACAACATCTGTGCACCAGGCTGCTGGAACCATGTTCATGACTCATGCAGGATCCGCATTCTCTGAAACTTGAAGGGCTTGGTGAATGTGATTTACACGGGGGAGAAAGCAAGCAGCAAGGGAGAGTGGTCGAACTCCACCCTCGGCAGGTGTGAGACTTTAAAAGTGGGGAATTGCTGAATCTAGTCTACATTGCACAGCACCTCATTCAGCCTGGCCCAGACTCTGGACGACCCCGATTGATTATTGCACCAAGTGAAGCGATTCCCCACAAACCCCGCATCAAACAAGCTTGCTGCATCAATCATTATTGCAAAGTCTAATGAGCTGGCTAAATCATTAGCCACAACCCACGGACCAGGCCCTAAAGCTGCAACACTTTCCAGATCCTACGACAAGAATCTACGAAGACTCCTGGAGCATTTTGCATATACCACCGAGAGGGCGATGGAAGTGACACTGCCTTGGGTTCCCAGCTGTAACGACAAAACCTGATTCGTCATCATAACAACTGACATAGTTAGATGGTTAGCATTAAAAACCCATGTCGTACCTCCCTCTGAAACATTTGAAAGGAAGGAGTGGTATCCCAGCTTCAATCTAGTCGCTACTCTTTTAGCTTCCCCTAGCATTGGCTCGAGCATTGCCACTAGAGTCGGCTTATAAGTCTTTATTAGTCGCTTTAGTGAAACAGTAGTGGAGGTATTCCCCACTCCCCGAGCATTTTGGATTAAGAAGTTATCCATCCATAACACATCCAGAGTTCACAGCCCTGTGATTCTGTCTTCTGAACCTTCATTGTCTATCCTCTGCCCCCAATGCCAATACTTCATTGGATGCCTTGATCTCTTGGCCTGTTTCCTTCCTCAGAGAAGTCTGGGAGAGGTTATCTTGCTTGTGTCCTACAGCATTAATTTCCTTCAACACTGCTCTTTCTTCCGAGTTCTTATGGGGTTGATGAACTTCCTGCATGCCTGCCATTGTTGGTGGTAGAGCCACCCCTCCATGAGTTGTTGGAATGGTTGTTACATTTAGCACTAGTTATGTTCCTTCCTCAGCATCAATTTGATTCTCACTATCTCCTCTCTTTGGAAATATGGAGAGAAATCAACTGTGAGTTGCAGACCTACTGAAGGCCCTCCCCCTCTACGAGCCTTCTTCCTGGTAAAGTTGTCTATCACCCTGAGAGAGCAATCCCCATCGCTATCCATATGAGATTTGTCCCCTCCCTCCTCCATAAGAGCCACTCTAGACAGAGAAGTATATCCCCTGCGCAAAGCCTTGCTGGGACAACCACCGGGCTACATCTAGATTGAACGTCTTTCTCTATATGATTTTCCTTCTTACTCATGCCATTAGCAGTAAGCAAGGAATCTGCTTCAGATCAATCTGTAGATAAAAACAGCCGATGAACGTCTACAACTGTTCCTTCCCATTGTTGAATAAATCTCTTCTGTTCTCCCGGGTTGGCATAAGTCCCCATATTCTTCTCTGCTTTCTCAACCTGGTCCTGGTGATGTTGATCTCCCCGGACTCCATTACAGTCTGTTCTTTTCGCACAACCCTCCTTTGTAGCATGAAGATCTAGATAAGTGGCTTGGACTTCACTGGTATTCTTCTCTACTTCCATATTCTGATCTTCTCCAATAGACGGAATCTCATGTTGATATAAGTTTAGTTCCAACTGCATAACAGCAAGTGATTTTTTATGAGCCATGTTTGTAGCATCAAGTACACTAATAGAGCTATCTTGAATCCTGTCCTAACCAACAAAAGTTCTTGTTACCCAAATTTTGGTAGATTCCATCAAAATCTTAGGATTGTCATTTTGACAAACAGGTGATGGGTAGATTTCCTGAGTCCTCCCTTTTTGAGCTAGGGGTGGGCAATTCTCATTGTCATTTTGACAAACATGTTGACTATCACCTTCCTCTGTCCTTCCTTTCCCCTGTACAAGTCCCCTCACAAATTCCTTCTCCCCTACTTTCTTCTCTATGGATGCAAATATGAAGTAAGATTTTCCCATAACAACCAGCTTGAGAACTCTTTCCACATCTACACAAGGGCGTAACTTCACCTTGACTTTGGCAAAGACTTGGAATATACCGTATCCGGTCTCTATATCAATTTCCAATACCGAACCAAAGAAGTTGCCTAGATCCATGATGACCGATTCCATCCACGCATGCACAGGGATTCCGTAGAGTCTCATCCAAACACCTCTCTCGAGGACAGAGTCAGGGGTCCAAGGTTCAATGCTCTCAAGCCCCATCTCATTATGAAGCTGCCGGTCGGAGACAAAATCAATCAACTCCGTCTTAGATTTGAATACAATCAGGAACCAATTATGGGTCAATCGAGCGACATCCAGGGCCGACGATATGAAATGTAGAAGCTCTTGCCGCATGAATCAACTGAAAAACATTGGTACTGTCTTCTTTGGTTGTTCCCACCAGAGCAAGATCTAACTCCCTACGTTTATGGGTCACTGCTGCATCATCGGCCATTATGGTGAACGAATCGTCCACCTCTGTGCCTTTAGAACCTACCTGATAAGAGAAACCCTTAACAGTTTGGGCATCTTTTGGATACTTTACTGCTTGTAGGTATGTCATATGGCCACCAACCTTTTTCCCCTTGTTCTCTTGACTCCGACTTATCATTCCGCTTCTTCTGTTCTGAAATAGGGCCTTGAGTTTCCTCGGATGTCCACTCTTTACCCTCCCTCGGATGGGCGTCTTTAACTGAAAGGACTCTCCCGACCACCTTTTGAGCATCCAGGATGCCCCTTGCAGCATTGACATCATCCGCATATAGATATCGCACAAAGGCAAAGCGCCCCTAGATCTTCCTGAGCTGGAATCAGTCGGGATGAAAACGTCTAGAACCGTGTCGTATTTGCCAAAGATCTCAAAAATGTCTTGGATTGAGAAGCTGAAGGGAAGATTACCAACAAATAAATTGTATTCCCCTTCCCCTTCCCCTTCTACAATTCCCTCACATCTCTGACCATTCGGGCGCAGCTTTCTTCCCAATCGATATTCCTCTGCTTCCATGTGCAGGCGTGTCAACATTTGGGGATCTCCCTCTCCAGGATGGGGCTCGTCCTCTCGGTCGGCCCCTCATCCTATACTCTACCACGTCCCAATGATAAAAATGGGCTTGTTTAGATGTTTGTAAATTTTGTTAGTGATAAATGATTTGCTTGTGTAAATCATTTACAGCCTATCTTATTTGTCCTTAAACTATAATTTGTCCTTGGGCAATTCTCATTTTTAGGCTCATGCCCTAAATTGAGCTGTCAAAATGGATGAACAAGATGTATAAAATACACAAGCCCACTCGCAAAATGATCTCACCATATGGATGGACGGTGTAAATATAACACATACATCAAGGTGGTTCCCACCGAACTTGATGATGTCAACACACTACCGAGGTCGGTGATGTGTGGCACAACATGCAATCTGTTTCTGAAGCATCCATGTGGCTCATTTTGGGCGGGAACTAGTTCCACCCAAATTGCATTCTCAGATGCCCAAGCTCAGGCTAAATGCCTTAGGCCTTTTTATCCCACTTATTTCTTACTAAGAAGTTTTTATTTTTTTAATTTGTTTATGACGAAACACAATTGCCGAAGGATCTCAACAATCACTTTGATTGAAATTGGACAACAGACCGTTTTATTTTTAACTGTTCAATTGATGGCCACCAGTCAAATGGTAAGATCATCCCATCTACATGATTTTCAGTGTATGATCCATCTATACCAACACTTAGCATTTAGAACAGTTGGGATCATGCGATGAGTACCATCTTCAGTCTAGGATCATTAGCCACTTTGATTTTCTACTCATTTCATTTTTTCCATAACTAGTTTTTAGTTGGAAAATCACTTCTTAGGAAGATAATATCATAGTATACAATCCTTTCGTAGGCACCACAGGAGAGAAGGAATACAATGATAAGAAAACGAGGCTTGTTTAGATATCTGTAAATTTTGTTAGTTGTAAATGATTTGCTTGTGTAAATCATTTACAACCTATCCTATTTGGCCTGAAGCTATAATTTATATGCAGGTAAATAGTTGTCCGTTTTTGGATAGCCTATAAATTGTTTTAAAGAGTAGGGATTGAATTCCCACCATTACGAACTTCTTAGGGCTACAAAAGTTATGCATTAAGCTGCCATTTATGTTTTACCTTCATCCAGGTCTTTGACCTTATCAACAGCTTAGATGGCTAATAAGCATTACAGTTGAGTTTATGAAGTTTTTAATGATAGGCGTTCAATGACCACTGTTTCCTGTGGTGTCGTCCCCCCTGATTTTATTTGATTAATCTTCTTTGTACCATACTTGAAAAAGAGATGGAAAAACGGATGAACAGTGTCGATACACACAACATCCATCAAGGTGGGCCCTGCGGTCAGGGCCGCAACCACCTTACTAGATACCGGGCTCACCTATGTTGAGGTGTGGAGCCAGCACACCATTAATTTTGCAAGCCTGGGGTGATCGAGCGCCCAGCCGATCTTGACTGGCTGATCGAAATTCACTCGGAAGGACTAAAAAAGTCATTGGACTATTTTTTGACATAGTCGGGCGCTCGATGGTATGTTGACCGGGCGCTTGGTGCCCAGGTCGGACGCCCGACCATGCTGGATCGGACATCCGAAATTCAGCGGATTTTCTCTTAAACTCTCTGGATAGATTATTAATATGTCGGGCGGGCGCTCGACTGTGCGTGGACTGCTTATACACAATTTCTTATTTTGTCTCCGATTTTTGTTTTAGACTATATTAAGGGTTGTAAAACGGGGTTGGGGTATGTGATTAGGGTTTCTATACGTCCAAGGAGAGAGAGAGAGAGAGAGAGAGAGAGAGAGAGAGAGAGAGAGAGAGAGAGATTTGTGAAAAGGGCCATCTTTGTGCATGTGAAGCATAGAAGAATGTGAGTTTTCATTGTAACTTCGTTTTTATTCATAATGGAGATTGCATCCGTGGTTTTTTACCTTGTTGGGGTTTTTCCACGTAAATTATGTCTTGTGGATTATTGGTTTGTTTGATTTTTTGTTTCTACTTGTTATATCTTCCTGTTTATCATTTGCGGGTGATATCGGAGATTCGATCTCGATTCACCGGCGTTGTTGGCTTGCTGCGCAACAACCTAATCTGCGTTTTCGTGATACCATGCGTTGGAGATGCGTAGGGCCTAAGTGATGTTACATATAATCTTACCCTTGCATCTGGAGCGCCCAACGCTGATAGGCTTGTATTCTAATACCAAACCCAAAGCATGACTACAGTTGATATGATAGAAAGATTGATTAGCACGCATTGAAAGACCCAACTTCTTTCTTGCTATGGACAGATTATAGCTGAGGAACCAGGCATTGGAACTTCTCTAGAATTTGCTGGAACGGAGAAAACAAATCAGTGTAACAATTGAGTTATCCAACATGTGAACTTAATTAGTCCGTTGACCAATAAGGTTAGCATCATCCAATGGCAGTCCTTCTGTCATTATGGGCTTTCATGGATGGGCCCACCAAATTGACTCCATCAGTTCACAGGAGCAGATTAGGTGCACCCTAACCTCACCCAAGATGGCATGGCCCTTACCATGTGGCCCACCTCGATGTATGTATTCTACATCCACGCCATCCATCCGTTTTCCAGGTCAATTAGGGCATGAGACTAAAAATGAAGCAAATCTCCAAATCTCAAATTGACCATACTACGAGGAAATAGTTGTGGTTGATTGCCCCACCATTAAAAACTTCCTAAGGCCCCCCTTATATTTATTTTCCATCCAAACTATTAATAAGGTCACACAAACGTGGATGAAAAGAGAAAAAAAAATCATCTTAATCCAATACTTTTGTGGCTCACAACAAGCTTTTAATGGTCAATCACCATTGTTTCCTATGGTATGGTCCCCCTTAGATTTGGATCTAGTTCATTTTTAAAATGATCCGTCGAATTGGAAGGACAACACATATGTAGAATAAATAAATTAAGGTGGGCCCCACGGGAAGGGCCACACCATCTTGGGTGAGGCCCGGGCTGCACCTAATTTGCTCTCCAATTATTCATCAAGCCATGTGCACTGCGGAAATCTGTCCATTACTTGAGTTATGAATTCCCATTTTGTTGGGATAGGAGGGCCGACAGTGGAAGCAAAGCCGAACACAAGCAGCAAATTGAATCAAACAAGCATAATAATGCATGCAACCACCCATACATAGACAATCTGAATTTAACGTGGAAAAACCCCTCACGGGTAAAAAAACACGGCATAAAGCGACACCAATCCGCTATAATATCAGAAGTTACAAGAGATGGAACCCAAGACCTCAAAACCCAAGCCCACAAGACAAATCCAAGCTTCCCCAAGAAGAAAACCCTCTTCTCAAACTTTTTCTCTCACCTAGAACCTCTCTCAACCTCCTTTGCAATCTAGGATACCTCTAATCCCACAATACACTCCTTACGTAGGAGAAAATCGGAATTAGAAACCTTTTTGCGCAAAACCGCGTAAAAAACCAAGTACAACAGGGAGACTTGTCGACCGGCCGGAGCTCAACATCAACCGGCCGACGCCCCTACCAACCGGTTAGACGACCGGTCGACAGAACCCAAAAACGGTCCAGAAACTCATTGTTTCGATCTTCACCGTGACCGACCGGTCGGTCGACCAGTCGATGGCTCTGTGCAATGATGTTTGAGGCGTCCGTTTCCAACAAACTCCACCATGACTCAAATCATCATGCACCACCTCGCCATGCACAACATTCACCTCTACTTCATCATCATTATAGTCCCGTCGCTTCTCGTGCCCCATCGACTTTATCCTTGCATCTTCACATGCCTTGTTGCTCTTCCCTTGTTGCTCTTGCCACATACGAGCAACCGTAAGTCCCGTTGCCGATCCTGCAGGTCCACCATGAATTGTGCTCCCGATCACCTCGTAAAGATTATCGCACCTCTGTGCCTTTATCATCACGAGTGCTCCATTTACCATTTGCAATACTGATCACAACTGATGAACCTACATCCTTTCGCCTCGAGTGCACCAAGAGATATCACATTCCTCTTCATCTTAGGGATATGCTTCACACTTTCAAGGATCCGTTCGACTCCATCGAACATCCTAATGCGCACCGAACCAATCCCCACTATATTGCGATCATAACCATCACCCACAAACACCGATCCACCATCATACATGACATGATGTACCTGAATTCAAGAGCCACTCTCCACCAAGAGACTTTATGCCGGATACAGTCAATACATCACAACTATCACCACCGTCCTCTACGGTATTGGTTCCCTCCCTAGAATAATCTCCAGATTTCTCCTGCATTTTTCTGGAATTCGAACAATCTCTCTTCACATGCCCTTCTTCCCGACAATTCCAACATCTCACCTTGTACCTCCACTTGCCCTTTGATTTAAATCTTGATGAAGGAGATCCTCCACTCCGCTCAGAATTCTTCCCCCTCATAACTAGTGCCTCATCAATAGAGGGACCCACGCCGCCGCTTTTCTTTCTCATCACCTTTGCCTGAAGGGCCGAGATAACAGTTTGTACGCCAATAGTCTCCCTACCTACGCACAAAGAGTCCTTGAGCGACTCTTATGATTCTGGAAGAGAATTCAACAGGATAAACGCTTGATCCTCGTCTTTTATCAGTTCATCTACATCCATCAATTTGCAAATACACTTATTGAAATTGCTGATGTGGCTCTCGATATCGGCCCCTTCTGCGATTATCAAATTATACAACTGAAACTTCAAGTATATGTGATTTTTTAGAGATTTCTTCGCGTAGATATTTTCCAACTTCGCCCATGTTTCAGCCGCAGTCTTCTCTTTCATGATATTATACAGGACCTCATCTGCCAGGCACAATTAGATTGAGACATTGGCCTTTTCGTCGATCTTCTTCCTCTCTTCTTTTTTCGTAGCCACTGGTCGCTTTCCAAGGAGCGCATCTTGCAGTCTTTGCTGAACTAGAAGGCCTTTTATCTTCGCTTTTCAAAATTCAAAATTGTTTTTCCCCGAATACTTCTCTATGTTGAACCTCATGCCCGATGCCATGCTCTTGTCTCAGATTTGAATTTCTGCTATACCCCAACGATCGCTCTGATACCAGTTGTTGGGATAGGAGGGCCGGCAGCAGAAGCAAAGCCGAACACAGGCAGCAAATTGAATCAAACAAGCAAATTGCATGCAACCACCCACATATAGACAATTCGAATTTAACGTGGAAAAACCCCTCACGGGTAAAAAACCACGGCACAAAGCGACACTAATCCACTATAATATCAGAAGTTACAAGAGATGGAACCCAAGACCCCAAAACCCAAGCCCACAAGAGAAATCCAAACTTTCCCAAGAAGAAAACCCTCTTCTCAAGCTCTTTCTCTCACCTAGAAGCTCTCTCAATCCCCTTTGCAATCTAGGGTACCTCTAATCCTGTAATACACTCCTTAAATAGGAGAAAATTGGAATTAGAAACCATTTTGTGCAAAACCGCGCAAGAAACCAAGTACAACAGGGAGACCTATCGACCGGCCGGAGCTCAACGTCGACCGGCCGACCGGCCGACAGAACCTAAAAATGGTCCAGGAACTCGCTGTTTCCATCTTCTTCGTGACCGACCGGTCGGCTGACCGGTCAGTGGCTCTGTGCAATGATGTTTGAGGCGTCCGTTTCCAACACATTTGAATCATTTAAATACCTTTTCTATGTCAAGCTTGATCACCACATTTCCACCCCTCACCTTTCGATCAATTCCTCTCACCATTTCTTGAGCTAGAGTGATCTTTTCAACAATACTTCGATCACACAAGGCAGTCGTTCCTTGGACATGAGTTTAGGCAATATTTTGAAGATCCGGGTTGCTAGCATCTTCATGAATATCTTGTATGTGCAAAATTACAGAGGCTTCTTGGTCGAAAGTCTGTCATTTTCTCCATCTTTGTGCTCTTAGGAATCATGCATTTTAGCATGCTTTGAAATGCTCTGATATGCTTCTCCCATCCAGAAATTCACAAGCAGCCGTATAGATGTCGTCACCCACAAGATCCTAGCAAGATACAAAGAAGTTGCTAGAGAAGCTGTCTGGGCCTAGAGAGATTTCCTGGGATGGAAAAGGCTGCCTCTCTCACTTCATCCATTTCCAAGGGGGCGCAAAAAGGTTTCATTATCAAGGTACGATACTAGTCTTGGAATGGCATATGAGACTTCTTCAGATAAACAGGAACCTTCCGACGAGAACTAGCTGCTTCCGCTTTTATTTCAACCTGAGATTCCAAAATTACTCTTGATTTTATCCTATCCAAGTGACTGCTAGCTGACGTCTTTTCTCCTTGGCCGAATCATGAAAGAAACAGGTATCACAATTGCTTTCCTTTAGCCATTGGTTTCTCGAATTTTGCTTGCAGAATATTTCCTCCTTGAGGAGAACTTAACCTAGCTTTGATTTGGCTCTTCAAGAGATGCAGAGTTTTCTTCCAAGCTGGATAATGTGAGGTCAAATTCTGCCTTCAGAACTGCGTCTTTGGTTGTCCTAACGTTTTCAAATGCATCCCCAAGTTCCTTTTTATTCTGCTCTCCCAAGGTTTGTTTTAGCCTTATTAAGTTGATAAGAGTTTTTTCATTGGTTCCACATATAATTCCAATTCCCAACTGGTCTTCACCACCTCCTTAAGTATGGTGTGTATTGTCAACATTCTGTGCAATCTAAACGGTTTGGGTGTGCTGTCTTCAGCTTTCTCAATTGACATTAAGACTAGTGGCCCTGCCAATTGTCGCACCATGTGAACTTTGAACCCGCATAATTGACATCAATGAGCCCTGCATCGTCAATTTCCTTTCAAACCTCCTAGCCTTCCTCTCCTTCAAAAGTTACATCACAACCACTGCACACTAGCCATGGGCTAGTGATGGTATCGCCCATTCTTTTCATTTCATCCCATAACAATCTTTGTTCCACTGTATCATATTTAGCATACACAACTGATATATACATTTCTCAATCACATCCTTCCGCTTGCACTTTAATAGTTGTGTATTGCCTAGAGGCGTCGATTGTGGTGGTTTGGATAAAACCTTTGCACATTATCCAAATCTTATCGAGAGAAGCAACTTCTACTATCGATTTTCAAAGCCCAACTTACCGGCTATTAGTTGCAGTTTTGAGCCACTTCACATGGGCACTTGTATGATTAAAATGCAGATCCAATGGTCCTTGACCATTTTACTCAGGTGCCTTATCATTGGAGAATTTCCCATACCCATTGCATTCCAGACAATGTACTAATCATCAGACTCCCAACCTGATTGCACAACCGTAGTCTTCTCTTTAGAACCAATCCCTTGTCCCTGAGTCATTGGCCCCTCATTGCTATTCCATTTCCATCCTCCAGTCCATCAGCGTTAGCAGACTGAAAAGCATCAAAATCCTCTGAATTGTGACTATCCCATAGGCCAACCCATAGGACTGGGTTTTCCACAAACATGCCCTCATTATTTCCCTGGGCCTGGCTTGGGTACTGACATGTCTCTGCCTCTGCTCCTCCATGAACTTGCCTGCCCCCAACCCCCTTCCCCCAACCTTTATTTTCCCTTGATTTTTGTTCTAAAGATTCTTTGGGGCATATTGTCAAGTAGGTGAGGTGCTCTCTGGTCATTAGGCTGATTCCTTAGGATACTAGCTGGCATTACTTTTTTTCATTTAGGGCAATTGGCTGCTGCCGTTGACAGTTTCAGATATTCTGTGTTCTTTAATGATCCTCTGACTGCGCTTGGCACATTAGGGATGGCAGTTTCCAAGCCCGTGGCATCATCAAGAATTCAGGGAATATTCTAATTGGGAATGACAGCCCACCTGCTTCTAGGTCGACGATCTTACTGTAATTATTAAGCTCAATCACACTACCGAACTAAGAGGTGACCTGTAATATCAAAGTGCAGCAGTAGGCCCACTATCGGAATCCATACTCCATTGTATGTTGGAACTGCAGACGGGTACCATCTCTCCACCCGCTCCTTTGCAATGCTGGATCAGCTTCCAAATCAACGGCTTCCTCCCTCGACTGGTAGAGAACCAGGAATTCTGTTTCCGACATTCTCGAGAGAATCCTACCCTAGATGCAACAGTTGGTGACAACAATGGGGGATTCTTCCCTGGGTCTTCCATCCAAGGGAAACTGTAGCCTCGTGGCTCCTTAGCTCGATAGGTATAGGGATGCATGTAGGGCTGTCAATGGATCGGGTTGGCCCGACGGGCTTTTGGTCATGGCCCGCCTTGGGCCGGCTTGGACTAGAGTATCAGGCCCGCGGGTCGGGTTCGGGCCTAAACTATAAGCCCGTTTATTAAATGGGCTAGACTTGGACTGGGCTGATAAAAACCCGTCAGCTCGACCCGACCCAAATATGTTTTTCTAAATTTAAAATTTAAAATAAATTATTTTCCCTACTTTCAAAATTTAAATTTTACACAAATTTTCTTCAAAAATCCATCTCTCCTAAAGCTTTTTTTATTCTCTGTGGTGTTGATGAATTTTTTTTATGTGTGTAAAAAGTATAGGATTAAAAAATAGTTTCTTTCTATGTCAAAGGTCGGCTCGGGCTGGGTCGAGTTTGGGCTGGACCCTGCATTTGCATCTTGGGCCAAGCTCGGGCTATACTAATGTAGCCTATCACGGGCCTAGTCCAGGTTTGGGCATGTGTTGAGGGAGGTGGGCCGGGTTTGGACAGAGCTTGGCCCGGCCCTAACCTGGCCCATTGACACCCCTAGATGCGTGGTGCCACCGTCTCCGTCTCCATCTCAATCTTAATCTGGGGAGCGAATTAGGTGTTACCCCTACCATGTGGCCCACATTGATGATATTTTGTATATCCACGCAGTCCATTCGTTTCTCCAGCCCATTTTAGGATGGGGTTCCAAATATTATGAAGATCCAAATATCAAGAGGACGATACCACTGGAAATAGTGTGATTGAGTGTCCCACCATTAAAAATTCTAAAGAGGCCATCGCAAGGTTTTCGTAATGTTTATTTTCAATCCAAGATGTTGATAATGTCAAGAATGTCTGGATGAAGGGAAAATATAAAGATCAGCTTGATCCAAAACTTTTGTGGCCCTAAAAAAGTTTTTAATGGTTCATTTATCACTATTTCTAGTGGCATGGTTCACTTGAGATTTGGATCTTCTTAGGGTTTGGAATAACATCCTAAAATGATATGAAAAAACAGATGGACGGTGTGATATATAAAAAAATACATCAAGATGGCCCCACCCGGTTATGGTAACACCCACTAACTTGTTCCCTGGGTGACAGCTAATTTGCTCTCCTCAATCTGAGGGCATGGAAGTCTGATTTCCGGACGCGGATTGGGTACTACCCCCACCAGTACCTATCTAGAGACGGACGGTCCTGTCAGGGGCTCTGTGGGGCTCAAAGTGATATAGTTTGTTTATCCAAACCGTCCATCTATTTTGAAGTAGATCGTAGCTCTAGTTGACCACACCACAGGAAACATTGTGGATTGAATTCCTACAGCTGAAAATCTCTTGGGGGGCACAGAAATTGTAGATCAAGCTGATATTTATGTTTTTCCTTCATACATGTGGTCTATGTGACCCTATGAACAGGTTGGATGGCAACTAAACGTCACGGTGGGCCGTAGGAAGGGTTTCAATGTGGAGGTCATTTTCACCACTGCTTCCTATGGTGTGGTCCACTTGAGACTTTGATCCACCTACCTTTCAGGTTCATATTCTAAAATGACCCTTGAAAATGGATGGATGGCATGGATAAAATAAATACATCACGCGCGCCCTGATTTCCCTGCTTTCTTTACGCTTTTATCAGTTGTTCTCCTCTTAGGGTTTTTCCATCAAATCTTGTTATGGCATCGGAGGTGCGGCCCAAATGTATATTTTGTATATCCACGTCATTCATCCGTTATTCCAGTTCATTTTAGTGCATGAGCAGAAAATGATGTAGATCCAAATCTCAGGCATACCCCACATGAATGCCTACCACAGAAATGCAAGCTGTAATGTTTATTTATCATCCAACCTGTTTGATAAGGTCACAATGACCAGAATGAAGGGAAATAAATAAATAAATATGAGCTTGATACAAAATTATTTTGGCCCACATGAAGATTTGTTTTCTAAGTTTCATTGGAGTATTTGCAAACTCAAGAATCTTCAAGTTTTGGACCTTTCCCACAATAGTATTTTTGGGCCCATACCTTCATGCTTCAACCTATCTTCTTTGAGGTGTATATATTTCCAAGGATTTGAGATTATTGGATTGATGCCAAACACTTTGTCCAAAATCCGCTCCCTAGTTACCTTGGAGGTCAGGGACAACAAAATATCTGATAGTCTTTCGGATTGGATTGGTGGCCTTTCCAATTTGAGGGTCCTCCTCAAAAGGAAATCAATTGCAAGCACACATTCCCATTCACTTGTGTCGACTGAACATCATCACCTTGATAGATCATTCAAAAAATACTCTGTCCAATGTGCTTTGGTAATATTACATTTGGAAACTACAATAAAGTAAATGAATTTTCAATTTTTAATGCACATAATTCGAGGAATAGCTTTGGTAGAAGAAACTGCATGCCTCAAAATCGTATTGATCTGAATGTGTTTTATTCTGTCCACCATGGGACATTAGATGAGGAAGAAGAGGTGAACTTTATAACAAAGAGCAGGTCCGAAACATACAAGGGTAACTTTCAGTGTAGATCTGTGGACCACCTCTTCTTCCTCATCTAATCGAGTTCGGCCCACAATAGCTTATCTGGTAGGACGCCCAACATGAAGGGGCAGTTTGGCACCTTTGGAGAAACCAGCTATGAAGGCAATCTCCTGCTATGTGGACCACCTCTGAGGAGTTGCCTCTCCACTTCTCTGCTTCCACCTTCCATGCCAACAACATCAGGTGATGAGGAAGATGATTTTGGCATAATGTACTATGCATGCCAGCCTTTCGGCATCGTGCACAATGTCTTTCTTAGTTTTCATAGAACTTCTCCAAATCAACTGCTATTGGCAAGGCCCATACAATTTCATCAATGCATGTATCAATTAATGCTAATATTTTGCTTTACAAAGCTACTATTTTTCCATAGACAACCTTCGCAAGTTGTGTGTGTGTGGTTTAGAACAGGAGAAAAATCACAGATATATATATATATATATATATATATATATATATATATATATATATATATATATATATCTGATGATGATGATGATGATGATGATGATGAAAGATTAAGAGTGGCTGGGATTTTTCTCCTGTTCTAAGCAAGCCCTAAACAGAGGACATCACCCATGTGCAGGCTTCAAAAAATGGTCCAGATTGAACAAGCTAAAGCAACTAGACCTGAGCTATAACTCCTTCAATGAAAGCATCCTACCATATTTGTCTGCACTCTCATCCCTCAAGAGTTTTATCTCTAAGCAACAATTTCTTTGGAGTTTCATATGCGAGCTTTGAAATGTTGTCCAGATTGGGCAACCTAGAGCATCTAGACCTATGTTTGAATGGATTCAATAGAAGCATTCTATGTATTTGGGTGCACTCTCATCCCTCAAGACTATTGATCTAAGCCTTAATAATTTGGAAGGATTCTTCTCCTCTAAAGGTAATTTGATTAATTCTAAACAACTTAAACCAAGATTGTTAACATCAGTTTAGAAAATATTTTGAACTTCATTGAATGGTCATGCCTCAAGCACATGTCCAAACTCCTCCTTTAATGCTTTTATTCCTTTGTTTTTCCTAAATTTTGGTAGAATTTGGGAACTTGAGCTAGCTGGAGGTTTTGGATTTGGTATATAGTCAACCCAATGGTGCCCTGAACCTCCAAGGTAATAGCACTTGGAACTTACCGATAGATGCGTGCACATACAGAGTTGAAAGTCTTTTACTTCCATGTCAAAATTGCATTTGAAAATTCACATCTTGAGATGCTTGTTGAATCTTGTCACCCATAATATTTCATCTTTCTGTCTTATAATAGGCTCGATTAGTAGGATGTGTTAAGGTGGGATGCCTGATGTATGCAACCCCTGTTACATGGAACCCCCATAACCCAAAGCTCTGTGGAGCCACTGCATGTCTGCATGACGTCCATTTTGATCATTAATTTTGATAGATCAGTTTCTATGTGAGCCGCAAATCCAAAACTCAAGTGGGCCATACCACAAGATACATTGGGGATTGAACGCCTATTGTTGAAATCAATCTCATTGGGCCCTTATCAATTTTGGATTATGATGATATATGTGTTTTCTGAATCGCTTTATGAACTGGTTGAAAGGCTTATGAGGATTGTGGTGGGCTGCAAGAAGGTTTCAATGGTAGGCGTTTCCTTTTCTATGGTTTCCTTTGGTGTGGCTCACCTGAGTTCTAATTTTGCCTCATATTTTGGATTGCATCCTTACATTACCTATTGAAACTGATGGGCGGAGTGGATGTTATATAGACATCATAGTGGGCCCCATAGTGCTTTGGATTATATGGGCTCTGTTTAACAGGGATTACACTCAACTCATCTCTATCAAAGGGGGGCAGTTGTGCACTCGCGCTGTGTAAATGGATAGACAAGGGACGCAACTTGCCTTGTAACCCAGAGTTAAGAGGAATTCCTGTAACCCATGAAGCTATATGGGATCATCATGATGTTTGTGTTATATCGACTTTGTCCATCTGTTTTGTTGGCTGATTTTGGGACATGAAGCCAAACACGATGGAGATCCATAAGTGGGCCACACCTCAGGGAATAGTAGGGATAGAAATGCCGACCATTGAAACCTTCCAAGGGCTCACCTTCATCTTTAGATACTGTCCAACCCGTTCATGAGGTGATTCTCAGCACGGTGCAGTAAAAACAAAAATGTTTCCTGTGGTGTGGTCCACTTGATTGAGTTCTGGATCTGCTTCATTTATGGGCTCACAGCATAAAATGAGCTGGCAAAACGATTGGACGGCCACTATAAAACACATACATCACAGTGGGCCCTGCAGTACCTGCTATTAGGGCTATCCAGGTGCAATTCCATAGAATTTGTCCAAGAGGTAACTGCTGCCCTAAGAGTTTGTGAAAAAGGCAGGTCCTTTTTTTTTCCTTTTTTTTCTTTTTAACGTACCTGAGCCGAGAATATCCTACAAATGAATATTTCTAGGAGGTGCACGTTGATGTAGCAAAGGAATTGATATTTATAATAAAAGTCCATTACCATGATTTTTTTTTTCTTTTCTTTTCCTTTTAAATTTTTTATTCAGTTACACGAGGTATCTTATGCATTCCCACTTGCATATATGCATCATCCAAAACATGAATCAGCTGGGCCCAGGATGGGAAAAGGGCTGATCACAATGTCGTTAGTCATCATGAAAAGAACAAATGGAATCAAAACATGCCTTTGCATGTGAACTTGTCTGCGTTTTTTTCAGTACTGCTACCTGGACACAATGGACCCCATTGCTTAGATGGTCTGTATTAGTGTTGTGCCTTGCAGAGAGGTAAATGCTGGCTCAAAGACGTACACATCTCTGACATACTGCGCTTTGTTTCCTGAAAAACGTCAATGATGAAGAACATCTTATCTGTGGAGGAGGTGGGTCCACTCATCAAGTGAGCTGATCTGCTGAAATCATTGGAGAGTTGGTCTGATTCGACTTACCCTTTTGACCCACTTCGGGCCCGTTTGGATACTACCAAATAAGTTACTTTTTCTACTTACAACAGTAGATAAGTAACTTATTTCAGATAAGTAAGTTTGGTTTATGATTAGTAATAAGTAACTTTTTTACTTAAAAGTACATAATCACTTCAGCTAATTTTTTTAGCTTTTTAACTTTTTTTTGAGAGATGAAAGAGAGGAAAAGCTGATAAGTATGTTGTTTACCAAACATACTTATTTTCTTAATAAGTAGAAATTAAGATAAGCTACTCGTAATATAAGTAACTTACCTTAAGCAACTTACGATCCAAACGGGCCCTTAATGAGTGAATGGTCACAGTTTTGTCCAAAGTGATTCTTATAGTTAGGCCTCCTTCTGCACCGTTCGAATGTTCCACGCGAGAAACACTGTTTTTTGGATCCGTATAGGAGCTGACCACTTTTTCAAAAATGGCAATGATACTTCAGCGATACAGATGGAATAGTTCTATGGTAATCCGGACCATCCAAATAGCTGAAAAACAATCCATGGAGCATAAACAGAAATATCTACACAGTGAATAACCATCCTTTTTGATATCCATCAATAGATGGTTACAATTGCTTCATCAATATGATTTTGGATAAACCATTCACATTAACACACAAGTTGCCCATTCACATTCATGCACGAGTGCCACATGTGAGTGGGATGAGTCACTACTGCTTCCGAAATGGCTGTGATATGATAGTAAACCTAGCCCATATTGCTTCAGACTCCTGTGTGTCCATGGTAGGCACCTGAGACACCACTCATTTGTTTCAGTGACACCCACGAATGAGATTCAAGCCGTACATTGATGGGCTTTGGAAATGCCCATAGCTTGCCTTTCTAAGTGGATATGGTATGTGATTCTCAGATTGTGGCGTATAGTTTATTATCCGGTTCAAATGCCCTTTTGTGGCAAAGAATATCCCTCTGCGTACATAAATCACATGAATTCAGTAAAAGCCCTGCTTTTTTTTTTTTTTTTTTTTTTTTTAAATTCGAAAGGCCAGTTGGCTGCATGGAGCTGGTGGGAGGACATCAATGGCATTGGGGTAGTAGGCTGCCTACCAAAATTGGGATCTCAAGTTAGCCTGACCGCATATATAATCCACTAGCTAGCCCAGCTGGAAGACGCCTATGCATTTCAACAGCAGGTCTCAGGTTCCAGTGCTAAGGAGACACACTAGCCCCACTCTGGTGTGTGGGTGCATTGTGTGACTAACTGTGTGGGTGCGCTAACAGGGTGGGTGCATTGCATGACTAAGAAGAAAAAAAAAAAAAATCCTCCAGCAAACTCAGTAAACAGGACAGAGACAAAGTTTTATCATTTTATAGAGGCTGTAATATAAACACTTTTTTATTATTATTTCTTGATAGCTTTTAGAGAGGGTTTTTGTTGTATTTGTTTAATAAATGTTTATTCTTGGAGGAATAGTTTTCAAATGGGGAGGGTGTTTTAAGTGAATACTTGCTTTCATTTTTTCTTCCCATATGAAATCGGGGAGAGAAAATCTTCTACTTCATAAGTAAAGGTTTTGTGCATAAGGGCTTCAGTACCTTCTAGAGACAATGCATTAAACTGCATGTGGGCGATGTGCCCTGTTCGAATTTTACTTGTGTGCACTAGGCTTGGCCCTTATAATTGTTTTCATCTCTTAACTTTTCTAGGCCGTTTCTAACTATTTTTTTGTTGTTCGTGATAGATAGCAAAGTCCTCACAAGTTTCAGATTGAAGGGTTTCTCAACAACCCAAAGAAAGGAAATAGTTTTATTATATTGTTTACCAAATTACAAGAAAGCCCCTTTATATACTTAACAGCACAACATGGGCCAGGGGCAAAACAGGGAAAAATAGAAACATAATTACCTAAATATACATGACTTAACAACCCCCCCCCCCCCCCCCCCCCCCCCCCAAACTAAGGCGGGTGATGCATCAGCATGAGTTTGGAAACGAGGAAGGAATGACGGGCCGAAGGTAGCGTCTTGGTTAGAATGTCAGCAATCTAATCATGTGATGCCACATGAGGAAGAGAGATGATGCCGGATTGATATTTTTCGCGAATAAAGTGGCAATCCACCTCTATGTGCTTCTTCCTCTCATGAAAGACAGGGTTGGAGGTAATCTGAATGACACTGATGTTATCGACATGAAGAGGGGTTAGGGTCGAAAGCTTAACCCCAAGATCAGAAAGAAGTCCACGGAGCCAAACAACTTCACTACATGCAGTAGACATTGCACGGTACTTAGACTCGGTGCTGGAATTTGAGACCGTTGGTTATTTCTTGCACTTCCAAGAGATGAGCGAGGAACCAAGAAACACGCAATACCCGGTGGTGGACTGGCGGGTAACTGCACACCCCGCCCAATCAGCATCGGAATAGGCTCAAAGCTTCAAAGTTGCACTCGAAAAGAAAAACAAAGATCGTTCCACAGTCGCACATAAATATCAGATGATTCGAAGAACAGTAGTCATGTGCAAGGTTCGGGGCACCGAGACGAATTGACTGACAACTTGAACAACATAAGCAATGTCGGAGCGAGTATCGTCAAATATACCAGACTTCCGACTAAATGGTGGTAAAGAGTTGGTTGCTCCAGCAAGTCCTAATCATCACGGCCATATTGAACATTTCGTTCCATGGGAGTTGGACAAGATTTTTGATCTGTCAATGGAGCCATAACAATGAGATCCCGAGTATATTTACGTTGGCTTACAAGAATGCCACGTTTAGAACGCGAGACTTCAAGTCCCAAAAAGTAGGTGAGAGAACCCAAATCCTTCATTTTTGAAGGAAGAAGAGAGTACCTTCTGAAGCTCGGTAATCCCAGTAGAATCACTACCAGTCAATATGAGATCGTCCACATAGATGAGAACAATGACAAAGCCCCGGGAGGTAGTGCAGATAAATAAGGAGGGATTGTAGCCACTCTGAGAAAAAAACAGCATCGACAATTACATCATGGAACCGCTGAAACCAGGCACGAGGAGATTGCTTGAGACCATACAGAGCCTTCTTCAAGCGGCAAACCATATCACCAATACCGGTATTAGATCCTGGAGGTAATTTCATATACACTGTCTCTTGAAGGTCGCCATGAAGAAAGGCATTTTTCACATCCATCGGGCCAAGCACAAATAGAGGCAAGGGCAAGAAGAGTTCTAACAGTTTTCATTTTGGCGACAGGGGCGAAGGTCTCATCATAATCAATACCATACTCTTGTTTGTACCCTTGGGCAACTAGCCTAGCCTTGTATCTTTCCAGAGAGCCATCAGATTTGAGCTTTATGGAATACACCCATTTACTGCCAATGAGTTGTTGGTCTGGAGAACACGGCATAAGTTCCCACGTACGGTTCTCATCTAAAGCACGAAGCTCATCTGCCATAGCATCTCTTCAACAACTCTGAGCCGCAGCCTGTGAGTAAGATGTGGGAATGGAAATTGAAAAGTTTCTATATAAGGGTTCAATGGGTAAAAACAAGTCACTGATACGTGAAAAGTTTCAGCACTAAATTATATATATATATATATATATATATATATATATATATATATATATATATATATATATATATATATATATATATATATATACCTCATCCAGGATTATAGTGCTGGCCGTTACAGATAGAGGGTTGAGTCTTAGAAACTCTTAATACAGTCCAGTCTTAAGGACAATTGTCTGAAAGTAACGGAGACACTGGAAGGACTTCACCTATATGAACGTAGAGGTGGTGCCGCCTCTCATGAGAATGAGAGTTTTCTCGGGATCGTTCATGAAACAGGATAAACACAAGGCCATTAAATGTGCTGAGCAAGAATTTTGGGAACTCTAATAACACTTAGAAAGTATGTGTGTGGTATTTCCGGTCCTGTTATATAAAAATAACTGGTTCAAAGTTGTGGCTACCAGTAATTTCGATAGGTCTTTGAAATACTTACACTAAGGAAGGATTGAAATTGAAAGATATCTTTCTTTACGCATATAATCTTTTATACTCTGGCAGACATCGTTTTTCTGTTTTAAATTATTTTAAAACAAGTGGGGGATTGTTGAAAAAGTTTGTTTTGAAAACAATTTTAAAAGAAAAAATGTGCGTTTGGTTTTTGTCCCATATCGGATGGGAGAAAGAATTTTTACCTCTTTATAAGTAGGGTGTTGTGCACCTTACTTATTTATGGTGGAAGAGAGGGAGAATGGTGGCTTGCGTATTTCAGTGTGAAGCACTGGAACACCGCGCACGTGCACGGGCACGGGCTCGGTCTCGGTCTCGGTCTCGGTCTCGGACTCGGTCTCAGGCTCGGGCTCGGTGCGAGGGCGTGGGCACGTGAGGCAGTGTGGCTGTAGAGGCGCTAGTGGCGCACTTGGCACTTCGCACGTGCGCATCGTGTCGCAGATGGGTCACGACCTCGCGGACCGGAGCGAGACTGGTGCGACAGAGGATAGGTAGTAGGTCAGGTGGCTGGGTTCGGAACAGAGGAGGTGTTGTGGGTGGGAGGTCTGACAGAGAGACCTCTCTGCTTTTTATAGAGAGCTGTAAGGCTAATTAGAGGGACCTGTGTAACTGCTTATGCAGTAACGGTCCATACCATGCAGTAACAGTTGCATGTGGCTAGCCCAACAGTCAGAAACGGCTAGCCATTGAGTCTAAACAGCCAGCATGCAGGTGCATAACTCCCACATGCACAACAGTCAGAAACTGCCATAAACGGTTAGTTTCTCACAACAGCCAGAAAATGGCTAGTGCCATTATGGCTCTAGACCAAAACTGCCAGCCACCCTTGCCTATATAAACCGGACAGGTCTGGTTCATTCCAACACAACAACAGCAATCACAACCATTACTACTGAACCAGCACCCATCTGAGTCTATTAGCCTCTCGGTTTGGTTGATTCAAACCAAGCCACTTAGACCAGCGTAGTGGTCTACTGCTACAAGAAGAAGACCTCCATTCTTGTTCTCTCTTTCTTTTCTTTATCTGCCAGAGTGTGTTACTGAGTTCCATAGTGGTTCCTTCGTTTTTTGCTGAACGCAGAACCACATAAGGCTCGTCGTATCCTAGAAGCAATCCGCCTGCAACCTATCAGCAGACTCAAAATAATTTGAGTAGGGGCGAATTACGCTTTAAGGACAGCGTGTTTTTCACGTGCTTCAGCCTGTCCTTATTTCTCAGTTTTTCCAATTAATTTATTTTTAAAGATCATAAATTTATCAACAGTTGAGAGGAAGTGTAATTAGTATTAACTCATTTTGGAGATTTTTTTTAAGAGATGGGCCTACTTATACAATATTAAAGATAGAGGATGGTGTCCAGGTCCTCAGTTCATGGAGCCTATAATTGCCCTTTAGACAAAACACCTTGGATAGGAGGCACTTCAAATAGGTGAGAGCACACTAATTGTATTTTTTTTTTCAGATCTTCAAGTACTCCACAAATCATATTAATCCACACCAACTGCGTTTAATTGATTAAAAATATGGACCATCTATTTTTTCTTTTTTCTTTTTGGGTTAGTTCACACACCCCCATTGTTAGTACACCCACTCACCCTTGTTAGTCACATCACAATGTTATCCACCCCCACTATGGGAATCGATACCATGGACCATCTCCTTAATGTTCGGTCCATTGATCCAAGAGAAATTTCTCTCTATAGACCTCAGTTTTGACCAATTAGCTAAAATAGACCTCCGAAAAACTTACTTTCCCATTCTAAACTTCATTGTTTTTTCGGACAAAAATACCCTTCAACGAGTACTTGTTGAGTTCCAACAAGTACTCATTAAATTTGCAAGGGTATTTTCATATGAAAAAATACATCCGTACAACTGAAGTTTAGAATGGGAAAGTAATGGTTTCAAAGATCTTAGGTCTACGGAGGTAAATTTCTCTTTATCCAAAGTATAGTATCTTGTAATTTTAAAGATTTTTGGTGAATCCCCCTCAGCTATATATCTAGTCAAGTCATGGTTCGCATCCACACCATGGCCCCACGTTTAAGAAATCATGTGCACCATGAAATGGACGGTTTGGCAAAAAGGACCTTGTGATTCCTTGTGAAAGACCTGGGACGCCTGTCATCTTTGAAATTTCAGTCAGTTACTGGAAGAGACTTTTCTTGCGGACTAATGCCAACAGCTTGATTCACCCTCTTATACCAACAAGTCATCCTCTACCGCTGCAGTAAATTGTACTAAAGTAGTGGTTGTGGCCTAAATGCGTCTAGGCCAATCCTGGTATCCGTGTACTTAAGCCCATGTCAGGCCCCGAGCAAAAAAAGAAAACTTAAGCCGACTTGTGATTCAGGTGGGCCACCAGCAAAGGAAAACGTTGGTAGAGAGAAGTTCGCCCATAATTTTCACATGGCCTACTAGAATGATTACATGAAATTCACTCCAACTATTAAATGATGCACCAAAATTTAGGCTTAGGGTCCAAAAATCAAGCCCATCTATGATTTAGGTGGGCCACACTAAGGGAAACAGTTTAGAGGGTGAGTGTTAGTTTATACACTACTTTCAATTGTGAGGCCCAACTAAATCACCTAAGATGGGGTGAAGCACCTGGTGGTCATGGTGGATTTCACAAAAACGTCATTGTGGGGCCTACCCAAGCCATGAATCGATTTGCTCATGTAATAGTAGCCAGGATACTCAGCAAAAGGTATGGGATGATAATTGCTTAGATTAATGAGGTAGAATATTGAAAAAGTTTTTGAAAATGCACGAGAATGTAAATTCAATATTAATTAGGTACTTGTTTGTAAAATCCCCCCAAATAAATGTTACCCATCTCCCTAGCTGACTATATCCAGCCCACTGATATAGCATACAACATCTTCTAATTTTAAAGATTTGGGATGAAGCCTCCTCAGCTATGTATCTCATCAGGTTAGTGGTTTGAATTACCAAACCATGGGTCCCACATGTATGAAACTTCCCCCTATGGATTACCAAACCGTGCATGCTATCATCTTTGAAATTTTGAGTAATGCATTGTAAGAAATTTCTTCGAGTAATGCCAAAGGCCATTAGCCCGGAGTTAATCTTGATTTGATTTGAACTATTAATTGCACGGAGATAATGGATGACACTTAAATACCTATGGGGCTACCATGGTGTTGCGTGAAATCCACTGTTGTTCATATGCAACATAACATTGTAACACTTGATCATAGAAATCAGGCCGAGCCAAAACTTAAGTGGGCCACACCATAGGGAATAGCAAGATGGGGAAATCAGATTGAGTCCTGAGTTACTCAGTACGGTCTTATCATGCCGAGTAAATTCCGTTGGGCCCACCATGAATGTTTTTGGTTTCTCCACGCATCCTAGTCTGTGTGATCTAATCAAATGGTTGGATGCAAAAATAAAAATTACAGTGGGCCATATGAAGCTTTAAACGGGGTTCATTCAATCACTATTGCTTCATGTGGTGTGGTCCACCTTAGATTTGGATCTGCCTCATTTTTTTTATCGTAACCTAGATTGAGATGAAAAGATGGATTGATGGTAGGGTCCACAGAGCTTTTTGATGGGATAAAGCCGGCAGCGAAAGCGGAACACCGAACACGTGAAGCAATGCGAAATCAAACAAGTAACAAGATGCAATCAATCACACAAAAGCATTTACTACAAGAGACTCCGAATTTTACGTGGAAAACCCCAAAACGGGTAAAAAACCATGGCACAAACGATCCACTATGAATATCAGAAGATTACAGAGATTGACAGCCCACAAAGCAAGGAAAACAGAGAAAACCCAAGCTTTCTCTCTCACAACTCTCTCCGCTCTTCCTAGTACGAATAGGAAACCTTGGACACTTTAGGATCCCTCTCTAAGTCGGATTACAACACCTTAAATAGGAAGAAATCCGAAAATAGAAACACCTTGCGCAGTACTGCGGACTGTGCAAGAAATCCGCGCGCATAGCCGACCGGTCGTACGACTAGTCGCACCTTGCACAGAGTCCAGGGAAAAAACATCAACGCTGCTGCCTCAATGACGACCGGTCTAGGGCCACACAGGAATGTCTTTTGTCTTCACGTGCACAAGGCCAGCTCCATCAGACCGGTCGTCAAACCGATCGCCCGACTGGTCTGAGCACCCTGTCCAGCACATAGTTTGAAGACTCCCCAACAAACTCTACCGAGGCTTCAATAGTTGAAGACTCCCCAACAAACTCCACCGAGGCTTCAAACGTCGAATCAACACATCCTTGCAATGTCATCTCATCTTCGATCATAACTCCACCGCTTCTCGTGCCATCATCGACCCTAACCTTGCAAATTCACGCCCTTTACCGCTCTTCTCATGTGGCCCTTGGGCACTTGCCACATACGAGCAACCCTGGATCTCGTTGCCTCTCCTGCAGCTCCACCGTGAATTGTGCTCCCGATCAACATGTAAAGATGGCCGCACCTCCGTGCCTTCATACACACGAGTGCCCCCTTCATCACTTCACAACAACGATCGCGGCCGATAAACACGCACCCTTTCGCCTCGAGTGCGCCAAGAGAAATAACATTCATCTTCATCTTGGGAACGTGCTTCACATCTTCCAGGACTCGTTCGACCCCATCGAAAATCCTGATGCACACAGTACCAACACCCACAACCTTATGAGCAACTCCATCGCCCACAAACACCGATTCTCCACAATACTCCCTGTATGTCGTGAATGAATTCCGGTCAGGACAAACGTGACATGAAGCCCCTGAATTAAGGATCCACTCATTACCGTGAGATATCTTGCCAGAAACAGTCAGAACTTCACAAAAATCGCCACCGTCCTCTATGGTATTGGTTCTATCCCCAGAAGAATTTTCATACTTCTCTTGCCTCAACTTGGGATTCTAACAATCCCCTCTCATGTGGCCCTCCTGGCCACAATTCTAGCACTTCACCTTAGACTTACCTTTGCCCTTCGCCCTCGATCCCGATTTCGAATATCCTCCATGCTCAGAACTTCTTCCCCTCATAACCAGTGCCTCTGAGGAATAACGGGAAGCCACGTCACCGCTTTTCTTTCTCATCGCCTTCAACTGGAGGGCTGAGATAACGGTCTCGACGCTTATAGTTTCCCTCCCTGCGCACACAGAGTCCCTGAACGACTCATATGAATCTGAAAGAGAATTCAACAGGATGCGTGCTTGGTATTCATCCTTCATCGGTTCATCGATCTTCACCAACTTGCAAACCAGCTTATTGAACGTGCTTAGGTGGTCCTCCACCTCAGTTCCCTCAGTCATCCTCAAGGTGAACAGCTGCATCAACACGTACATGCGATTCTCTAGAGATTTCTTGGCATAAACCTTCTCTAGCTTCGCCATAGTTTCAGTCGCAGTTTTCTCCTTCATGACATGATAGAGAACATCATCCGTAAGGTTTAACAGGATTGAGGTTCTTGCCTTCTTGTCGAGCCTCGTCCACTCATCGTCTTTCATAGCCTCGGGTCGCTTTCCAAGAGCTCCATCAAGCCCTTGCTAACTAGGAAGGATTCAATCTTCACCTTCTACAGTTCAAAATTATTTTTCCCGGAGAACTTCTCTAACTAGAACCTTGCGCCCGATGCCATCTTCTCGTCTCAGATTCGAATCTACTCCACCCCAACTTTAAGCTCTGATACCACTTGTTAGGATAAAGCCGGCAGCTGAAGCGGAACGCCGAACACGTGAAGCAATGCGAAATCAAACAAGTAACAAGATGCAATCAATCACACAAAAGCATTCACCACAAGAGACTCCCAATTTTACGTGGAAAAACCCCAAAACGGGCAAAAAACCACGGCACAAACGATCCACTATGAATATCAGAAGATTACAGAGATTGACAGCCCACAAAGCAAGGAAAACAGAGAAAACTCAAGCTTTCTCTCTCTCACAACTCTCTCCCCTCTTCCTAGTACGAATAGGAAACCTTGGACACCTTAGGATCCCTCTCTAAGTTGGATTACAATACCTTAAATAGGAAGAAATCCGAAAATAGAAACACTTTGCGCAGTACTGCGGACTGCGCAAGAAATTCGCGCGCACAGCCGACCGGTCGTACGCACCTTGCACAGAGTCTAGGGAAAAAAACATCAACGCTGCTGCCTCACTGACGACCGGTCGTACGACCGGTCGCAGACCCCTCCAGACCGGTCGCACGACCGGTCCAGGGCCACACAGGAATGTCTTCTTTCTTCACGTGCACAGGGCCAGCTCCATCAGACCGGTCTGAGCACCCTGTCCAGCACATAGTTTGAAGACTCCCCAACACTTTTTCCCCAGTGCCAACCTCGGTACTTCAAGGGTCACTACCGAATCCGAGTCCGAGTCCGAGTCCGAGTCCGGAAGATATTCAGCAAGGCTTTCATTATTGGAGTGTTAATTGATACTCCAGCTGTGTACGAGGCATGATACGCAGGCACATCTGATGGTATACGTGCAATGTATTTACTGAACATATGCCGTCTAAATGGTGGAGTTCACTCTTGCCAACTTATAATCTAACAATCATATTGGTTGCACAATTTTATCTTTCTATTCGTCCACAGTTGTAGTGAAATATGATCATTTGGATTATGCTTTTGTGTTCATGATACATCTAAACCGTAAAACACAATTTATACTGTTTAATTTGTATTACTAATACGTTAGCCATGCACTTTCTAACTAATCTACAAGTATCTGCTAATTATTCTTCACAATCTGACAGAGTGTAACATTTTCGTCTATATTATCTAATAAAAGAGATGGTAGCTGTTTGTCTATATGCCATTCCCTTCCTAAGACACGTCTTTGGATGCTCGATACAGCCAATCTGGTGGACCCATGAAGACCTTAGCTACAAACGCCAACCATTAGATGCTGCTAACCTTACCGTCAATGAACGTTTGTAGAACCCCATTGGTTGGGCGATGCTCAAGCATTTATTTCATGAACGTGATGGCCACTACTTGTTTAGATATGGTCTTTATCAGTTCCATTTGCCGCCTTACACACGGCTTGGTGATTGATGCAGTCAATTTGGTGGGCCCATCTATAAAAGCCCTTAGTTACACAAGGGCTCTCATTGAATGTTGATGGCCTTATGGTCAATGGACTTTGATGGAAGTCCGCATGTTGGATGGCTGTGATTGCGCCATTTATTCATTTTCTTTGCACGGGCAAATTCTAGAGAAGCCCCAATGGATGGGTGGCTACAGTTCCTCAGCTACGAAACTTTCTATAGTGGAAGGAAAGAAATTGGGTCTTCAATGCATAACAAAGTAATTAATGAAAAATAATTTTTATTATTTTATTAATGAGTGTGTTTCTATCTTCTATCTTCCTTAAAAACAAAAAATAAATAAATAAATAAATTTGAGAGTGCCCAACTTGTATAGTGTGCAGAATTTATCAAATAGTGGTGTCATCCTATTTTGGTGACTTGTCACAGAGCAAATAATAAATTCATAGTTCCAAGTGGAAAAAATTAATTCAATGATACATTTAAATTGAGAACTGAATTTCCTTTATTCAAGAACTGCTATGATCCACACAAAAAAAAAAAAAAAAAAAAAAAATTGTCGAAAGTGATTTGCTCTCATTTCATTGAGAATGGTAGGAATTTGTAGAAGATGTGAGAAATATACAGGAATTATTAATGGTATTCATAAATCCAACCATATAGATATCCATAGTACATACAGTTGTACATCCATATCCCATAAAGATAGTTAATTTGGCTTACTAGTATGCCACAAGGAATTTCTAAATAGTTTTCGACAGGAGCTTGTGTTTCATCAATCACTCTTTTTTCAAATTGATTCTAAAACTAATAATTGTTTTGCATTATTTTTAAAATGGTGAAGACATGTTCTTCTCATATGTTCCACTTGTTTACACCTATGTAGACCTCACAAATTGTGGCTCCTGCTATGGATGGATTGTGTTTTTAAATAACACTGATCAAGCTGGACCATTAGGCTATTCGATTTTTAATAGATACACAATGGAATTTAAAGGTTTTATTATTATTATTATTAATTAAGCGTAGGACATCCCATTGTAATAATCTCAAATTTTCAATAGTCTAAACCTACGATAAATGATCTAGATCAAACCTCAGTGCAATTAGCCCGTGGTATAGAGTTTTCTGATTTATCCATGTTGCTGCTCCAAGGTAAAGGTTTCTCCCCAATCTATCTCAACTGATTCTTCAACCATACGCATGGCATATATAGTTCTATGATAATCCAGACCATCCAAATTGTTGAAAAATAATCCATAGATCATAAACAAATTACATGAGTGACACATGTTACTATAATAACTGGCATCTATCAAAGTGGTGGTGAGCTATCATAGAAATCTAAACCCATGCTCAGCTACCTGGGCATCCAAGGTAGGCACCAGTAACACCACATATTCGTTTCAGTGGCACTCACAAATGAGAATCAATCAGCCCATTAATGGACTTAGGGTATGCCCATCGCTTCCGTTTTCTAAGTGGATATGGAATACAAATTTTCTTAAAATTGTGACACCAAAATCTCTATTCAGTCTATTCACTTTTATGTGGTCATATGACCCATGTCTTTTTTTTTTTTTTTTTTGTTAGTCATGCAACTCACCCACCTTGTTAGCTGCAGAACACAGTTAGTCACACGATGCACCAACCCATTTTTTTTTTTTTAATCTCATCTACATATTAATCACAAGAGGGGGAAAGATCCCACCCCAAGGCTTCGAATTCGGGTAGCCCGAGCCACAAAAAGAATGCCTATATGAAGCAAACAAACAAACAAAGGGCCTACATGGCAATCAACACTCTCTCAAGTTCCCTAGCCTGACTTTGTCTAGAAACAACAACCCACAACAGCTTCTAGGAAGGAGATCCGCATGGGAGAAGAGTCTATTGACTTGAGACTCACTACCCAAGACGAGCAAAAGAGTCAGCAAATTAACTCCATTTGCTTCTAATAGACCAACCCATGTTTCACATGTTAACAAGGGTCAAATGTTAAGGAACCTTGGAGGGGTATTTTTGACATTTTTCTCATGAAATTGTGGCTTTTAGAATTAGTTATGTTGGGCTTAAGAGTGAGTAATGATTTTTTATTTTTATTTTTTTTGTATTTTTTAGAGTCTCCAAGAGAGAGGGCTAGGGTTTTGGCTGCAAGTTCTCTCCACCCCTGTAATCTTCTCTAAATTGTAGATTGATCATCGCTTTATGCCATGGTTTATTTTCCACAAGGGTTTTCTACATAAAAATCATGTGTTCTTTGTGTGGTTGCTTGAATCGTTATTTTGTCTTATTTGTTTTAATCTAGATTAAGGTGCTTCCATAGGGTTGGATTTCCAATGATTAAAATGAAAACAATAGACAATTAATTTCAACCAACATCTTAGTGCCACATCATCCCATGGCATGGAAGAGCCAGAAAGTAAACTAAGTGTATTATCGTAACGGTCAAATACAACGATCATTTCTCTTTGAATATAATATATTGCTTTTTTGTTCCAAAATGCTTGTGCCATGTGTACAATTGGAGATTGAATGAAGCAATCAGAATTTTCCATCCCAGTGATTTTCTACTCGTAATTAAATCCATTTTTTTTAACACGACCCGGCCCGAACCCGACCAAGCCTGAACCCGAACATAACCCGACCCGAACGCGACCAAGCCTGAACCCGAACATAACCCGACCCGCCCAACTGAAAGCACCCAAAGATGCTGCTGGTGTGTCTCGAACTTGAGACCAGCTGATTGATAAACTCGAACTCAACCAGCTTTTTTTTTTGTTTTTTTTTTTTTTTTTTTTGGGGGGGGGGGGGGGGGGGGGGGGGGGGGGTGTTAGTACACACATCCCACTATTAGTACACACACTCACACTGTTAGTCACACTTCAATGTTAGCCACTCCCATGGTGGGAATCGATACCATGACCTCAGTGTTGAGACAAGGTTATCTTCACTCAGATTAAATCCTTAATCACACTAAACAAACCTCTTAGAAGGAACCGATTGCAATGGGTTGGGTGAGCCTCAGCTATGCCACGTACACTTCATGTCCATGGCATGAGTGAGGCCTGAGCCCGAGCCCAAAAATAATTTGGCTGGACCTTGATTTGATCCGACTCAACCCAAAAATTGATAGGAGTCCCACTTATAATGTTCTAATTAAGTTCATCCAAAGATAGCAAAAGTTGCAATAATCCCTTTTGGTTTATTTTATTTTCTGATGGCTCGTGTGGTGTAGATCCACAATATGTAAGGTGCAATCATTGTATTACTTAGCATATGCCCGGGCGAGCAGCAACTCTTGCCGGATCAGGAATCCAAAGCAGCAATAGAAGAGTTACTTTTGGACTAGTCTGGCCATCTCCAATAAGTGACACATATCGGACAATCCTAGCCATAGGATTGGTGTTTTCCCTACCTTTTTTTTTTAATGAATGAAATGGGCGATCAAAAGTCTCTTTCCTTTTAATGATCAAAAGTTTCTTTTTTCCATTTTTACAATCTCTTATAAATTTTTGCCTCAAAAGTTCCTCAACAAAAGGATTAAGACTGTTAGAACAATCTACCTTTGTGCGTGGCCCATCCAAGGTAGGGCCTACGTTTGCGTAAGTAGGACTAGGGAGGAGAGGAGGCAAAGAGTGCACCTACGGTGCCACCTGAGCCTCTCATTGGGGAATCCCTATTAGGGCTGTCAACACAGCCGGGCCTGGGGTTAGTCTCAGCCCAAATTTTGAACTGTGTTGGGCTGGGACGTCAGGCCAGGGCCGTACATCAGGCCGGTAACACTCCATGCAACACCTAATAGACTCGGGATCCCTAGACTATAGCGGCCTTGTCAAGATCTGGTTTATCTATCTACTGGCTGTCCACATGTGTCTATTGGATGAGGTTGTCCTGCCCCTGCTTGGACGCGTTACTGTCTGAGCAGACCTGTGGAGGGGCCCACCATGATGTATCCTTTTATCCACTCTGTCCATCCATTTTATGATATCATGCTAGGATATGGACCAAAAAACGAGGCAGATCCAAAGCTCACGTGGGCCACACCAAATAGTAAGCGGATGTCATCACTGCAATAGCACGCTCCCATAGTGATGACATCACCAGGTTCCATCACTATTTGGTGTGGCCCACTTGAGCATTGGATCTTCCTCTTTTTTAGTTTCATACCTTCAAGTATTCTTATAAAATGGATGGACGGAATAGATAAACTGATACATCATGGTGGGCCCCTCCACATGTCTGCCCGGATGGTAATGCGTCCGGGCGGGGGATGAGATGTCAAAACTGATGGACCACGTGGATGTAAGGCTCATACATCATGGTAGGCCCTACAGGAAGAGATGCTCCCACCTCAGTGGATTTTGGGCGGGATCCACCGAGACCGTGGACGACACTCAGGCACCTCAAAATGGCATATATGCAATACATTTACTCAACTTATGTTGTCCCAACTATGTAACACATTCTTTTCAACTTATAATCTAACAATCGGATTAGTTGCACAGTTTTATCCTCTGATTCGTGCACACTTGTATTGAAATATGATCATTTGATATTTGACTTTGAACAATCTAATAAATGTCCACTAATTTGATAGTTAGATAATCAAATATATATATATATATATATATATATATATATATATATATATATATATATATATATATATATATATATATATATATATATATATATATATATATATATATATATATCATGTTACATCTAAACTACAATGCACAATTTAGACAGCTTGATTTTTATTAGGAATTTCTAAGTAATTTACAAATGCATGCTAATCATGCTTCACACTCTGCCAGAGTATCAAAGTTTTTCTCTTCATCATCTCATGAAAGAGATGGTTGCTATTTGTGTGGATGTCTTTGGCCACCTAAGACACATCTTGCTTAATTGACACGGTACTCATGAAGACCCTTAGCTGTAAAAAGCCTACCACAGAATGATGCAAACCTTATCATCAAAAGACTCCAGTGGAAGCCCATTGGATGGAAGATGCTCAAGCTTTTATTTCATTAAAGAGACGGCAGCTATTTGTTTAGATGCTGTCTTTATCCGTTCCATTTGCCGTCTTACACATGGCTTGGTGAATTGATGCAAGCAATTGGGTGGGCCCATCCATGAAAGCCCTTAGTTACATGAGGGCTCTCATTGGATGATGTTGAACATATCTTCAATGGAATTTGTGAAGTCCACATGTTGGATAGCTCCAATTGTATCAATTATTTGTCTTATGCACATCGGCAACCTCTAGAGAAGACCCAATGGATGGGCGGCTGCAGTTCATCTTTCTATTGCCCGGAAGAAATTGCGTCTTCCAATAAATAAATGAAATTAATTAATAAAAAAATATGTTTTCAAGTGCCCAATTTGTGCAGTACATAGTACTTGTACAATATTGATATCAACTTACTTTTTCTTTCAAGAAAAGTGGAGATCATCAGCGGTATCAACTTGGATGACTTGTTACAGAGCAAATAATAAATTCACAAGTCCACCTGTGGAGATCATCAATGGTTCTATAAGGTTATAAGGTCGAACACATGAGAACTTCCCATGATATTGGGTTGTATGGGCCCCACTATGATGTGTATCGGACATCCACCCCATCAATCGGATGCACCATTCAATGGTGGGGAACGAGCCTAAAAATTAGGTCATTCCATGACTTAAGTGAGCCACACCACATATAGAAGTTTAGAGTGGTTATCCGCCCATTGAAATCATGACAATTATTTATAAGAACCACAGAGATGTGGTTCTGAAATCCAGACCATTCATTGTGTGTGTCCCAATTGGATGAGGGATTGCATCAAGTTTAAGCCTCATCCAAAACTTAGGTAGGCCACAACAAGTGCTTGTAGATGTTTTAGGCCTGATTTCACACCATTTCAGATGGAATGGCCCACTTGAGTTATTGATATGGTTGATTTTGGGGGTATCCCATAACCTATAGAGGACCCACCAAATGCACACTGTGGATGTCCAATACACACCACAGTGGGGCCCACACAGCTCAACCTCATGGGAGGTTCCCATGAGGTCAGCTTCATATAGTACCATTCCCTATAATGGTAGTTTATTGGACTTGCTAATATGCCACATGCAATTTCTAAGTAATTTTCGGGAGCCTGTGTTTCATCAATCACACTCATTTCTCAAATTGATATTAAAACTAATAATTATTTTGCATTATTCCCGAAATGGTAGAGACATGTCCTTCTCATATGCTCCACTCATTAAAACCTATTTAGACATCCCAAATTGTGGGTCCCATTATGGATATATTGTGCTTTTAATATAACACCAACCAAGCTGGACCACTATGCTATTGGATTTTTACTTCTTTCCAATGGGCATGCAACCCAAAGAATGCAAAGGGGGGCGCGCACACCCCGGCCTAAAGAAATCGAATTCAATTTTTTCCTAATTAGATTAAAAGCATGGAACAATCTATCATGATAATCTCAAATTTTCAAACATCTAAACATGCGATGAATGATCTAGATCATATGTCAACGCAATGAGATTGTGACATAGAGCTTTTCAATTTGTCGACATCATTCCTTCAACCTAGAGATTTCTCCTTGATCTACTTAGATGAAGGCCAGTGGAGAACCACCATTAGATTCTTTGATAAGAGCCAATGGGAAATTTGAGCCATACAAGAGGTTAACTGAACACACAAGGGGTGTGGGCATGTGTGGAAATATGGGTGTGCCTCTCAGTTTCCAACTCACAATAGGTTGATGTTGAGGGGAGTAGATGTCCAGGACTCTCTCTATTGCATGCTTTGTATCTCTCCATCCTAGTGTTACCCATCTCCCTAGCTGACTATATCTGGGCCACTGATATAACATATAGCATCTTCTAATTTTGAAGATTTGGGATGAAGCCACCTCAGCTGTGTATCTCATCAGGTTAATGGTTTGGATTACTAAATCATGGGTCGCACATGTATGAAACTTCGCCCCATGGATTACCAAACCATGTACACCATCATCTTCGAAATTTCAGTCATGCGTTGTAAGAAATTTCTCTGAGTACCTACGGCCATTAGCCCAGAGTTAATCTTGATTTGAGCTATTAATTGCCCGGACACAATGGGTGCCACTTAAATACCTATGGGGCCACCATGGTGTTGCGTGAAACCCACTGTTGTTCATCTACAACACATCATTGTAACACATGATCATAAAAAACAGGCCCAGCCAGAACTTAAGTGGGCCTCACCATAGGGAATAGCAAGATGGGATGCATACAATTGAAATCTTCTTAGAACCCACGGGAGACTTTGTATAAAGAAGATATTTAATTTTTTCTCCATCATTTGTGTACTCACCTTTTGAACAGGTTGAATGTTGTATACGGATCATGATGGGCCCTGAAAGATTTCAAAGGTAGAAGTCTTGATTCCCAAGTTTGCCAATACATTAGCCCACTTAAGTTTTGGAACAGCATGATCTCACCTTCTAATATGGTCTGGCTCAAATGTTAGATGGATTAGATACCCAACTTAGCCCACTTAAGTTTATGAGCCATTTTTTACGGACTTTGTGGAGTCGATTCGATACCCAACTTCAGTTCAACAGAGCATATCATCCTCAAACCGATGGTCAAACTGAAGTTGTGAACAGAACCTTGGGTAACCTCATTCGATGCATCTCAAGGAACAAGCCAAAGTAGTGGGACATAGCCTTATCTGAAGCCAATTTTGCCTTTAATAACATGGTGAACTGATCCACGAGAAGCTCACCATTCCAAATTATTTATGGGCGAGTTCCCCGCCACACCCTTGACTTGGTTCCCTTACCCAAACTACCTGGAACGAGCATAATTGTAAGTAACATGGCTGATTGCATCACGGAGATACGTACATAGCAAGGTGCGGAACAAATTGCTTGAGTCAAACAAGAAATACAAGGAAAACGCGGACAAGCATCGTTGCACTAAAGTCTTCGAGGTTGGAGATCAAGTGATTGTCCATTTGCGCAAGGAGCGCTTCCCTACCAACACGTACAATGAGCTCAAGCACAAGAAGATTGGACCTGTGTCGATCCTCAGAAAGATCAATGACAATGCTTATATTATTGATCTTTTAAAGGAATTTCAATTCTCTTGTACGTTCAACGTCGCCGACTTGTTCAAGTACCATGAGCCGGAGGCAAATGAGAACTCGAGGTCGAGTTCTTTCAAAGGAGGGGCGACTGATGTAGAGGAGGTTGTTGAACTCTACATGGAGAAGATTGACCAAAGAAAGGACCAACGAAAGCATCAAAAGAAGGAGCAAAAACAGCAAAAGAATCTCAAGTTCATAGCTCCTGACGACCGGTGAAGTGTGCAGGGTTAACATAGGTAGTTATATGATAGTCAAGCAGCGTAAGCGGCGCATGCATTATCTCGATCCGAACCATGAGGATCTCACGGGCCCTCAGTCAACAACCAAAAAAGGGATTTGTTTGAAAAATATTAAAATAGGATTATTGGAAATTTTTTATTTTTAACCACCCAATGAATTGGGCCAATACATGATAGCTGGATGATTAGAATGCATAAATTTTTTGGTTCACTTAATATCTGTCTAAACTTAGGGCTGGCCAGGGCTGAGTGGGTTTCAGCCCGGTTGTGAAGTGCTTTGGGTAGGTCTGTGAAAATTCTTATTTTTCAGGGCCGAGCCCGGCCCATTGACACCCCTATCTAAACTGCACAAATCTAGCACGAGTAACAATTAATAATGAAAGAAAATAAGAACTTTCTTCCAATTCCACGTCAGATGGGCCATGGGGATCAATCACCACCGAGTACTGATTGCCTGTGACCCTGGGCACAGAGATATATATACCTGTGACCGGGGCTGTGTGGAGCCCACAGAGATGTCCATGAAAAATCCACTCCGTCCATATGTTCTTAAAGACACCAATAGGATGGGATTTTAAAAACCCCCAATACTCAGGTGTGCCACCCCATACAAAACAGTGCGAATGGAAACGTACACCATTGAAACTTTCCTGGACCTCACCATGATGTTTATGTACCATCCAAACCGTTCATAGGGTTATCACCCCTCCGATAAATGGTATCCAAAAATATAATCCTGATACAAAACTTCTGTCATCCCCAATCGTTCAATCCATATCGTGTGGTATGGCCCACTTTAATTTTGGATATGCATGATTTTTTAGAATCGTGATCTATTTTGGTGGTTCAAAACATATGGACGGAGTAGATTTGTCACAGGCATCTCTGTTAGCCCTACGTAGCCTCGGCCAACCAATCATTAGTACAAAGTAAAAGCAACTTTTGAAACCCCTTCAATCATTGATGGTCTTGCTAATTCCACACGCGCGTAGAACCGGATGCAATCCACATGAGAGCACACGTTGAAATATGAGTTTTCCATAAGGTTGGAAATGAGTCATACAGTTCAACGGTGTACAAAGTAGATCAACGGCTGCAAATCTATTTTGATATGCTGTGGCCCATCTCGAATTTAGAATGATTCAGAATATATAAATGGTACAGCTCACCGGATGGGAAGCTCAGATCTCTCACACACGTCATCTTCCGAAACATTAGCTGCGCCTGTGGATTTGTACGGGTCCCACGCGCGGGTGTATTTAACGAACATCAAATGAATTTTACCTAGGGCGTTGTCACAGGATCTCGGGTGGAACACACCGCAGGAAGTTTTTAATGGTGGGCGTTGAATCACCTCTGTTTTCCTCTGGTGTGGTCCACCTGAGATTTGGATCTGCTTCATTTTTTGGCTCATGGCCGTAAGATAATGAACCAAAATGGATAGACGGCCTGGATAAAACAATACATTATAGTGGGCTCATGGAGCACCCTCACTTAAAACCGACGCAATCTCCCATACCCCATCATCTCTAGCCACCTGTCCCTCTAGCCACCTGTCCCTTGACCCTGATTGACCTTAGAACGTTTACGCTTATAAATTGAATCACATTCTCCTGCTGTAGAAGACACGGGAAAACTAATACAATTTCCATGGATCGGGCATTGGTTTTGTGGTTGTGGGCTTTGCTTTATGTTCCATGCTATATTCATGGGTGCCTTGGATGCTTTGAGACGGAGAGGATTTCTCTCATGGAGCTTAAAGCTTCCATCAATTACCCGAATGGGTCTTATCTTCCAACATGGGAGGATGGAACTGACTGTTGTAATTGGGAAGGAATCACGTGCAACAATGCGAAAGGCCGAGTGACTGAAATTTCCCTCCAATATATAAGGTATTGGGATTTGGAAAAATGTTATCTGAATGCTGACTTACTTCTTTCCTTTGGAGAACTGCGGTGGCTCGATTTGTCCGGGAATAACATGGGTGGTTGGGTTGATCATGAAGGTACCTTTATCTCCTACAATCTTATCATTCTTCCTTCCTTGATGATTTGAAACAGGGCTGCATCCATTTGGCCAGGTAAATTGAATTGCAAACATCCCATGGAACTACAGCTACGTTTGCTCTTTTGGCCTTTTATGTAATTTATTCTTTGATGGTCTTAACTATCTAACCTTTATTGATGAAATCAAGGCCACCATCGGAAAGCCAAATGATTTGAGTTGTGAATTTTTTTTAAATCTATTTAAGGAGGAAATGATAGAAGTTAACTAGGTTTCCTTGAACTTGAAGCTAAGTAACATGAATACAAATGCTAACAGGGGAATTGAAATTTAGTAATTGAAATTCGATTTGATAGTGCAGCAAAACGCACTCAGCAGTACCATTTTGGATTTGGACCGTGATGTCAAGGTATATACATGCATCTCTAAGGGTGCATTTGGAGCACTTACTAATTAAGGAACTGTAATTATTAGTGTAATGAAGTGGAAATAGCGTGATTGAAAACTCGTTAGCATTCATATCCAGGATTTCTCGGTTCTGAATTGTAATTCTATCAATTTCAATTTGAACTTGAAAAAATATGCCAATGCCAATAACTTTGTATAAGACTTCAATGACGATGATGATGACTTGAAAAAACAAAAAAAGAGTTGTTGAGATATGAAGCCATCTCCTAGGGAAGCATTTTTAACCTATGTAATTATTCACTCTAGCATCACTATCTGTTTGATGCTTATAGCACAAGATGTTGTAATTATTCTTCTTCTGCATGTTGTGTTTGAGGAAATTTATTTATTTTTCTAATGAAATATTAAGAATGGTTGGGTTTTTTCCCTTTTCTAAGAAGGCCCTAAACACATGACATCACCTGCATGCAAGTTTCAAAAGATGGTCCAAATTGAGCAAGCTAGAGCACCTTGACCTGAGTGATAACTACTTGAACGAAAGCATTCTGCCGTATTTGGGTGCACTCTCATCCCTCAAGAACCTTGATCTAAGCTTGAATAACTTTAAAGGACGCTTTAACTCTGAAGGTAAGTCAATCAATTGTAAATAAATTAAACCCAGATTGATAGCATCAGTTTAGATCAATATTTTGAACTTGATTGAGTGATCATGCCTCAAGTCACATGTCCAAACTTGCAATCAAACTTGCAATCTGGAGGTTTTGGATTTGAAATATAAGAGGCTGAATGGCTCGCTATCCCTTCAACGTAAGAGCACTTAGATCTTACTAATAGATGCAGGCAGGTGCACTCAAAGTTGAGGGTCTTTCACATGCACATCAAAATGGCATTTGAAATATCACATTTTGAGATTTTCGTTAATTCTTGCCATCAGTAGGAGACAATAATATTACATATTCTGCCATATTATAAGCTCAACTGGGGCCAAAAACAAAGATTTCAGTTCCTTTTTTTTTTAATTTTTTTTATGGGCTTTTGTTGTCCTAGATCTGTCAAAAGAAGCCACCTTTGGCTTTTACCTTAAGTGATGGAAGAGAGGGGAAGGAAGTGAGAGGACTCAGATTCCATAGTGCCCCTCCAATACCGAGATTGGTACTAGTATGTACTTGTCAAACCTATGTGGGCCCCACCATGATGTATGTGTTTTATCTATAAACAAAGGACACGACCCATCTACAGGTTTTGTTGAGACTCTATGCCTTCTTTGGATCTGCCTCATTTTTCAGTTTATTCCCTATAATAAGCTCGCAACAAGAGTGGACGGTGTGTATAAGAAAATACATCATAGTGGAATGCACAGAGCTTTTCCAGCACCAACCCGCACCGGTACTCGAGGGTCACTACCGAATTTGAAATTTGATTTTGATAGTGCATCCAAAGCCGACACATTTAAATGGTGCAAGGCATCGATGATAATAGAGAAAAAACATACAAAAAAAAAAGAGAAAGAAATTTGTTTTTTAACTCTTACAATTCAAATCACTACAGCAGCAGCGCTCTGTTTCTTGAGACTTTATGCCTCCTTTGTAATGCTTTAAATTCTTCATTTCTTTTCTCGACAGCTCCTGTTTCGACCCTTTTTGCCTCTTGCTGACCTGTACCATTAACTGGTTGGCACCTGTTGCTCTAGCAAACTTGATGGTTAATTCTTTACAGTTAGCATACATGCATACACTCATCTGCAGTAACACGTGTCATCATTCCAGTTATCTTTCTGCACCGGGTCACAAATCGGGTACAACAGTCTGCTCACCAGGTGGGCTGCTCTTGTGGTGGGTGCTGCTGTTTTAACGGTGCTGATCTCCCACATGAGTTGCATTCTTTGGGTAAAAAGCACAATACCCCACGACGGCGTGGTGTCTTAGTAAAGCCTGCAGGATTAACATAGGTAGTCATACTCATATGATACTCGGGCAGCGTATGACGCTTGATGAGCTCCTTATACGCGTGGCATGGGTTAGCTCGATCTGAACCGTGACAAACTCACGGCCCGTCAGTCCCTATGGTATTTGGTTGAAAAATACTAAAATAGGATTATTGGAAATTTTTAATTTTTAATCATCCAATAAATTGTGACCATATTTTTAACCATTCACGTAATATGTTTCTAAACTTAGTGCTGTCAATGGGCTGGGCCAGGATTTTAAACTGTTTGGGTTGGATGGCCCTATTCAAAATTTTGATTTTTCAGGCCCAAGCCCGGCCCATTGACAACCCTATCTAAACTCTCCTTCCAACTTCTTCGACAATTCCACGTCGGTGACAAATCCACTCCATCGGTATGTTTCAAAAGATTTTAAAAATAAGGTATATCCAGTAATCACGGATGGCCCTATTCAAAATAAGATTTTAAATCCACTCCATCATCATTGGTATGTCACAAACCTTTTCTAGTACGGGTACTAGACGGGTCACTACCGAATTTGAAATTCGATTTTCATAGTGCATCCAAAAGCCGACACATTTAATTGGTGTAGGCATCAATGATAATAATGATGATAACGATGACGATGATGATGGACAAAAGTTCGGTTGGGTCGGTCAGGTGACTTAGGACAACCAGTTGAGTTGGGTCAGGTTAGATAAGTGGGTTGGGTTAGATGGGTTGGGTTGGGAAAAAAAAAAACTTGGCTCGGCTTGGCTTGGCTCGATGGAGCTTGATCGGCTTGGCTCAAACAAAGCTCGCTCGGCTTAACTAAAAAGCCAAGCTCGAGCAGCTGTTTTCAGCTTGATGCTCAAGCCAAGCTCAAGCTTACGCTCAATGGGCCACTGATCAATCCAAGCTTGAGCAAGGCCAAGCTCGGCTCGTGTGTAGCTCTAAACATGGGTAGTCATATGATAATCAAGCAGCATAAGCGTCGCATGCGTTATCTCGATCTGAACAGTGAGTATCTCACGGCCCTTTAGTCAACCACCAAAAAAGGGGTTTGTTTGAAAAATACTAAAATAAGATTAGAAATTTTTTATTTTTAACAACCCAATGAATTGGGCCCATACATGATAGTTAGATGATTCAAAAGCATGAAATTTTTGGTTCACTTAATATCTGTCTAAACTTTGGGCTGGCCAGGCCTGGGGTGGGTTTCAGCTCGGTTGTGAAGTGTTTTGGGCGGGTTTGTCGGCCGGCCCTATTCAAAATTCTTATTTTTTAGGCCCGAGTCCGGCTGATTTACACCCCTATCTAAGCTGCACAAATCTAGCACGAGTAACAATTAATAAAATAAAATAAAATAGAAACTTTCTTCCAATTTGGACAATTCTACATCAGATGGGCCATGGGGATCAAGCCAACCGAGAACCAATTGCCTGTGACCCTGGGCATAGACATGTATATACCTGTGGCCGGGGCTGTGTGGTGCCTATAGAGATGTCCATGAAAAATCCACTCCGTCCATATATTCTTATTGGTGAAATGAAGGCTACCATTGGAAAGCCAAATGATTTGAGTTGCCAAATTTTTTATCTAATTAAGGAGGAAATGATAGAAGTTAACTATGTTTCCTTGAACTTGAAGCTGAGTAGCATGAATACAAATGCTAAGAAGGCCCTAAACACATGACATCACCCGCATGCAGGTTTCAAAAGATTGTCCAGATTGAGCAAGCTAGAGCACCTTGTCGTGAGTGGTAACTCCTTGAACGAAAGCATTTTGCCGTATTTGGGTGCACTCTCATCCCTCAAGAGCCTTGATCTAAGCTGGAATAAATTTGAAGGACGCTTCACCTCCGAAGGTAAGTTGATCAATTGTAAAGAAATTTCACATTTTGAGATGCTAGTTGATTATTGCCATCAGTACCAGGAGATGATAATATTACTTATTCTGCCATATTATAAGCTCAACTAGGGCCAAAAACAAAGATTTCAGTTTTTTTTTTTTTTTTTTTTTCTTGTAAGGGCTTTTGTTGTCCGAGATCTGTCAAAAAGAAGCCACCTTTGGCTTTTACCTTAAGTGATGGAAGAGGGGAAGGAGTGAGAGGACTCAGATTCCGTAGTGACCCCTCCTGCACCAAGCTTAGTACTAGTATGTACTTGTCAAACCTATGTAGGCCCCACCATTATGTATGTGTTTTATCCATACAATCCATCCATTTTTCAGCTCATTTTAGGGCATCATCCAAAAAAAGTGAGGCAGATCCAAACGTCAAGTGGACCACATCGAGGACCACATCATAGGAAAAAGTAGAGATTCAATTCCTATCATCGAAAAATTCTTGTGGGCAACAGAAGCTTTGGATAAAGCTGATTTTTATGTTCTGCCTTCGTCCAGGTTTATGCAACTTTATGAACGGGTTGGATGGAAAATAAACATTGCTGTTGGTCCTTATAAGAAGGTTTCAAAGGGGGGGGGGGTCACTATTTGCATTGCTTCTTGTGGTGTGGTACACTTGAGCTTTGGATCTGCCTTGGAACAAGAATGGACGGTGTGGATAAGATAATACATCATGGTGGAATGCACAGAGCTTTTCCAGTACCAACCAGTACGGGTACTGGAGGGTCACAACCGAATTTGAAATTTGATTTTGATAGTGCATTCAAAGCCAACGTACACGTTTAAATGGTGTAAGGCATCGATGATAATGACGATGATGACCGAAAAAAAGAAAACAAAAAAAATCAGAGATTAGTATTTGAGGCCTTCTCCGAGATAAATAGAGAAAGAGAAATTTGTTTTTTAACTCTTACAACTCAATTCACTACAGCAGCAGCGCTCCGTTTCATTCTGGAAATAAGATAAAAGGGAGCGTGTTGGAAATAAAGGCGCCTCTTTAAGTGTTTCACATTGGGCATATTTTATTTGGTAAATTTTTTTTTTCTTTTTTTTTTAATAAAAGATTAAGAATGGTTGGAATTTTACCCTCTTCTGAGCAGGCCCTAAACAAAGGACACCACCCATCTACAGGTTTCTTGAGACTCTATGCCTTCTTTGTAATGCTTTAAATTCTTCAATTCTTTTCCCTACAGCTCCTGTTTCGACCGTTTTTGCCTCTTGCTGATGTGTACTATTAACTGGTTGGCACCTGTTGCTCTAGCAAACTTGATGGTTAATTCTTTACAGTTAGCATACATGCATACACTCATCTGCAGTACCATGTGTCATCATTTCATTTATCTTTCTGCACCGGGTCACAAATCAGGTACACCAGTCTGCTCACCAGGTGGGCTGCTCTTGTACGTTATGCCAGACGGTAGGTTTTCAATTGCTTCTAATGGCGTGGTCCACCTGATGAGAGAACAATCCTTGATTTTGTGCCAGTTGATCTTAGTGGTGGGTGCTGCTGTTTTAATGGTGTGGTGTCTTAGTAAAGCCTGCAGGATTAACATAGGTAGTCATATGATACTCGGGCAGCCTATGACGCTTGATGAGCTCATTATACGCGTGGCATGGGTTAGCTCGATCTGAACCGTGACAAACTCAGGGCCCATCAGTCACTAAGCCAAAAAATGGTATTTGGTTGAAAAATACTAAAATAGGATTATTGGAAAGTTTTAATTTTTAACTATCCAATAAATTGTGACCATATTTTTAACCATTCACGTAATATGTTTCTAAACTTAGTGCTGTCAACGGGCTGGGCCAGGATTTTGAACTGTTTGGGTCGGATCGCCCTATTCAAAATTTTGATTTTTCAGGCCCAAGCCCGCCCATTGACAACCCTATCTAAACTCTCCTTCCAACTTCGACAATTCCACGTCGGTGACAAATCCACTCCATCGGTATGTTTCAAAAGACCACAGTAGACATGATTTTAAAAATAAGGTATATCCAGTAATCAGGTGTGCCACCCGAAATGAAACAGTGGGAACCAAAACATTCACCGTTGAAACTTTCCTGGACCTGACCATGATGTTTATATACCATCCAAACCGTTCATAAGATTATTACCACTTTGATAAAGGTTGGGCACAGATATCATACAAAACTTTTGTCACCCCCAAGCATTCAAACCCCACTATTCCATGTGGTACGGCCCACTTGAGTTTTGGATCCGGATGATTTTAGAATCCTGACCTATTTTAGTCTTTAAAAACATATGGACAGAGTGGATTTATCCCAAACATCTCTGTTGGCGCCACATAGCCCCGGCACAGGTATCTCTCTCCCGGGGGTCACAAGCAATTAGACCTAGCAAAATTCGACCTGACCTGCTAACCTGACCTGACCTGATCCGACCCGGATTTTTCTAATTTAGGGTTAGAAAATTTGACCCGAATTCAATTTTTGGGTTGACCCGACCCAACTCGGATTTTTATGGGTCAGGCTAGGGTTAAAGGTGACCCAACCCGACCCGAATCATACAGGGGTTAAGTAGACTATTATATATTGATTTTCTTATTAGTTAAATAATACATAGTTTTCTTTTTCTCACATACTCAGCTGGAAACGGTCCACATGTCCATCAATTTAATAAACATTACAGTGGGCCCTAAGACTATTCTATACTGATTTTCTTATTAGTTAAATAATACACAAATTTTTTTCTCTCACATACCTTGCTGAGAACGGTCCACATGTCTATCAATTCAATAAACTTAATCGACATGTTTGAAGCATCATCTCATTACTCTAACTACGTTGATGCTTAAAGAAGTATGCTTTAAATATGCACTCCATTATATCTTATTTTTCTCTTTCAATATTTGTGTAATAGAAATACTTTATAAAAAAAAAGCCTCCGTTTATAGGGAAGTGGTACTATGAGGTTGACCTCATGGGAAGAGCTATGTGGGCCCCACATGTCAGACATCAACACCGTGCATTTGATGGGTCCCATTTAGGTCATGAGATATCAAAAAATCAATCGTATACAGAACTCAGGTGGGCCATACCATCTAAAACCATGTGAAGACATGCCTAAAACATCTAAAAGCACTTGGTGGGGCCCAACTGGGTTTTGGATGCGGCTGAAACTTGGTCTGACCCTTCATCCAACTAGGACACATACAATGGATGGGCTGGATTTGTGAACCACGTCTCAGTGGGCCAAATAAATGATCATGAAGGTTTTAATGGGCGGATTACCCCTCTCAACTTTTGTCTATGGTGTGGCCCATCTAAGTCATGGATTGACATGATTTTTAAGCCCGTGGCCCACCATGAAATGGTGCATATGACTAATGGGGTAAATGTTTGACACACATCATGGTGGGGCCCATACAGCCCAACCTCATGGAAAGTTCCCATGAGGTCGACCTCATAGTACCATTTCCCATATATATATATATATATATATATATATATATATATATATATATATATATATATATATATATATATATATATATATATATATATATATATATATATATATATATATATGGTTTGGTTTTCAATTTGAATGCTAGTGTCATATGCATTTAGTTTAATCTACAAATTAGTTAGTTTCATTAAATTGTGGGTCAACCCGGCCCAACCCGGTTTAATTTGGGTTGGGTAAGGGTTAGGAAAATCCAACCCGAATTCAATTTGGGTCAAATTAGGGTTGAGGTGGAAACGACCCGACCCGACCCATTGCCACCTCTACAGGCAATCCACTCCCAAGCCAAACCATCCATGATGCACGACGTCAACGAGCTACGACCGAGCTCCACAACGTGCCCATCAGAATCAACACATGGGTTAGCCCTCCGCTTCGGATGCCAATTTCCTACAAAAGCTTGGAATTTAAGTGGGGCCACCGCCATGTTTGTGAGAAATCCACCCTGTCCATCCTTTTTTTGTGAGATCATTTTAGGACTTGAGTCCAAAAATGAGCCGGATCCAAGACTCAAGTGGGCCGAAAATGTGAGGATTGAAAATCCACAGTTGAAATATTTGTGGGGCAACAGAAGTTTTGAATTAGGCTAATATTTGGTTTTTCAGTTCATCCAAATAGGAATGAAATTATGAAGGGTATGGATGGCATATAAACATCATTATGGACCTAGGGAGGTTTCAACGGTAGGAATTTCCCTACCCACCTTTTCCTTTAGTGCAGACCACATGAGTTTTGAATCCATCTCAGTTTTTGCTGAATGTCCTAAAATGAGCTCACAAAATGGATGAATGGCATGGACTTTTCACAAACATCATGGTGGACCCCACCTAGATTTTCAGAACAGGAACTTGGTGCTAAAGGTTTTCCAAGAAGAATCTGGATAGTCTGCTAGGCTTCAACAGGATTTTCTATTTTGCTGACGCCGATTGGTCCAGCTCAGGACTGACTGCATTAAATGCAGCAATGCTGACAACTTCAGTGTTGAGTTGGATCAATCAGGTGGTTAGCATACAAGAAAATCCTGTTGAATCCGAGCAAATGACCTGCACTATTCCACAAAAACCGCATATCTGCTCTCCTACCACCGTAATTCTCCTCGGCATCTTTCAAAGGGACGAAGATTGCAAGCCGAAAACCTGTATATTAGGTAAGGGACAATGTCGGTGTGGATACCTATATTTTGGTTGCATTTAAAAAAGAGCCTACTTTTAAACTCCTTCCTATAATCCACCTAAGGTTTGAAAATATGGTAAAAAACCCATTGTTTTTACAGAATTTCATCCATTATCTTTTAAAAAGATAATTTTGCCCTTTTTTAACCTTACCTCTCGGGCAATCGTACTCCATTGTAGACAATGTTGTGGGCCCCACAATGATGCGTGTGTTTAATCCACGTTGTCCTTTCTTCATGGATCATGATTTCAATACATGATACAAAAAAAATGAGAAAGATTGAAATCGGGCCATTGCAAATGACGAATGACCATTACAAACTTTTTGTGGCCACAAAAGTTTTAGATCGAGCTGATCTTTATATTTTCCTTTCATCCAGACCTTCATGACATTATCAACAGCTTGGATGGAAAATAAACATTGCCAAAACCTTACTATTTGCTCTTTGGAATTTTTAATGGCAGGGTACTCAACCACACTGTTTCAAGTGATATGGTCCACTTTAGATTTGGATTTACATAATTTTTGAAAAAACATCCTAAAATAGGTTGGAGAAATGGATGGACGGCCTGGATATTAAAATATAATCCATGTGGGGCCACACCGTAGGGGTAACACCCACTACGCTGTTCTCGGGGTAACACCTAATTCGCTCCCATGCGGATTAGGCAATTCCCCCGCCCGTCACAAGCACGGGACAGTCTAGGGCTGAGTGCCACCGTGTGATCTGTGGATTTTATCCACACCGTCCAAGCCAACGTCATTTACCATAACTCCAGCTCACAAGATATTCCGAATTCCTCTCTTCCGATTACATCGCGTGTTACATCTCAATACTTTTAACGGGTGGAACTTATCCACCCTTCCCCATCACCTTTATGTTACATCCACACCGTCCATCAATTTTTCTAGATAAGTTTAGAGCATGATTCCAAAAATGAGGTACATCCAAAGCTCAAGTGGACCACACTAAAAAAAGAAGTGGGGATTACACAAACTGCCGTTGAAACCTTCCTAGGGCCAAGCATGAGGCTTATTTGACATTTAAGCTGTTAGTTAAGGCCACACACATACCTGTAAGAAGGTAAAACGCAAATATCTTCTTGATCAGAGCCGTCTGTAGCCCTAAGATGTTTTCAACGGTAGTATGAATTTCTACTGTTTCGTTTGGCGTGTTCAACTTGAGCTTTGGATCTACCTTGTTTTTAGGCTTATATTTTCTATAGTTCTTAGAAAATGTATGAACGATATGGATCTAAGAAATAAATTATCATGGGCCATTATAAATTTCACATGTCAAGAAACTGCGATGCTACACATTGGAGGGAAGAAAACCCAATCAGTTGAAATGTGGAACTTCAGTGGGCCCATCATGACTTCTGTATTAGATCCACACAGATCATCCATTGTTTCATACCTTTCGGGAACGATAACAAAAAAAGGAGGCGGACTCAAGGTTCAAGTGGGCAACACGATAGGAAATAGTGGGAATTGAACGGGTGCCATTGAAAACTTCCCGGGGCCACAGACTGCTCTGAAAAAGCTGATGTTTGTGTTTTCCCTTTATCCATGTCTGTTTGACCTTTGCTTGACCTTATGAAGAGGTTACATGGCAAATAAATTTCACAGTGGACTGTAGGAAGGTTTCAATGCTACTCCTTCAATCCCACATGCTTTCTATTGTGTGGTCCACTTGAGCTTTGGATGTACCTCTTTTTTATTTCATACTTTAGAATAATCTGAAAAAAATTGATGGACAGTGTGGATCTAATAGATAAATCATGATGAGGCTAAGAGAAATTTTAGCGGGTAAAAGTGGGTTGCGTGGCACGCAATCCATTGGTGAGAGAGGAGATCGGCCTGTTTAGTGAGCAGACGTCATCAACGATGACGTGGATCAATGAGAGCTTAAGGCGCCTTCAACCGCACTCTTTTTCAATGGTAGTATTGCCATTTTCATTAAATATATATCGGTGTGAAATGGCACAATTTAGGAAAGACTCTAAAAGTAAGCTCTTTTTTTTTAAATTCAACCAAAATGCAGGCAACCATACAGCATTGTCCGTTTAGGTAATGAACAAAAAAGTTAGGCTTATCCAAATCTCAGGCAGACCATACCTCAGGAAGAGTGGTGATTAAATGCCTACAACTAAAAAACTTTTCGTGGTCCACAAAAGTTTTGGATCAAGTTGATGTTTGCTTTCCCTTCATCCGGGTCGCTGTGACATAATTATCACATGGGATAGAAAATAAACATTAGAGTGGCCACTGGGAAGTTTTTAATGGTGGGTGTTGAATCACCTCTATTTTCCTAGAGTAAGGTCCAACGGAGATTTGGATCTGCGTAGTTTTGGGGCTTATGGACCTAAAATAATGATCCAAAATGGATAGATGACCTGGATAAAATCATACATTTTAGTCAGGCCCACAGAGCACCATCACTTAAAACCTCACCCAATCTGCCTTACCCCGTCATCTCTAGCCACCTGTCCCTTGATCCTGACCAACATTAGAACTTTTACGCTTATAAATTGAATCACATTCTCCTGCTATAATAAATACCAGAAAACGACTACAATTTTCATGGATTGGGCATTGGTTTTGTGGTTGTGGGCTTTGCTTTATGTTCAATACCATAGTCATGGGTGCCTTGGGTGCTTGAAGAAGGAGAGGATTTCTCTCTTGGAGCTTAAAGCTTCCATCAAATACCCGATTGGTTCTATCTTCCTACATGAGAGGGCCAGGGAACATTTGGCTAGGTAAATTAAATTGCAAACATCCCATATAACTACAGGGGAATGACAATAAGAAGAGCCCAGGGAACTGCAACAACGTTTGCTCTTTTGGCCTTTTATGTAATTTAGTCTTTGATGGTCTTAACTATCTAACCTTTATTGGTGAAATCAAGGCTACCATTGGAAAGCCAAATGATTTGAGTTGAGAATTTTTTTTATCTAATTAAGGAGGAAATGATATAAGTTAACTATGTTTCCTTGAACTTGAAGCTAAGTAGCATGAATGCAAATGCTAACAGGGGAATCAAAATTTAATAATTGAAATTCGATGTGATCGTGCATCCAAATGCACTCAACAGTGCCAGAATTTGGACCAAGATGTCAAGGTATGCATCCATCTTTAAGGGTGCATTTGGAGCACTTATTAATGTACTGCAATTATTAGTGTAGTGAAGTGGAAATAACCAAATTGAAAACTCGTTAGCATTCATATCACGGATTTCAAGGACCTGAACTGTAATTCTGTTAATTTCAATTTGGACTTTGAAAAACAAGCCAAAGCCAATAACTTTGGATAAGGTTTCAATGACGATGATGATGACTTGAAAAAAATGAAAAATAGAGTTGTTGGGATTTGAGGTCTTCTCCAAGGGAAACATTTTTAACCTTTGTAATTTAATTTACTCTAGAATCACTATCTCTTAGAAGCATGTTAGAAATAGAGGCCCTTAAGTGTTTCCTCTTATGCATGTTGCGTTTGAGGAAATTTGTGTGTGTGTGTGGGGGGGGGGGGGGGGGAAATGGTACTAGGAGGTCAACCTCATGGGAAGCTCCCAAGATGTCAAGCTCTATGGGCCCCACTGTGACGTGTATCACAAATCCACTCCATTAGTCAGATGCACCATTCTATAGTCGGCCATGGACTTAAAAATCATGTCAATCCATGACTTAGGTCAGCCACACCACATACAACAGTTAAGAGGGTTATTTGCCCATTAAAACCTTTATGATCGTTCACTGGCCCCACCTAGATGTGGATCACACATCCAACCCATCCATTGAGTGTGCCCCACTTGGATGAGGGGCCAGACCAAGTTTCAACCGTATCCAAAATCAGGTGGACCCCACCAAGGGATTTTAGATGTTTTAGGCATGTCTTCACATGATTTTGGATGGTATGGCCCACCTGAGTTCCGTGTATAGCTTACTTTTTGCACATCCCTTAACTTAGAGGGTGCCTACCAAATTCATAGTGTGGATGTTCAACACACATCACAATGGGGCCCACAGAACTCGACCTCATAGATGAGGTCGAGCTGTATGGGCCCCACTGTGATGTGTGATGGACATCTACCCCATTAGTCAGATGCATCATTCCATGGTGGCCTACAGTCTTAAAAACCAGGTCAATCCATGACTTAGGTGGGTCATACCATATACAACAGTTGAGAGGGGCTACCCACCCATTAAAGCCTTCATGATCGTTTATTGGGCCCATCGAGATGTGGTTCACAAATCCAGCCCATCCACTGTGTGTGTCTCACTTGGATGAGGGGTCAGACCAAGTTTCAGCTGAATCTAAAACTCTGACCAAGTGCTTTTAGATGTTTTAGGCATGTCTTCACATGGCTTTGGATGGTATGGCCCACCTGAGCTCCGTATACAGCTGATTTTTGGGATATCCCCTAACCTAAAGGGGACCCATCAAATACACGGTGTTGATGTTCAACGCACATTACACTGGGGCCCACAGCTCGACCTCATGGGAAGTCGACCTCATATATATAGTACCATTTCCCATATATACACACCCCAGTGAGTTGAGAGTCTTTCACATGCACATCAAAATGGAATTAGAAATTTCACATTTTGAGATACTACTTGATTCTTGCCATCAGTAGATAATAATATTACCTCTTCTGCCATATTATAAGCTCAACTGAGGCAAAAAAAAAAAAAAAGGTTTAGTGGCTTTTGTTCTTTTTTTTTTCTTTTTTTTTTTTTTAAGGGCTTTTGTTGTCCTAGATCGGTCAAAAGAAGCCACCTTTGGGTTTAACCGTAAGTGATGGAAGAGAGGGGAAAGAGGAGAGGACTCATATTGGCTTGGTACTAGTCGGTACTGTCAAACCTCTGTGGACCCCACCATGATGTATGTGTTTTATCCATGCAGTCCATCCATTTTCGAGCTCATTTTAAGGCATCATCCCAAAAAATGAGTCAGATCCAAACCTCAAGTGGACCACACAATAGGAAACAATAGAGATTGAATTCTTATCATTGAAAACTTCTCGTGGGCTACAGAAGCTTTAGGTAAAGCTGATTTTTATGTTCTGCCTTAGTCCAGGTTTATGCAACTTTATGAACAGGTTGGATGGAAAATAAACATCGCTGCAATGGTGGGGGTCGCTAACTCCATTGCTTCCTGTGGTGTGGTCCACTTGAGCTTTGGATCTGCCTCATTTCTTGTTTCGTTCCTTATAATGAGCTCACAACAAGAATGAACCGCGTGGATAAGGTGCATACATCATGGTGGAATGCACAGAGGGCTCACTACCGAATTTGAAATTCGATTTTGATAGTGCATCCAAATATCGACACATTTAACTGGTGTAAGGCATCGATGATGATAACCACGATGATCCCAGAAAAAAAAAAAAAAAAAAAAGAAGAAGAAGAAGAATAAAAAAGAAAAGAACAAAAGAAAAAGAAAAAAGAAATCAAAGATTGGGATTTGAGGCCTTCTCCAATATATATAAATGCAGGAAAAACTTGTTTTTAACTCTTACAACTCAATTCAGTACAGAAGCACCCTGTTTCATTTCGGACACAAGATCTAACTAAGGGAGCATGTTGGTAATAAAGGCCCCTCATTAAGTGTTTCCCCTTGGGCATGTTTTGTTTGGGGAAATAATTTTATTTTATTTTTAATGAAATAATACGAATGGTTGGGATTTACCCTCTTCTAAGCAGGCCCTAAACCCAGGACATCACCCATATACAGGTTTCAAAAGATTGGGCAAGCTGGAGCACCTTGACCTCAGCTCTAACTCCTTCAACAAAAGCATCCTACCATATTTGGGTTTTTGTCCCGATTGGGCAACTTAAGAGCATCTCATCCCTTAAGAGTTTGTCTCTAAACAATAATTCGTTTGGAGTACCAGAAACAAGTTTTGAAATTTTGTCCCGATTGGGCAACTTAGAGCATCTGGAACTAGGCTGGAATGGCTTCAATAGAAGCATTATACAGTATTTGGGTGCACTCTCATCCCTCAAGAGTCTTGATCTAAGCTCGAATGCATTGGAGGGTTCCTTGTCCTCTGAAAGTAATTGTTGATTAATTGTACAGAAATTAAACCAAAATTGATAGCATCAATCACATTTACAAACTCCCCCTTTAATGCTTTTATTATTTTATTATTATTCAAATTTGGGCAGAATTGGCAAATTTGACGAAGCTGGAGGCTCTATATTTGGGATATAATCGGCTCAATGGGTCTCTAAATCTCAAAGGTAAGAGCACTTTAATATTGCTGAGATTTTGATAATATTCTACCTTCATAATGATGATTTTGTTCTTCTTATCTTTGATGGTGAGGAGATGTTAAAGCAGGACACTAGTTGCGTGCATCTTTCTTACATGGTGCTCGTGTAAGGACGCCGATTAGCTACGGGCAGGTGTTGAGTAGCTCCCTCGCTACTGAAGTGACGTCACTGGCTTCTGTGGGCTGCAACATGATGTATGTGTTGTATCAACACCGTTGATCCATTTGGAGAGATCGTTTTAGGGCATGAGCTAAAGAATGAGAGAAATACAAATCTCAAGTAGACCCCACAAAAGAAAATAGTGGGGACAGTGAGGTTGAGCGTTGAAACCTTCCTAGGACCATCATGATTTTTATTTGAGATCCAACATGTTCATAAGTTCACACGGACATGGAAGAAGGGAAATTTTAAATATCAGCTTGATCGAAAACTCCTGTGGCCCCAAGAAATTTTTAATGGTAAGAGATCAATCCCCGCTGTTTTCTTTGGTGAGGTCCACTTGAGCTTTGGATCTGCTTCATTCTTTGGCTCATGTCCTAAAATGATCTCTCCAAATGGATAGACGGTGTGGACAGAAAACATACATCATGGTGGGGCCCACATAAGTTGGTGACGTCACTTCAGTAGGGAGGTAGCTACTCAACCTGTCAGTAGCTAATCCCCGTCCCTCGTGTAAGTTAAAACTCTGTGGGGCCCACCACATATCAGTGTAACATCCAAAACTCAGTAGGCCATGCCACAAGAATTGTTGGGGATTGAACATCCACCATCAAAACTTCATTGGGGCCCATCGTGGATGGTATAGAAGGATCACCGTGGGCCTCAGGAAATTTTCAATGGTTGGTGTTTCCATTCCTATTGTTTCCTATGGTGTGGCTCACTCGAATTTTGGATCACCCAAAAATGATGGAAGGAGCGGATGTCAGATGGACATCATGGTGGGCCCCACAGAGCTTTCGGCTGCACAGCCATGTATACATGGATGGATCTCACCTTGTAACCCAGGCTACAGGAATCTTGCAATCCAAGTTCTGTGGTGCCGATCGTGACATTTGTGTTAGGATCTGAGCCCAAACACAATGGAGATCCCAAACTCGAGTAGGCCACACTTCACAAAACAGTGGGGATAGAAACCTTCTTGGCTCCACTGTGCCCTTTATATCCCATCAACCTGTTCATAATGTGACTCCATCAGGATGCAGGAAAACCCAAAATATCAGCCTGATCCGCATCTTCTATGGCACCCCGAAAATGCTTCAACCGTGGGCATTTCTATCTTCATTCTTTCCTGAGGTGTGGCCCACCTGTGTTTTGGATCTTCCTCGTACTTGGGCTCATGTCCTAGAATGAGCTATATAAATGGATGGACGGAGTAGATATAACAAAAACATCATGGAGGGGCCTCACTTGGGGTTACAAGGGATTCGATCTTCCTCGATGTTATAGAGGCTCATAAACAAGTGTCCAATTGGAATCGTTAATAACCCCTGTTTCACTCCATCCATTAGGCTCATAAGCAAGAAACAACAAGCTGTGTGACCCACCATGTTTTAAAATCCTCTCCATCCATTAGGTGAAGCCCTTTATTTTCACCGTACATAAAAAAGATTTCCCAATGGTTAAAGTTTCTCCTTGAACCTAATTTCACAAGGTGTTGCCCGCTTGAGTTTCAGAGAATTTTGTGTGTTCTCTTCATCTTAGTGAGTTACACCTATTAATGTGTTAAATTAAAATTATATACCCCTTGTCTTAGGTGGTACAGCCCACACACAAACTTCTGGTTGTCTTCCCATCCCCGTTGTTGTAGGTGGTATGGCCCACCGCAGTTGTGCATCTGGCAGATTTTTTGCCCTGAGATCCTAACATCAAGGATAACCTGATGGATGAGTAGAGGTTCCATATAAAGCTTAGAAAGCCCCCACAGGATTGCTGATAGCCCTCCCAATTAGAAGCGATGTGAATCTCCTATTTCCTACTTCCTATGACACTGCCCGTGTGACACAAAACTGTGGGCCCACTGCGACATCTCAATAACATCTACTCCGTCATTCTGTTTTGCCAGCTGATCTTAGGACATGAGGGCAAAATTAGGCAAATCCAAAACTCAAGTGGCCCACACCACAAGAAATAGTAGGGATAGAAATGGTCACCATTGATCAAATGGTATACTGAGCATCATTATGGACTCACACAACTAAATGATAAAGATCAATGGACTAGATCATTCCACCTTGGCCTGAATTGCATAATAAGATGGATGGTTAGGGTTAATGGTTTGGATCTTCACTTGCACAAACATGACTTGGCTGCTACCTCAGAACCAGTGACATCGGTGAGACCCTGACCGTAGGGTCCACCTTGATGTATTCATTGTATACCCACGCCGTCCAGCTATTTTTTCAGCTTATTTTAAGACAAGGTAAAGAATAAAGTAGATGCAAATTTCAGGTGAATTACACAGGAAACAGTGGTCATTTAGGCCCACCATTAAAAACTTCCTAGCACCCACCCTAATGTTCATTCAGCATCCAACCTGTTGATAAGGTCACACAGACCCCCATGAAAGGAAAAACTAAATATCGGCTTGATCCAAAACTTGGTGGCCCACAAAAGGTTTTTAATGGTCAATAACAACTATTTCCTGTGTTGTAGTCCACCTGAAATTTGTATCTAATTCAGTTTTGGGACCATGTCAAAAAATAATCTGAAAAAATGGATCAACAGTGTGGATATATAATTCATACATTGATGTGGGCTCCTACAGTCAGGGTCTCACCCACCACGCTGGTTTGGGTCGTAGCTGCCAAGTCGCGCTCCACTTGCACAGCATAAATGGACCACACATACATGGTTAAATGGTCAATGTACATGGTGCATTTAAATTCGTATGGAGCCATGTGCACTGTGGGATCTACATGCATGATCAGATGGTAAGTAGAGATGAATGGACTGGATCATTAACTCGTATACTATACCCACGGCATGTACAGTGAGCCATGTATGCACTATCAGCCCATGTTTTTTTGTAAACACGGATGATTGAAATAAAATCGGGTGCAAAGTGTTTACAGTGACTCAAGCTCACTGATGGATCTATATTGCTTTGTTATTATATTAAAAATGAGGCCGGATCCATTACACATGCGTTAGGTTAAGCTAAACATACACAGGAGACAATTTTGTCTTTACACAATGGAGCCACAAAAAGACAAAAAAATAAAAATCATACTCACACCGTAGTGCTCTTTCAAAGTATACATCTACATAAGTAATGACTATATGCCCCTCCTATGTTCGTTTATTACAGCTTTACCCCTAAAGTTAGGCGGGGCCTTTAGAGGGTTAAAATGGGGCACACCTACATTAACTTATTTGATCAACACTATTTAAAAAAAAATCCATTTTTTTTTTCTATCACTGGACAAAAAAAGAGGCGAATCTGAGTGTTAGGTGAGCCGTAAAAAGTGTCCTTGAATGTTTACTGTCGAAATCATTATTCCGATTGTTTCCTCTTGTGTGTTTCAGTTGAGATCTAGATATGCTTCAATTTTTGTCTACACCTAAAAACAAATTAAAAAACTGAATGGATGGCATGGATAAACCACATGGATTTGTTGTGGGCCGTGGAAGGAGTTGAAAGGAAATATAGTACATGTCAATGTGGATTAGGGTTGTTTAGTGTGGATCAATATAGAGTTTGAGTGGGTCTAGAGTCTTGATAATTTAAAATCACATTTTTCAAGTCAATACGCATCCATTTGTAGGTCGGTGAAGGATTTCGAGGTGGGTTCGAAGGGCTACGGTGCAAGTCAGAGTCGATTGGTATGAATCGGAGGGTTTGGAGTGTGTCGGGATGTGTTGGTGTGGGCTCGAGTTTGTCCGGAGTCTCCGTACCTTGACAGAATGTCTTTTCAAGTGGATATCACCCATTCTTAGTTTGGTGTAGGATTTCAACATACGTTCAAAGGGGCTGCAGTGCAAATCGGAGTCGAGCAGTGTTAATTGGAGGGTTCGATGTGCATCAAGATGTGTTAGTGTGGGCTTGAGTTTGTCTGGAGTCTCCGATCCCCAACAGAATTTCTTCTCAAGAGGATGCACACCATTCTTGGTTCATTGAAGGATTTCGACATAAGTTCGGAGGGGTTAAGTGCAAGTTGGAGTCGATCAATGCTAATCGAAGGGTTCAGTGTGTGTCAAGGTGTGTCAGTGTGGGACTCGAGTTTGTTCGGAGTCTCCTTACCTTGACGGGACGTCTTGTCAAGTGGATACACACACATTTTTATTTCGGTGAATGATTTCGACGTGTGTTCGAAGGGGCTACAATGTAAGTCTGAGTCATTAATGTTAATCGGAAGGTTCAAAGGGTTCGATGTATGTCGGTGTGTGCCGGTGTGGGCTCAAGCGTGATAGAATCTCCGTATCCCAACCTAATGTCTTCTCAGGTGGATATACACCAATTCTTAATTAGGTGAATGAGTTTGATGTGTGCTCAAAGGGGTTGTAGTGCAATTCAAAGTTGATCGGTGTTAATCGGAGGATTTGATGTGTGTCAGTGTGTATCGGTGTAGGGCTCAAGCATGTTTGAAGTCTCCCTACCTTAACTTGATGTCTTTCCAAGTGTATGCAGACCCATTCTTAGTATGGTGAAAGAGTTCGACTTGCATTCAAATGGGATGTAGTGTAAGTTGGAATTGATTAGTGTTAATCGGAGGGTTCATTGTGCATCGGTGTGTGTTGGTGTGGGGCTCAAGCACGTTCGAAGTCTCCGTACTCCAACCCGATGTCTTTTAAAGTGGATGCACACATACTCTTAGGTCGGTGAAGGAGTTCAACGTGCATTTAAAGGGGCTGTGGTGCAAGTTGGAATTGATTGGTGTTAGTTAGAGGGTTGGATGTGAGTTGATGTGTGTTAGTGTGGGGCTTGAACGTGTCCGGAGTCTTTATTCCAAAATGTGACGTCTTTTCAAGTGAATATGCAGATATTCGTAGTTCGGTGAAGGATTTTAACATCCATTCGAAGGGACTATAGTACAAATCAAAATCGATCGATGTTAATTGAAGGGTTCGTGTGTGTCAAGGTGTGTTGGCGTGGAGATCGAGTTTGTCTCTATACCCAATGTTACATCTTCTCAAGTTTATTTGCACCCACTTTTTGTTCGATGAAGGATTTCAGCGTGCGTTCAAAATGGTTGCAATACAAGTTGGAGTCGATCGGTGTTAATTGGAGAGTTCGATGTGAGTCGGTGTGTGTTAGTGTGAGGTTTGAGTGTGTTCAGAGTCTTTGTACCCTAATGTAATGTCTTTTCAAGTGGATACACAGTCATTCTTAGTTCGCTGTGGAAGTTCGACGTGCTTTCAAAGGAGGTGCACTGCAAGTTAGAGTCAATCGATATTAATCTAAGGGTTCGGTGTGCATTGGGGTGTGTTGGTACAAAGCTTGATTTGCTCTGAATCAGTATAATGCGGATTTGGATCTTAAAATAGGTCCAATTAGTTAAATGAACCGAATTTGGATTCACAGAAATATATCTAAGTTCAATTCGAATCCGATTAAGATTCGACTCATTGTCACCTTGCTATATATGTTATATTCATGCTAGCCATCCATTTTACAGATTATTTTAGGTCATGTCTCAAAATTGAGACATGCCACTCTTAGGTCGACCATACCACAGTAAATAGTGGGATTTGCATCATTTTTCTACTAAATTAAATATATTATATTATATATTTTATATTATATATACCTTTAGATTGGTAATGGGGGTGGATGCGGACCTAGATCCGACTCGAATCTGATGGTTCTATGGATTTTGGATCGGAAATGGATCTAACAATTTATAAATGGATCGGAATATGGATATCACCTTTTGGATTCGAGTTGGATTCGATTTCGATCCAAATTCGTCTACAGATATACGGACTTTGAGGGGATCCGGCTCCAATCCAGATCCGACCCATTGAGAGCCCTAAACACCATTGGGTCAGTGGGGTGTGGCACACCAACAATCCGCTTCCCCAGTCAAGCCCCATCACTTTTTTTCGAGAGTAGATTAGGTGAGACCCCACCCTCACCCAAGACGGTGCGGCCCCTACCGAGGAGTTGCCGTAAGGCCCACTTTGACGTATGTTTTATGTATCTACGCTATCCATCCGTTTTTCCATATCAATTTAGGGCATTATAAAAAAAATAAAGCAATTCCAATTATCAGGTGGACCATACCATAAGAAACAGTGGTGATTGACCGTCCTACAATTAAAAACTTCTTAGAGCGCATCTTAATGTTCCTGTAGTGTTTATTTACCATCCAATCTATTGATAAGGTCACATAAGCATGGATGAAGGGAATAAACGAATATCATCTTGATCCAAAACTTTTGCGGCCCCATTAATGGTCAATCACCACTGTTTATTATGTTATGGCCCACCTAATAGTTGGATATGTTTCATTTTATGTATAATGCCCTCAAATAATATGGAAAATCGGATGGACGGTATGGATACATAATAAATAAGTCAAGGTGGGCCCCACGGTAACCCCATGGTATGGCCGCACCGTCTTGGGTGAGCCCGGTCTCACCTAATCCGCTCTCCTTTTTATCACCGGGTTTTGTGTAAAAGCCTTTAACATGAAATTAGTTCACCGGAAGTTATGTGGGCCCACCATGATGTTCGTGAAAAATCCACTACGTCCGCACGTTTTTCCATATTAATTTAGGACATGGAACCAAAAATTAGCCAGATTCAAAGCTCAAGTGGGCCGTACAACAAGAAACACTGGGTAGCTAAATACCCACCGTTGAATCATCCTTGTGTCCACCGTGATGTTTATATGACATCATACCGTTCATAAGGTTATTCTTACTGAGATGAACTGAAAACACAAGTATATTAGCCTGGTCTAAATATTCGTGGCCATACGAATGTTTCAATGGTAGATTTTCAATCTCACTGTTTCCTTTAGTGCGGCACACCTGAGTTCTGAATCTGCCTCATTTTTTTGTCCCATCTCCTATAATGATCTGGAAAAACGGATGGGCGGAGTGGATTTTTCACCAACATCACAGTGGCCCCACCAAACTTCCAGTGGAAGGAACTTCTTGCGAAAGTTCTTAAATCGGACGCTAGACAAAGAATGAGCCAGATCCAAAGTTCAAGTGGACACCACAGCAGAAACCAGTGGGGACAGTAAAACACCCAACGTTGAAACCTTCCTGGGGCCCATCATGATGTTTATTTGATATCTGACCTGTTCTTAAGTTAAAAAAGACATGGATGAAGGGAAAACACAAATATCAGCTTGATTGAAAACTTTTGTATTCCCTAAGAAATTTTTAATGGTAGCGTTCAATCCCCACTTGTCTTTTTCTGGTGGGGTCTAGTTGAGCTTAGGATCTGCCTTATTCTTTGCCTCATGCCCTAAAATGATATCTCCAAATGAATGGACAACGTGGATGTAACAAATACATCATAGTGGGACCCACAGAGCTTGGTGACGTCGCTGGATTCGGGATGTCAGTCTCTAATCCGCGTCCTCTGAAATCCGCGTCCTCATCGCGTGTAGGAGTTAGACCAGAAGTACCCAGTCGAGAGTATTCTTATTCTTTTTTTAAATGACGAAAACGCCCAGCTAAAACTAAAGAAGGGTGTGGAAGATTTCTGCTGTGGGGGCGGCCCACCTGAGATCTGGATTCGATTTATTTCTGTCCACCAGGAAAAAGCTCTAAGGGATGCACCTGATGAACCGATTGGATGTGACATGATGTAACACATATAACAATTTATAAGATAAGCCTATCCTACACGTACTTGTAATGGATCCGGCCTCATTAAAAATAAATTAATAAAATTTGATCAGAGCTACTGTCCAATCGACCAATCCCAGACTTCGGTAGGATCGAAAATACATGGCAACCATGAAAAAACCAAACTCCTCACTTGATTCCAGCCCATCAATAATTCATGGTACTTAAAAGGTGGGAGCACACCACCTGAATCGTTTCTCTGTCGTCAGAGATTTTTTTTATTTTTTTAAAAAAAGTTATTTTTTATTTTATTGAAAGGTGGGAGCACACCACCTGAATTTTGTATTGATACGTTAATTACATTGCTCATTTTTTGCAGCTTTGTGCAATCTTGAGAATCTCCAAGAACTGGATCTTCGATACAATGAATTGGAAGGGAGCCTTCCTCCATGGCTCTGCAACTTGTCATCCCTCCGACTACTTGATCTCTCAGGGAATAGACTCAGTGGGCAAATCTCTTCATCTCTCATCTCTAGCCTCACAATGCTCCGGGTCCTTTCTCTCTCTAACAACCGCTTTGAAGGGTCTCTCTCATTTAGCTCATTTGCTAACCTTTCCAAACTTGAGGTTCTGGAACTTTCAGTACTGAACCCTTATGATGACCAAGTTATAACTTATCCCAATCAGTTAGAGGTTGAAACTGAATCCATACCTTGGGTTCCTAAATTCCAGTTGAAAGTCCTCTTCTTATCAAACTGCAACATCAACAAGCTTCCCAGCTTCCTTTCCACCCAATATGACTTGATAGCATTGGACCTTTCCCACAACAACTTGACAGGAATGTTTCCATCTAGGTTGTTAGAGAATCATGAAAGACTACAAATGCTAGACCTGAGTAGCAATTCCTTATTCGGCCCACTCCATCTGCCACCTCATCCTAACAACCTGAATGTATCTTCGTTGGACGTCTCCAACAACAACATCAGTGGACAACTTCCAGAAAATATCGGCTTCCTTCTCCCAAATTTAGAAAACTTCAACATGTCTACGAATGCTCTTCACGGTACCATTCCTCCGTCGATGGGCAACATGACAAAACTGTATTCATTAGATTTGTCGAGAAACTATTTTTCAGGAGAAATACCGGAGCAATTGGCCATGGGTTGCATCTCATTGCAACTTTTGAAGCTATCAAACAATAGATTACAAGGCCCAGTGTTTCCGACCCATTCAAACTTGACATGGCTACGGTATCTGTATTTGGATGGCAATAGATTCACCGGGAAGATCTCAGCTAGTATATTCAAAAGCCCATCTCTAGAGGTTTTGGATGTCGTAAAAACAAGATATCAGGATTGTCTTCCTACGCAGATTGGGAACATTTCTTAATTGATGCTGGCTTTCCATGTCAGAAAATTATTTGGAAGGTCCTATCCAGTCGAGTATTGAACTCTCTACTGCTCATCCCTTTTGGACCTTTCCCAAAATAGAATTTTTGGTCCCATACCTTCATGCTTCTGCAACCAATCTGTTTTGAGGTATTTACATTTGCAAGAAAATGAGCTTACAGGACTGATGCCGAAAGCTATATCCAAAATCTCCTCCCTCGTTACATTGGACGTCAGGCACAACAACATATCTGGTAATATTCCGGAATGGATTGGTACACTTCCTAGTTTAAGGGTTCTTCTCCTTGGAGGAAATAATTTGCAAGGTCACATTCCAATGCACTTATGTCAACTGAAGAACATCAGCATATTAGACCTTTCAAACAATAACCTCTTTGGGCCAATACCACGGTGCTTCGGTAATATGACATTCGGGAAAGCAAGAGTAATTGGCTTTTCTTTTCAAGTCTTTGGAAGGATAGTGTGGGGGTCTACAAGCATGGATCTGCCTGGAATTCGTATTGTTGTCTCACTGCCTTATCTAAATGGGTATCTGATACGAGCTGAGTATGACGTAGTGGAGTTTATAACAAAGAGCAGGTCTGAAACTTACAAGGGTGACGTTCTTTACTTCATGTCTGGTGTAGATCTGTCGTGGAACCATTTAACAGGTGAAATCCCACTTGAAATTGGAAATCTAGTCACCCTTCATGCATTGAACCTGTCCCACAATCAATTGACTGGACCGATTCCAAAAAGCTTCTCAAATCTAAAACAGATTGAGAGCCTGGACCTTTCTTACAATAGATTGAGTGGACCAATTCCTCCTCAACTAGTTGAGCTCAACTTCTTATCTAAATTCAATGTCTCTCACAATAACTTATCCGGTAGGATGCCCGACATGAAGGGGCAGTTTAGCACCTTTGAAAATACCAGCTACGAAGGCAATCCCCTGCTCTGTGGACCACCACTGAAGAATTGCTCCTCCACTTCTTCGCTACCACCTTCAATGCGAACAACATCAGGCGACAAGGAAGACGATTATGATATAATCTTCTATGCATGCTTTTCGGTGTCATGCACCATGTCTTTCTTGGTTTTCATGGCTCTTCTCTACATCAACCGCTATTGGAGAGGTCTATATTTCTATACGGTCGATGCGTGTATCTATTCGTGCTACTATTTTGCTTTAGACAACCTACGCAAGGTTTGGATGTTTGTTGTTAATGTTTAGACATATGTACTCATGCATCTATTCTCCCTTCAAACTCTAATTGTAAGACAGTATAATAATGATGTTTATGTTTGATGGCGCTTTTATTTCAACCCGTGTTTTCGTTTCCTCCTGCATATGGATGTAAGAGTGAATGGAACATCCAGTGTACGGATCCCATGATCGGTCGGCTGCGAGGTAGCGTGAACGGGTCTGTGCGTTTTTCTCCCTGGACTGTTTTGTGCAATGGCCAACCGGTCAACTGCGCATGCGGTTTCTTGCGCAGCTACGCGGTAGTACGTAAGACGTTTCTAAATGAGGATTTCATGCTATAAATATATCATGTATCCGAACTTAAATGGTATCCTAAGGTGTCCAAGGTTTCCTAATTGCATTAGGAAGAGGGGAGAGTGATTTGTGAGAGAGAGAGCTTGGGTTTTCTCTGTTTTTCCTTGCTTGTGAGCTGTCAATCTCTGTAATCTTCTGTTTATCATAGTGAATCGCTTTGTGCCGTGATTTTTTACTCGTTGAGGGGTTTTTCTACGTAAATTCGAATTCTCTTGTGGTAAATGCTTGTGTGTGGTTTGATTGCATCGTGTTTTCTCTTTTGATCTCGCATTACTCTGCGCGTTCGGCTTCCGCTTCCGCTGCCGGTTTTCCCAACATCAACTGTTTCCAAAATAGTGGTAGGCACCTAAGACATTACTCGTTACCCACAAACCAAATTTGAGTTGTCCATGGATGGGCTTATGATCTGGACATAGAGCTGTGCACAAGTCGAGCTTGGCACAACTCAGCTCGATTCAGCCAGCAGTCAACCCCAACTTGAACGTAGCTCGGCTCGAGAGAGTTAATCGAGCTAACTCAGTTCGTGTACAGCTCTAACAATTGTAGCCATCTGATTGTGTATCCATGACTGAAGGGTTAAGAAATATGGTTATTTTACAAGCGTTATACCTGAGCCCACCCACATCAGTGTTGTTTGTTCCCTTCTTTCAGTTAGGATTAAATAAAAAATAATAATAATAAAAAAAAAAAAGAAGGGGGCAAGCCATGTCCAGTCGTGCACTACTGAGATGTGACTGAAATTAGATTAATTACGTGACAGTAGTAATTACAGAATTTGATAACAATGGTATTTCAAGTATGCTAGTAATTACATAATTTGATAACAATCGTATTTCAAGTATGCTACTCGGGAGAGTATGCTATTTCCCCATACGTGTTAACATGGCCTACCTGTGAAATATCTATTCCATTCTCCTGATGGGTCTGCCGTGAAAATCATCTGTTCCAAATGTCGAGACCACTCATCAGGTGTGGCACACATGTATGAGGAAAATAGGTGGTTGGGAGAAAATAAGGGTTGTGAACATTCAAAGCACAGAGGTTTGGTGGACGTGAATTGCCGGTGCCCCTGCCTAGAGGAAGGTCTTGTTACTAGAAGCTTATGTGGGGCCCATAGAGACTCCCACGAGAAATCCACTCCGTCCATTAGCTTCTGAATATCAGAATAGGTAGGGATCCAAAACTTATGCAGATCTGAAGCTCAGGTGGACCACACGAAAAGAAAGAGTAAGAATAAAAACATCCTCCGTTGAAACTTTCCTGGAGCCAATCGTGATGTTTATATGCCTTCCAAACCATTCATTAAGTTATTGCCACTGAATAAATATCAGGCACAAATACCATCCTGATCCAAGACTTCCATGGGCCTCAAAAAGTTTCCAATGGTGTGCATTGAATCCTCATTGTTTCCCATCGTGTGGCCCACCTGAGTTTTGGATCTATCTAATTTTTGAATTCCTATCCTAAGCTTGGAAAATTGATGGATGGAGTGGATTGCTTACTGGAGTTTGAGTCTATGTTGGGCCCACATAACTTTCGATCACATGATTTTTTTTTTATTTTTTTTTTTTTCGGGGGGGGGGGGGGGGGGGGGGGGGGGGGGGAGAATGATTATTGGTCCGATTATATATCATGGAAATGGATTCTAGTGTCGATTACAAGTCCCAAGAACAATTATCTTATTACAGGTCTTGAGAACGATACGTTCCAATTATAAATCCCAATAACTATTATAGACAGATTAGAGTTCTTGATAATGATTACGATTCAATTATAGGTTTCAGCAACAATTATAGCCAGATTATAGGATCCAGGAATGATTGCGGTTCGATTATAGGTCCAAGTTACGAGTATGCCCTGATATTTTATTATTTAAAAACACCCTACTCAGGTATAGGTGCGGCTACTCTGCTAACCTGACCCCTAGACAACCCTATCATTTGGTGGACCTCTCGGTTTATATCATTAGTATAGACAGGACCTAGATCGTCTCCATGCTTAACGACACAGATATGCAAATGAAGCTCTAACCAAAATATAATACATCTTCAGAGCCTTGCATCGTTTCTTTTTTATCATGTGTTTACAATAGTAAAGTAAAATCAATAAATACACAAGCATGTGCGCACATGCACGCATCACATACATACACGTATTGTTGAAGTTGCAAGAATGGAGGCAAGAATGGAGGCATGTACACTCAGCAGGAATTCGCCACCTTCATGTTTATGATTCACATCACCATACAAAAAGTGGATGGCGTCGGTTTCATAAAATTAACCCTGAGAGAAACAAGATACATAGTCAACCATGTACCAAAAAAAAAAAAAAAAAACCAGCAGCTTCGGAGACTTGGAAAATAGTCCCAAACATATGTAATCCTTAATGCTTATGTCCAAAGAGCCACCACCTTTTCTTCCTCTTAGTTTCCAGCATCATGGGCATGTCTGGATTCAATCACACAACACACACATCAAACAAGTTTATCCCAATATATGAATACCAAAACATCCGACAATATCCACTATTCACCATTATCTAATGAGAGGAACCCACCCGCCCAAGCAGGTTGGGCATGTACACCACAATGTTATACACCAGATTGGTAATTCTTTAACTAATCCTCGTAAAGCAAGGGGGATATGCATTGACGACTGCCACTTTAATCAAATACTACAACTGACTAGAGAGTTTATCATGGTTTTTGCCTACCTCCTTGAGGATAAATTGAGTTGTAGTGTACCTCCGCCCAAAAGCTCAAGCAAATAACTGCAAATCAATGATAGATGATTCTTGTTCAAATTACATTACTCCTTGATTAGCAGGAGAAGAGTTCCACAAAGCTTACAAAGAATGACCACAAAAATAAATGCACAAACGGGATTGCCAAAGTCACATCCTGAAGCTTTTAAGTGACATGTGGTGCAGCCAATTATCGATCCAGACAGTTCATGCAATAATAGCATTGGAGGTAAAAATCGTACAAAAGTCACACCGATCAGATGTCATAGGATGAAAAATGGATGGCCAAGATTGAGTGGAGAAACAAAATAGGTCCAAGCATCATCTTGAAACATCTATTCAAGAGGCCTTGCTGTGGATTGTTTATGATTCCAAAGAAGCACTTTGGTTAGACAATGCTACACATCCGATCTTATAGTTTACGAAATATAGAAAGTTGTAATAATGACCTACAGTTTAGAATGATGCGATCAGTGTGATTTTCCAAAACAGCCATCCCTCAATTGGTATTATTGAATGGAGAGGCCGGTGGGGGGCCCACGAGTAGTTTAGGATTTTTCTGAGCTGTTTTCCATTTTCTCTGGTGTGGATCCCAATGATTGGATTGGCCTGACTGTTTTGGAATCTGATGATAACGGTGGGACACACCACTTGAACGAGTTGAATGTCATCCACAACATGTGGGGCAAAAAATAGAATGGTACCATCCTCATGATGGTGGTACCACTGGTATGTGGGGCCCACAATTTTCATAGTCACTACCAAATGCCAGTAGTTGATCTTACTTATGAATGAATCTAATTTAATAGAAGACATCATTGATAATCAACAAACTGCAGACAGAAAAGGATAAAAAGGTACAATCGATGTTAGTTCTAAAATCTCCCAGAGACTAACATGCATTAAATGGAAAATGGAGATTTGACACCAAGATGGGTACTTACCTCGTTCTGACTTCTGAACATTGGGCAGAATTTCAATGTAGCAGGTGTCCTTGAAAGATGTTATGACGAATATTTTTACTCCATACTACAGCAACACATTGAAACATGAATACTTGTTAATCTAAAACTAAACAATCCATTATACTCAGCTAGTGGACAATGAGGTCCACGTTGAAATGGAAACAATGATGCCTGCACTAGAAAGAATAATATGACAACCTATTTCACTTTATCATTATTATGAAATCTATGTAAGATTTTAACACAATGCTACCTGAATGAGAAGGCATGTCCTCAGTCCAAACTTCCATTTCATCATCAGGATGACCCTCAACCTCGATGAGAAGGCATGTCCTCAGTCCAAACTTCCATTTCATCATCAGGATCATCAAGGTTGAGGGTCAACCCGAACCCGACCAGACATCAAGAGGAACCCAACCCACAACCTGAACCAACACGAGGTGCCCAACCCGAATTCCTCTACTCAGTCGAACTTGACCTGATTCAACCCAACCCAAATACATGTGATTATCCCCAACCCGACTGGAATTTGCTGAACCCAAACCCAACAAGATGTCCTGCCGGGTTGATGTTTTCCAACCTGAACCTGACCCGAAAACCTTCACATACTGAACCAACCCAACCCATTGGGACAATCAGGCTCGGGTTGACCCAAACCCGAGTTCAGCCCTATCAAGGATGTCATAATGAAAATCTAGAAATAAAAAACATCAGATATTGGTGAGATATCCATTCCATGAAAGAATGTTCCTAGAGATTCAAAATCTAGATTCCAAAGAAAAGGAAGGTCTTTCAGAAGAGGAAACAACTTGGAGGGAAATTCACAAAGAAAAACATAATGCGAGGCTGAGGGAGGAAGAGATTTAGGGGGTGTTTGGCATCTCCACTCTAATTCAATAAGAGCTTTTTGAATAAGAGCTACTTCAATAAGCTCATTTTGTTCTAGCTCTTGTTTTAAATAAACCCGTTTAGTAAAATCTCCAAAAAAAGAGCTCTTATTTAAAACAAGCACGTTTGGTAAAACTTTCAAATAAGAGCTTTTTTAAGGGTAGTTGATGTCATTTTTAAAGATTACAACAACTTAAATATAAGAGCAATCCAAATGGTTGTTTGGGTGGACTGTCCATCATGTGGGGCCCAACATCAATGCTAATTGTCCTTTATGTGGGGGCCCTCAATGTCCACTACCCATCACCATCACGTGGACTCCACATTTGATGTGTCATTAGTGTGTGCCCTGCCTTTGAAGTGTATTGACCATCATCTGGGGCCCAGTTTTGATATACCATTCATCGTGTGAGGTGCACCTTCTATATGGATCATCCATCATACGGCCCACTTTGGATATGGGTCATCCATCATGAGAGACCTTGGATGTGGACCGTCCATTAGGTGGGGCCCACTTGATGTCAACTGTCCATTATGAGGGGCCACACTTTTATGTGAGCCATCCATCATATGAAGCCCACTCTGACCATTATGTGGGCCCACCTTGACGTAGGACCATTCTTTGTGTGGGGCCCCACCTTCATTATGGACCGTTCATCATGTGAGTCCATCTTTGATATCAACCGACCATCATGTGGGCCCACCTTCAATGACCATCATCCATCATGTGGATCCCACCTTTGATGTGGACTGCCATTTAAATAGGACCTACTTGATGTGCATGTTTCATCATGTTGGGCCGCACTTTGATGTGGGCCATCTATCATGTGGGGCCTATGCTTCATGTGAACCTTTCATTACGTGGGCCCACCTTGATGTGGGGCCTCACTTCAATATGAGTCATTCATTATGAGGGGCCCATCTTTGATGTCCAACATCCATCATGTGGGTCCTACCTTTGTTGTGGACCACTATCATATGGGGCCCGCATCAAGTAGGTAGTCCATCATGTGGGACCCATTTGATGTCCACCATCCATCATGTAGGTCCCACCTTGGTTGTGGACTGTCAATCATATGGGGTCCAACCTTCAATACGGGTCATTCATCATGTAGGCCCACCTTTAATGTCAACCTACCATCATGTGGTCCCACATTCAATATCCACCATCCATCACTTGGATCCTACCTTTTATGTGGACCATCCATCATGTGGGTCCCACCTTTGTTGTAGACCATCTATCATGTGGGGCCCACTTGATGTGGATAGTCCATCATGTGGGACCCACTTGATGTGGATAGTCCATCATGTGGGACCCACCTTTGATGTCCACCATCCATCATGTAGGTCCCACCTTTGATGTCCACCATCCATCATGTGGGGCCCAACCTTCAACACGGGTCATTCATCATGTGGTCCCACATTTAATGTCGATCTTCCATCATGTGGTCCCACATTCAATGTCCACCATCCATCATGTGGCTCCCACTTGATGTAGATAGTCCATCCATCATGCGGGGCCACATTTTAATGTGGGTCATCCATCATGTGGGACCTACCTTTGGTGTTCACCGTCAATCATGTGGTGCCCAACCTTCAATATGGGTTGTTCATCGTGTGGGCCTAACTTTGATGTCAACCTTCCATCATGTGATCCCACATTCAATTTCCCCCATCCATCATGTAGGTCCCACCTTTGATGTGAGCGTTCATCATGTGGGGGCCACCTTTGATGTGACCATGCATTATGTGGGCCCGCCTTGATGTGGAAACCCACCTTTAATATGGGTTGTTCATCATGTGGGCCCACCTTAGAGATATTCTAAAGAAGAGAAGATGGCAAGATGAGAATTACTTAAAAAGTTCAAGGACAAACTTGTCCAAAAATTAATTAAAAATGTTTACCCGCATAAGCTAAATAAGCTCTTAAAGAAAAAGTGACCTCCCTATCACTTATTATCTAAGAGTTTTTTTGCTAGTTTCTAAAAAAATAAGCTCTAAAATGAAAGCTTTACCAAACTGTCTATTTTCATAATAAGAGCTTATTTTTTTAGAATAAGCAAATAAGCTCTGATTAATAGATTTACCAAACGTCCGCTAAATGGCGACAAAGGTCCATGGCAATATATGTGTGAATAAGATAACTTCTTTGGTAGTGAATGGGCAGAGGATCAAGGGGAAAGATAAAATATGCGATATCGTGGTCCAATTCTAGGCCGACTCATGATAATTTGAGATTTGAAAAAATCACAGCTGAAGAGGCGAATTTGCTAAAGCAAGCTTCTTAAGAAGATGAAATCAAGAAAGTGGTCGCAGAATTGGGAAGTGATAAAGCTCCAGGTCTGAACTGCTTTCCATTGGCCTTTTTTCAGAAATTTTGGGAGTGTGCGAAGGGAGAAGTGGTTGCCTTCTTGCAAGAATTCTTCGACAAAGACTTAATAGCAACGCAACTAGGGGGCAACGTTATAGCTATGATCCCCAAAAAGGAAGGAGTTGGAAGTATGAAAGATTTTCGTCCTATTAGCTTGCTTGGGGGTCCTTATAAGATACTAGCAAACGTTTTGGCCACAAGATTCAGGAAGGTGCTGGGAAATTTTATCTCAGAGTCCCAAGGGGCTATTGTGAATGCAAGGCAGATAGTAGATTGCTCTCTTTTAACCAATGAATGCATCAACTCGTCATAGAAAAGGAGAGAAAGGAATAGTGTGCAAGCTAGATGTTGAAAAAGCATACAACCATGTTGATTGGGGGTTTCTAGACTATATGTTGGGTAGGGTAGGATGTGGTCCAAAGTGGCATTCTTGGATTCAGTCATATGTCAAATCAGCTAAATTCTCCATACTGGTGAATGGCTCTTCGAAAGGTTCTTTTACAGTGTCTCGTGGGCTTCGTCAGGGAGATCCTCTATCCCCTTTTCTATTTGTTACAATTATGGAAGCTCTAAGTAGAATGATAGAAAGAGGCGTTCAGGTTGGTTTGGTCAAAGGATTTGTGGTAGATAACACAAATTTTCAAATCTCTCATATTCGGTTTGCAGACGACACCCTACTATTGAGTAAGGCAGATGATTTCTATGGATAATCTTCGATCGATTATGGTGAGTTTCAAGGTGGCTTTGGGCTTGAAGGTTAATATTTCCAAAAGTGAGATATCGGGAGTAGGCGTTTCCAAAGAGAAAGTTCTTGAATTTGCAAAGGTATTTGGTTGCAAGGAAGCCTCTTTTCAGACAACATACTTGGGGCTTCCATTATGTATAGGGAAACTGGCGAAACACGTGTGGGAGGAAGTTATAGAAAGGTGTGACAGAAAGATGTCAAATGGCAATCAAGGTTCTTATCTCTGGGTGGGAGAAAGGTGATGATCAAAGTGTCAATGTCTAATCTTCCGCTCCACCTATGTCTCTCTTCAAGTGTCCTAAATCTGTTATCAATGCTTTGGAGAAACAAAAGAGAAACTTCTTATGGGAAGGTTTGCAAGAGAAGCACAAATTCAATCTTCTGAAATGGGAAGAAGTTTGTAAGCCGACGGTTCTAGGTGGAGCGGGTATTTCAAAATTAGAAGAGATGAACCTAGCCCTATTGGGGAAATGGGCATGGAGGTTTGGGTTGGAGGGAGAGGTGAGATGGAGGGAGGTCATTTCAAGAAAATATGGGGAAGAGGAAGGGGGTGGTGGACTAAGGCATCTTCTTTGTATCGAGCTTCTTTCTTGTGGAAATCGAAAGTGACCCTTAAAGAAAGTGGGGGGTATAGGCTTTCATTTGGGGGATGAAAAGAAAATTAGATTTTGGAAGGATAGGTGGGTGGGAGAAGTGAAGTTGGGTGATAGATTCCCATCATTAGCAAGGTTTGTTCAGGAAGAGGGGGTGAAGGTGAGTAGTTGCTACCCAATGAGCGATGGGGTGGTGGTTTAGGCTTCTGTCTTTAGAAGAAATTTGTCGAATGAGGAGATTGAAGAACTCGTTCTTTTGTTTGAGATGTTAATGAGGGTCTCTCCAGTGCTATCAGAGGACTCTATGACGTGGTTGAAGGTTAAGTTAGGCTCGTGTTCAGAAATCATTTTATCGGTCTTTGTGTGCAGAAGATGAGAACTTCTGGATCACTTTCAACAACATTTCTTTGGCATTATGGAGCTCCTAGGAAGGTGGCGGCTTTTGAATGGTTAGCAGGAAAGAATAAATTGTTAACTATTGATAATCTCTATAAGAGGAAGATGATATTTCCAAACACATGTTTGATGTGCCTTAAATATCCGGAATTGATGGACCACTGGTTTATACATTGTGCTTTCGCTAGGGAGGTGTGGGATCTTTTTCTATAGATTTCTGGGATTCTATGGGTGCTTCCGAACACTATAGAGGAATTTCTTTTTGCTTGGCACGGTGGGGGGATAGAGAAGTTAGTGAAAAGGTTATGGAGATTAGGCATGCTAGCAATTCTTTGGGCTTATGGCAGGAAAGAAATGAGTGGTGCTTTAGGAACAAAAAATAAAAATAAAAAAATAACCATTTCAAGTCTTCTCTTCAGCTCTTCACAATGTGAAGGTGTGGGCAGAAGAGTAGTTTCCTTGTTTTTTGTATCTTGGTGGAGCTATATTTTTGTTTATTAGTATATTCTAGCTTCGGCCTCTCTTAATGAAAACTAATCATTGTTTCAAAAAAAAACTATTAAAAAATTTTGAAATGGAATTTTTTTTATGGGTGCATGGCTGTATGGTGAAATGCATGTTCGTATGTGTGCATGCATGCATGAATGGATGGATGTGTTTATGTGTATGCAAGGATGGTTGGATGTGAGAGTGTGTGTACACGCATGCATGTGTGGATGGATGGATTATGCATGTGTTTGTGTGCACGCATGCATGCGTGGATGGATGGATTATGCATGTGTTTGTATGTATGCATGCGCATGCATGGATGGATGATGGTTGGATGGATGGATGGATCCACCATTTTCCCAATGTTTCTCTAAGTTAACAATACATGCTTTTAGGCCCCACTAAAGGGAAACTTATTATTTGATTCCTAAATATACAAATATGCGTCTTTTTCGCTATTATTTGATTTGCAAATATGCAAATGTGTATTTTAGCATCTCCTATACTATCATTGAAAAATTCCACCATTTCCCCATGTTTCTCTAAATATTATCTTGAATAAGAGTTATATGCTTTGACACCCCCATTAAAGAGAAACTTATTATGCATGCATACTTTTTGCAATTATTTAATTCTTAAATATGCAAATATGTGTATTTTAGCATCTGTTGGAGTTTCATTGAGAAATTCCACCATTTCCCCGTATTTCCTTTACATAAAAAGGTGTATTTGACTCTTGATTTACAAGCCGTAATTCTTATTTAAACAAACACCTCGAAATGATAATAATAGCTCAATTACTTTGCATTACGGTTGTAATTGGAAAACCAAACACGCCCTAATGTTTCCTTGAATCAGCATTACATGCTTTTAGACTCCCATTAAAGGGAAACTTGTTATGTATGAGTCTTTTTTGCAATTATTTAATTTCTAAATATACAAATATGTGTATTTTAGCATCTCCTGAAGTTTCATTCAGAAATTCCACCATTTCCCCATGTTTCCCCAATATTTCCCTTATCAGTGATACATTTCCAAGCAACAATGATAATATCCGCGATATCGATACGTGTCTCCGTATCCCCAGCCAGCGATACATGTAATGATACAGATACTATGAACACTGGTTGTGCCACGAAATTCTCAGTTGTATGTTCGCATCACAAGGAAAGAGAATATTTAACATATATGTTTTTTAAGGATATTTCACATATATGCGTTATGTTTTTTTTTTAAAGGATAATTCACATATATGTGTTACATTTGACATATATTTCACATGTGTTGAATGAAACACAAGTAATAAATGAATGTGAGAAAGTCCCTACCAGAAATAAAAAATTATGGCTGAAGGGTAAAAGGGTAATGTATCATATACCAGTCAATATATACAAAAGGTGTTGCACAGGAATAAATGTTCTCTTGAAAAACAATCAATTTGAAGGAATAAAGAATAAATGGAGAAATAATGAACAAAAGGGATTTGGTATTCCATACCGAATCTGCAGCAGCCTGCAATGTGACATGATCACCCCATTCACCAGCCCTAATTTTCATTAGCATAGAATGGTATAAAAATTAACAATTCTTTCCCCCCAAACAAAAATTATTGAAATAGCTAGCAAATGTAAAGAAAACAAACAGAAAGTTACTTTGAGATCTTCTTCAGGTAGTCACCATAAGCCATGGTAACATATCCCTCGTAAATATCTGGATGAGACTCAAGCTGGCATAAAAATTAAAAAATATATATAATATATATCTTAACAAGCAAAGACCTGATATTCAAATTAATACGAATTTCCAAGAAAATGGTGCGTCAATGACAAGCTTACAATCTATTGAAGTTCATTATAAAAGAAGCATAAAGATAAGCTTAACTTTAGACCTATAATATGGTGACCAACCTGATTAACGACTTGTTGTCTCACAAACTTGTGGTGCTCGGGAGTACGATAAAACTGATCTGACAGTGCTCGGAACTATTAGGAAAATGAAAGCAGTGAGACACCATTCAGTTATTGATGGACCAACGAAAAAGGTTATCAGTAAAGACTAAGTAGTCACAATCAATCAAGGGAAACAAAGACTTCACAGCCACAATGAGCTAATACAAGATATTACAGAATGCATTCAAATAGTTACTACTGTTGATCCAACATTCCAAATACCTGAAAAAACATAACCACCCCACCCCCCTTTTTACAATTCAGAGGTCACAAAACTTGCCATGGGTCTTTTGTAGTGGAGATAGCTCTTTTTTATGACCCAGAATTGTGATCCCATACTCTTGTTGGCAATTAGGTGGTTATAAATTGTTTCTCGAAAAAAAATGCGAAAAAAAAAAAAAAAGCAAGATGCTTGGCATACAACTTCCTGAGGACCAGCAGCTTTCTATCTTGACCTTCCCCAGCATGTTGGAAAACCAGCAAAGCGACAATGGGACTTGGTGATAGACAGGTTGAAAGGAAACTCTCAGGATGGAAAACACTCTCAAGGGGTTGCATTACTCTCATCAATGCAGCCCTTTTGAACATGACAATATACAACTTGTCCCTCTATTTCAAGGCCCCATGAATTTCATTCACTGTATTGAAAGATTACAAAGGGGCTTTCTTTCGAGGGGAATTAAGGAAAGAAAAAGTTTCAATTGGTGGGGGAAAGAGGTATGCCGCCATCCAAAGAGCTCAAAGAGCAAATGGAACAGCAGGGCATCTTCCATTTTTTGGGTGGGGACACCCTAACTTCGAGCTTCAGCATGTTTAGGTGTTGAGCAGAGAAATCTCTTCCTTCTCGTGAGATGGTCCACAATTATGTAAGAGGCAACGCTCATTGACATGCCTCTTCAGGTATTCGGTGGTCAGTCATTCCAGAGAGGTCTGCTCTTGCTACTGGATCGAAGACTTGTCGTGGAGGATCATCTGAGAAAGGGTAGTATCAGGGGTTTTTCTCGAAATACTGACAGGGACAAACTTGTCTGCACATATTGTGGTTATCTAGAATTGTGCATGATCAGTGTTACGATCTTCACCCTCACCTTTGATGTAAGCCCAAGAAAGCAACCCATAATGTTTAGGTTGAGCGGTAGCAGGCTTCAGACGATGTTTCAGACTCCTGGGAGCAGATCAGTGTCCTCAACCAGACTGTCTAACTAAACAGTTGAATTGTTGTCACTTTCTTTCCATCTGATTGTGTCATCCAGGATTTACAAACCAAGAGGATTGGTGGTGGACATGAATATCAAGGGTTGTACATATTCGACGGTGACATCTCTACTACTCTTTTCTCGGAGTCGCGACCTGAGAAAAAGCGCTTGTCCAACTTTGATGGGACAGCTATAAGACCAGCCATGCTTTATGGAACAGAATGTTGAGCAGTTAAGGAACAACATGTTCATAGGATGAGTGTAGGCTGTAGCTGAAATGGGAATGTTGAGATGGATGATTGGTAAAACAAGAATGGAATTAGAAATGAATGCATTCGAAGGAACTTAGAAGTAGCATCGATAGGTAATAAGATGAGTGAGAGTAACCGATGTAGGGAGAGAACCTCCTGATCGAGGGCATAGATCAAGCACATTCCTATCGCACATGGACTGGACAAAGATCAAGGAAAAGTCGACAAAAATAGGCAATTTTCGTATGGATGGACCAAAAGAAGGTGGACCGTCAATCGGCCATAACTTTTGATCCAGAAGGAGTTACGGGATGCACCACATATGGATTCCAATTGAAATTTCGTTTTAGGGTGAACCGACCCACTAAAGTGGGTCGCGTCCATTTGTCTCGCCAGAAAACGCACAGTTACAGCAGAAAAATGAGATGTTTGGGAAGAATTGCTATTTTAGTAATTCCGAATTTTAGTTTGTTTCTTCTTTTTGAGTTTTTGTTTATTTAGGACTTTCTATTTTTGTTAATCAATGAGTTTTAGAAATAGTCAACTTAGTAGTAGTGTTTAATTAGGATTTTTACTATTTTTAGTAACTTTCTATTTTATGAAACTTGTTATTTTTAGTAAGTATAAATTAGGGTTTATTTAGGGATATATAAGTATGTTAAATTCATTTTTAACGTGAACTTTCATATTATCATTCAATAAAATTCTGGTTTTTACCAATTTTCTTTCGTGGATTCAAGATTTTCCCTCGTGGATTCGAGAAAGCCCTATTGAGGAGTCCAGGGAGCCTTGTGGATTCAAGGTAATTATCCTGTGAGGAAGACGGTAGTCGACCTCACCACATCCCCCCCTGCGTCAGTGGTATTAGAGTGAGGAGTTCTCTCGAGCCGATGTCTCTTTACAAAGGGATGGACAGAATCCCCGCTGACAGTGATCAAGGGATTAATTATTTTTCGAAAAGAATGGAAGCTTTCCACCGGGAGAGGCGGAGGACCATGCAAGGGCTGCAGACACCCCTCTACCATTCTGCGGATGCGCCTTTTCTGCCATGTGTTCAAGGTAATGTTCAGCCTCCCATGGTCGCCAGACCAATCAATAAAAAAAATCGACCCTATGGGGGAACGATAGAACTTCCAATTTCGATAGCCATAGTCACATCGACAAATGGCTCTCTGAAGTCGAATATCGCTTCGACTACATGCAAATTCCTGAAGAAAGAAAAATCTCGATTGCGACATTCCACTTGGATGAGGACGCTTGGGATTGGTGGATTGAAGACAAGCAGATGCGTAGGAAGCAAAGAGGAAAACCACCAATTCGCTCGTGGCAGCGGATGAAACGACGATTGTTAGCCCGTTTTCTATACAATGAAGAATATCTTGGTAAGACAAAGCCACGACAGATTCCCAGTCCCGTCAGAAATGCACATGTCATGCCTGCGGAAACGGAAGACTATCAACAGTGCACATGTGTCATTCATGCAGACACGGGAGAACCTCTCGAAACTTTTAAAGTGAACGAGGAATCTTCTGTGCCCGCTCTAGGTCACGCTGATGAATCCGTTGAGCCACAAGAAATCGAGATCACGTAGGGGAGAAACGAGATTCATTCCCCCAATGTTTCTGATGATGATCAAGTTCATCTGGAAGTGGAGGAGATCATTATTCCAAGTGTTATGAACAAGGAAGAAGATCCTACATGTCTCAGAAGTTGTGGATCCCATTGTGTTGGATTTCATGGACGGCCCAGCAGATGTCGTGCTAGCAATACAAGAATCCGAAACGATCATGGACGATGAATTTCCGGCAAATTTATTCTTTATGCAAGATGCTGGATTTTCTCAGATGGAGCCGATCTTTAGTAGCACGGACGGTATGGTAGATCCGTTTGCGATTTTTCTTGCCCATGCTGAGAAGAAGACGGCGATGTTTACTGCGTTATACCATGGATTGGCCAAGGACACGTATCGCCAATCAATTCCATTGGTGACTCTGAGCACGACTCACAAGCCAAGGCCATGAAAGAAGATGAAAGCGAATCTCCACAATAACTTGAGACAAAACTCGAGGTTGAGTTCAAGTTTTCTCTAAGTGGGGAAGACTGATGTAGGGAGAGAACCTCTTGATTGAGGGCATGGATCAAGCACATTCCTATCGCACATGGACCAGACAAAGATCAAGGAAAAGTCGACAAAAATCGGCAATTTTCGCATGGATGGACCAAAAGAAGGTGGACCGTAAATCAGCCATAACTTTTGATCCAGAAGTAGTTACAAGATGCACAGCATATGGACTCCAACTGAAATTTCATTTTGGGATGAACCGTCCCACTAAAGTGGGTCGAGTCCGTCTATTTCGCCAGAAAACGCGTACTTATAGCAGTAAAACAAGATTTTAGAGAAGAATTGCTATTTTTAGTAATTCCGAATTTTAGTTTATTTCTTCTTTTTTAGTTTTTGTTTATTTAGGACTTTCTATTTTTGTCAAGCAATGAATTTTAGAAAGAGTCTACTTAGTAGTAGTGTTTAATTAGGATTTTACTATTTTTAGTAACTTCCATTTTGGGAAACTTACTATATTTAGTAAGTACAAATTAGAGTTTGTTTAGGGATTTATCAGGATGTTAAATTCGTTTTTAATGTGAACTTTCATATTATTATTCAATAAAATTCTGGTTTTTACCAATTTTCTCTCGTGGATTTGAGGAAGCCCTGTTGAGGAGTCCAGGGAGCCTTGTGGATTCAAGGTAGTTATCCTGTAAGGAAGACGGTGATCAACCTCACCACATCCCCCCCTACATCAAAGTAAACCTAGATGAATTGATCAATGCACCGGAGACTAAGAACTACACCAGTTAGAAGGAGTTGGTATAAGTTGAAGGCTCTAAATGGGCAAAGGGGAAGGCCCAAAAGGGCGTGGGTGGAGGCAGTAAGAAGAGACTTGATAACATGAGGTTATGGCCCTTAGTAGAGTGAAATAATGGAAAAGGGTTCATGTAGGCGATACCAATTACTTGGATAAGGCTTAAATGATGATGATGGCACAGTTTGATAAAGAGAAAATATTGTACTGCCTGATAATGCTAAAGAATACATATGCTCTTCGAGGCTACTGCGCAATCACGGTAGAGAATTCTAAATATCTTGTTCCTACACTCCTCCAAAGAGCAAAGTTGCAAAATAGAAAAGATCTTCTGGAGGTCGCTAGATCCATCTTAATAGGGATGAATGCTTCGAAGAGCTACTAGGATGAGGCAGTCCTTACATGACCAATAGGATGCCATCCCCATTATTTGGAAATATCCCCAAAAATTGTTAAAACCCAATCTGCAATTGTTCTCTATTCTCCCGAAGACTTTTGGGCCATTAAGAAATAAACTAAATGCCCAGTTAGAGAAATAAACCAAGTGCCCAGTTAGTTAAGGACATTTTCTTAGTCTATAAGGATGTTATTTTTTTTAGAATGTGGCGTGAGCTCATTCCTCATGACGTCAGCACCCTAGAGCATGCCTATCAAGTAGTGCAAGAACTTGAGCGGTATCTGAAATTGCAATTCATGAGGCGATTCGACTCTCATGAATCCAACATCAAGGTTATTCCCCTAGGAGCTAAGCCTAGTTTTTGGAGTCAATCCAAAGCCCCAACTGGTAATCAACCCAACAATAGGGATGTGAGGGGCAAAGGTCTAGCTAATACTAGTTTGAGGGGAGGTGAGCATACGCGTTATTACAATTGCCATGGATATGGTCATTTCGCATACCAATGTCGTATGAAAGAGCGAGGTAAGGCCCTCGCAATTGGTGAGTTTGATGAGGATGCGAATGATCAGGGCAATTGTAAAGAAGAAGACTATCATCCCAAAATTGGTGCTAGTGATGAAGAAGTTGAAGGAGTTAAGATCGTACCACTTGCAGTTGTTAGATGCGCTTTAGCCCAGGCTAAAGAGAATGATGATTGGCGCAGAGATTCAATTTTCTACACTGGTATTGATAGTTGATAGTGGTAGTTGCACCAATGTGGTCTCCACTGGTATTGTCTCGTTTGGGTTTGAAACCCGCCTCTCACCCTCAGCCCTATAGAGTTTTATGGGTTGATATGTCCTCGATACCGGTTTCTCAGCGGTGTCTTATTCCCATTAAATTTGCTTCCTACAAAGAGAATTTGTGGTATGATGTTTTGCATATGCATGTAAGCCGCATCATTTTGAGCAGACCTTGGCTGTATGATTGTGATGTGACACTATTCAGCCGCTCGAATACGTGTTCATTTATGTATGAATGTAAGAGGATAAAGTTAAATCCTCTTCCACCCAAAACCACTGCGAAGAAGAAAGAACATTGAGAAGGGTAATCCAAAAGATGTGAGGAAATCCCAGCTTAAGTCTCTCAACATAATAAATGCCAAGGAGTTTGAAAGGGAGACTAAAGTTGATTCGATGGAGTAGCTCTAATAGCAAGAGAGGTCACACCTGAGGTTAGCGTAGAGTGGCCACCTGAAGTGATTCCGGTGTTGGAGTTTACCAAACCTCCTAAATTTAAAACCCTAAATCCCCAAATTCCTAACCTAAATCCCCAAAATCTAAAACCCTAAACCTAAACCTAGTTTAGCCAAAACCAACCTAAAACCAAGTGAATCCCTTTGAGTTAAGAATAATCCCTTTGCTAAATGGGAGTTCTACCTTCCATAAATCCTAATTGATTCATATTTTGTTAGATCTGCATTGCGGGATTGTTTACGGCTTTGAACTGGAACATGTTTTTGTTACTTGGATTCATTAACTTTCTGATAGAGTAGTCTTATTTTGTGTTTTGATTGCTTTAATTAATCTGTTATCTAATTTCAACACATCATTCTAGGTTAAGCCATCCATCCTGCATCACCAAACTTCTTCTTTGGTGTCCAACTACACAAGGCAATGGTCTAAAGTAACCGCAAGCAAACCAATTTGAGCCACACCTAGGTAGTGATTTTCCCATCCTCTTGGAATCAAGAACCAATCTAACCGGATATTACCAAATTATCTTGGTTGTTGTAAAGGTAAATCAGCACCCCTCCAGCAGAAAATCAATGAGCTTGTTGTGGCCCACCCAGTCCAGGAACTGCCTCATTGCCGACGTGATTCTGTTGTTGCTCAACTTTTCAGATGATATGACGTTTAACTCTCCACAAATGCATCAAGTGAAAGACCATTTTGATACAATTCTGCTTTTCCTCCCACTACTGTGACCACAAAACATGAATTCCCACATCTTTCCTTGTGGACCACCTCTTATCACCTCGAAGACATCATTAAGGCTTCTTATAGCCATTCCCCCAGCTACACCATTTGCATTTAAAGCTACATAGTCTGATTCACTGTTTCCCCATAATGCTCACAGAGAACCTTGTTGAAACTATAATTGCACGAAGCATGAAGTGGCAACAGATTTGGGTGCAGGAGCAAGGAAGCATCTATTTCAAAATTTAAAGAAGCATAAATGGGTAGGAAGCAGAAGTGAGGGCGACAATCCGAAGTGCAAGTTGAAGCATGTAACTTGGTTTCTTGAAAGAGCCAGAATCTAAGCATTCCATGTAATGATCATCATGGAGACACTATCTATACCCCTTTTACTTTTGAATCCCTTTCACTAAAAACAGAGACTTCCTTGATTTATACACCATCTATCTTTGTCTCGATTATTAACGACGACTTGGGAACGCTCCAATTCACGGAATCTCCCACATATTTCATTATATACTTTGTGATAACGAAATGGCCACCCTCTCAATCTAGGTACCCTTCAATTTTCCATTGGGACCATCAAAAGCATTACGAGCACAGCTTTCATTTATCCATGTCAAACGATACCCCGATCATCTTATTTCGATCGCCCCGTCTTAAGAGTGATTTTGTGTGCAACTGACATTGGGATTCCTCCAACAAGACCAACACCCTAATACGAGACTTAGTAGACACTTTCATGACAACCCTAGGATCTTCTATACTACTGCTTACCTATAGAGAAATTCATTTGTCATCTGGACAGACGTGATCGAACTCACTACCTTCCACATTTGAAACCTGAATTGGGTCCTTTCTTTGCGGTGAGACCCCGGCGACTTCTCCCTCCTCTTCACGAATGCTATCCCACCATGAACTAGGGCTTATGAAAGACTCATGACACACCTCCCTTTATGTAATGGCTACTTTCAGTGACTCCAGATAATCGAACCCACCCAGGGAATCTTTGTAAGGGAAAATCCTAGGGAATGGGGTGGGAGATGACTATCGGCATGGCCCACTAGTTACAAAAGGCAGGGATTACAAGATGGTGCCCGGATGTGACTGATTTTCTTGAGGCCATGTGGCACAATCCTCACTGCTATGATGAAAAATACATTTGAATGAAGATATATATAACAATACCTGCTCATTTATCTCTTGACATGAATTATCGCATTACCCCCAATATCATAGCTATTCTTTGGTCACATCAAATGAGCTTGCAATCATGCCTCGTCCCACAAACAGATTGTTGCCATCTGTCGCAACGTCAGCCAACGAAAGCCAATTATCATGCCACTTCCTAAATTTTGAAAAGGGAGCGTGATGCGAACACAAGATCATTTCAGGTTTACCAACGAAGAAAGCGCCCGAAATTCCGAGATTTTCAAGATTTTATTGCTGGACGTTTTTTGTCCTGGTCGGGCGCCCGGCCAAATTGGTCACCGGGCGCTCGCCCCCTGCACGAACTGTTTTTTTTTTTTTTTTTACTTAATTTTTAAGGGTATTTGGTACTTTTAAGTTTTCTTATTGCATATTTAAGTGGGTTAAGCCCTAAAAACGAGATTTAGTTGATTGTTAATGAAAAAGCAAACCTCTTTGGTAGCTTCTCTCTTCTCTCTCTCTCATGGTGCTTCTTTTCTTTCCTTAATCTTCTTCTCCTAACTTCTTCTTGTGCCCCTCTAAATTCTTCAAGGTAATCATCTTCTTCGTTCTATTTTCCAGTTTTGCTAATCCTTCCTCGATCAAACTTTGAGAATCAATCTCAACCCTAAACCTCCAAATTCTCAAATCCCTAATCCGAAAAACTTCTGATTCTTCGGACTAGTGATCTTCATTGATCGATTGGGTATGGCCATGCAAGATCGGGAGGTCTCATTCCTCGTCGGGTCCAACCTAAGTGATAATCGAATTCCATACTTCATGATTGTGATGATGGCCCGCCCCATTGCATGTTTCCTTTATGATTTTCTTAGTTATGATGATTAATGCTAGAATTTTAGGTTATTATTGTCTTTTATTTCCGCTGAATAATTGTGTTTATAAACATGCATCATAATTAGGTCATCCTGCATCAAATTTGGTATCAAAGATTACGCTTGCATGGTTTTGTCTAGATCGAGTTATCAAAAAAAATTAGGGTTTTGATTTTTAGGTCTATTTTAGGAAATTTCCAAATTTAGAAAGTTTCCAATTTTAGAAAGTTTCCTAATTTGGAAAATTTCCCGATTTGAGTTGTTTCCTGTCTTAATTTAATTGTGTCAGTTCATATTAGTTTTGCATTCATCTTGTAAGTCATAACACCTAGTAGTCTAGTTGGATAGAGTTTGGTTCAAGTCTTAGTTGTATGCTCACGAGCAGTTATCTGAGGAACTTGCTCAATTGATGTAAAAGATAACTATAATGGAAACGAGATAAAAGAATGAATTCGCCCGTTTAAGTACCCAGATCACCACCACCATGAATAAAGTCGAGCAGTTGGAGACATCCCAAAGGGAGAACCCACTCTTGGGGAAGACACACATTCTCAAATAGGAGAAATCATTGAGGAGCATGTTCCCATACGTGGAGGACATGGTGGTAGGGGACGTGGAACTGGTCTTGGTGTTGTGCGGGAGGCACAAGCTACATATGACTACCCAGACCACTACGATCCAGATGAGCGTGCGATGAAGAATGTGAAGGTGGGAGCCCCAAGTTTTGATGGGCGTCTGGATCCCAAGGCATTCCTTGACTGGGTTGCTGACATGGACCACTACTTTGAGTGGTATGGCATGTCAAAAAACCGTCAAATCCGGTTTGCAAAGATGAAACTTGTGGGCCAGGCCAAGTTGTTTTGGACCAATATTGAGCAAAAGGTAAAAAGGATTGGTAGAGCACCTATCATAGATTGGCACGAGATGAAAGAGAAGTTGAAGGAAAAATATCTTCCTCTCTCATACCGACAAAAGCTCCTTGACCAGTGGCAATCCTTACGCCAAGGGTCCATGTCCGTCGCTGACTACATCGCCAAATTTGAGGAATTTATGATGCGATGTGATATCCATGAGGACCCTTTAGTAACGCTCTCGCGTTTCAAGATGGGCCTTCGAGCGGATCTTCAGCGCGAGCTTATGACTCGGCCCTTAACGGACTTGGATGAAGCATATCAAGTTGTGCAGGAACTAGAGTAATACCTGAAAGATCCTGTCATTAGACGTTTTGAGTCCCGAGATTCTAATACTAGATTTGGTTCCGAGGGAACTAGACCTAACGTTGGTAGTCAACCTAGAGCGCAGGCGACTGTTCCGCCTAGGCCTAAGGAGGAAAAGGGCAAAGGAGTTTTTGGTGCAGGTCCTAGTGGAGGTAGCCAAGTGAGATGCTACGAATGTGGGAATCTTGATCACATGTCCAATCAGTGTCCCACGAAGAACCGTGGGAAAGCCTTAGTTGTAGGCGAGTCCCACGAGGGTGTTGATGGCCAGGGTGTTGATTATAAAGTAGAAGAATATCACCCTGAAGGAGGTCTTACTGACGAAGATGGCGTAGATGAAGAAGCAACGCTTGCAGTAGTCAGGCGTGTGCTAGCTCAGTCTAGGAGTAGTCTTGATTGGCGTCAGAACACTATCTTTTATACCCTTGCGAAGTGTGGAGAAAAGAATTGTAAGGTGATAGTGGACAGTGGGAGTTGTCAGAATGTGATTTCCGCTAACACCTTATATCGTCTGAAGCTGAAATCCACACCTCATCCTGACCCATACAAAGTTTCTTGGGTTGACAAAACATCCCTTGCAGTCACCCATCAGTGTTTAGTTCCTATCGAGTTTGGGTCATACAAGGAGTCCCTCTGGTGTGATGTGATACCTATGGATGTTGGACATATTATCTTAGGTAGGCCGTGGCTATTCGACAATGACGACACGATCTTTGTCCGTTCGAATGTGTGTACCTTCATGCATAACGGTAAAAAGATCAAACTTAACCCTATGCCACCTGACAGCACACTAGGGAAGAAGAAGGATGAGAAGGCGAATAAGCCTAAGGAAGTGAGGAAATCCAAACCTAAGTCTCTTCACATAATCAATGCAAGAGAATTTGAGAAAGAGACTAAGGAGGATTCCATGGTGTATGCCCTTATGGCAAGAGAGATTACACCTGAGGTTCCATCAGAGTTACCCCATGAGGTAACATCGATTTTAAAGGAATACAGTAATGTATTTCCTGAGGATTTACCGAACGAGTTACCACCTATGAGGGACATTCAGCCTGCTATTGACCTCGTCCCAGGGTCAACCCTACCGAACCTTCCTCACTACAGGATGAACCCTGCAGAACATGCAGAGTTGAAGAGGCAAATTGATGAGCTTCTACAAAAGAGTTTTATCCAAGAGAGTATGAGCCCGTGTGTCGTGCCAGCATTGTTGACACCAAAGAAAGATGGCACGTGGCGCATGTATGTGGACAGCCGTGCCCTAAACAAAATTACCGTCAAGTATAGGTTTCCCATACCTAGACTTGATGATATGCTTGACATGATGGCGAGGTCCACCATATTCTCCAAAATTGATCTCAAGAGTAGATATCACCAAATCCGCATACGCCCAGGAGATGAGTGGAAAATCGCGTTCAAAACCAAAGATGGGTTGTACGAATGGATGGTCATGCCCTTCGGCTTGGCTAACGCGCCCAGTACTTTTATCCGAGTGATGACACAAGTCTTGAGGCCGTTCATGGGAAAATTCCTAGTGGTGTACTTTGATGACATTCTTATTTACAGTACCACTAAGGAATCACACCTTAGACATCTGAAGCAGGTCTGTAGCGTCCTTAGGAATGAAAAGTTGTACGCTAATCTTAAGAAATGTGCGTTCATGTCTAGTCAAGTCATGTTCTTAGGATTTATAGTGTCTTCAGAAGGAGACCCTGAAAAGGTCAGGGCCATAGTTGAGTGGCCTGAACCGAGGAACACTCATGAGGTGCGAAGCTTTCACGGCATAGCAACTTTTTATCGTCAGTTCATTAGGGGTTTTAGCACGATCATGGCTCCCATTACTGAATGCATGAAAAAGGGAGAGTTCATGTGATCTAAAGCCGCAGTCAAGGCTTTTAAGGAGATTAAGGGCAAAATGGTAGAAGCTCCTGTCATGCGTCTACCTGACTTTTCTAAAGTCTTTGAGGTGGCGTGTGATGCGTCAGGTGTTGGTATAGCTGGAGCGTTGAGCCAAGAGGGCCATCCAATAGCCTATTTCAGTGAGAAACTGAACGAGGCAAAACAAAAATACTCCACTTATGACAAAGAGTTCTATGCGGTAGTGCAATCCCTGAGACATTGGCGTCACTATCTCCTACCGCAAAAATTCGTCTTGTTTTCTGATCATGAGGCCTTGAGATATTTACATTCTCAGAAGAAACTCAACCCAAGGCATGCTAAGTGGGTAGCGTTTCTTCAGGAATATTCGTTCGTCCTAAAACATAAGGCTGGGGTCGAAAACAAACCAGCAGATGCCCTTAGTAGACGAGTGACGTTGCTCAATTCCTTGAGTGAAGAGGTAGTCGGATTTGAGCAATTGAAAGATGAATACCCCACATGTCCTGATTTTGGGGGTACTTACGCGTCGCTCTCTAGTGATCAGCGTAGTACGGGTGATTATGTGCTTAAAGATGGTTTCCTTTTTAAAAGAGACCAACTCTGTATTCCCCGTATGTCCCTTCGTGAATTCCTCGTCTGGGAGCTTCATTCAGGAGGGATAGCTGGCCACTTTGGTCGCGATAAAACTATTGCCCTCGTAGAGGATCGTTTCTATTGGCCAAGTCTCAAGCAAGACGTAGCCAAAGTTTTAGGGCAGTGTCGTACATGTCAGCTGGCAAAGCAACGCAAGCAAAACATTGGGCTATATACGCCATTACCAGTGCCACATGCTCCGTGGCAAGACATTAGTATGGATTTCTTGCTGGGACTTCCCAAGACAATAAAAAAGCACGATTCCATTTTTGTCGTTGTGGACCGTTTTTCACAATGGCGCATTTTCTCCCATGTTCTAAAGCGTCAGATGCGTCTCATATTGCTCGTATTTTTTTTATGGTGTGGTGCGTCTCCATGGATTGCCCAAGACCAGTGTCTGACCATGAAGTCAGATTTACCAGTTATTTTTGGAAGACACTATGGCACATTGTGGGTACTCGCTTACAGTTTTCTACTGCCTACCACCCTCAAACAGATGGGCAAACAGAGGTGGTAAATCGAAGTCTTGGAAATCTTCTACGTTGTCTAGTGGGTGAACATGTTAAGACTTGGGACCTAATTTTACCAACTGCTGAGTTTGCTTATAATGACTCAGTAAATCGATCTACAGGGATGAGTCCATTTGAAGTTGTTAGTGGGTATAAACCTAGAATGCCAATAGATCTCTTACCCATGTCAGTCACCCAAAGGTCTTCTGAATCAGCCGATGCATTTGCACGACATATCCATGAATTGCATACGCATATTAGACAGCGGATAAATAAGAGTAATGATAATTATAAAATTTCAGCTAATTCTCATCGTAGACTGCAAGATTTTCAAGAAGGAGACTATGTAATGGTGAAGATAAGGCCAGAGCGGTTCTCACAGGGTTCCGTTAAGAAATTACAAGCGCGTAGTGCTGGACCATTCAAGATATTGCAGGAAATTGGGTCCAACGCGTATCGGATCGACCTTCCATCTGAAATGGGCATCAACCCAACTTTTGATGTGGAAGATCTAGTCTATTCCCACCATCCCATCGTTGATTCATCATCTCTCTCGCTTCACAACCCCTTCCTCCACCTATTGTCCATAAAGAAGAAATCGATGAAATCTTGGATGAGGAGATAGTATCTACGAGAGACGGAGGTTTCCAAAGATACCTTGTCAAGTGGAGGCGTAAACCACCGTCTGAATCTACGTGGTTGACTGAAGTGGAATTACAGCATGTTGATCTAAATTTACTAGAGCGCCACAAGAGTTTTAACTCGTCGGAGTCGAGTTTTTCTCACCCGAGGGGAGTTGATGCGGACACAAGATCGTTTCAAGTTTACCATCGAAAAAAGCGCCCGAAATTCCGAGATTTTCAAGATTTTATTACTAGACGTTTTTGGTCCTGGCCAGGCGCCCGGCCAAATTGGTCACCGGGCACCCGGTCCCCGCACGAACTGTTTTTTTTTTAACTTAATTTTTAGGGGTATTTTGGTACTTTTAAGTTTTCTTATTGCTTATTTAAGTGGGCTTAAGCCCTAAAAACGAGATTTAGTTGATTATTAATGAAAAAGCAAACCTCTTTGGTAGCTTCTCTCTTCTCTCTCTCTCTCATGGTGCTTCTTCTCTTTCCTTAATCTTCTTCTCCTAACTTCTTCTTGTGCCCCTTTAAATTCTTCAAGGTAATCATCTTCTTCGTTCTATTTTCCAGTTTTGCTAATCCTTCCTCGATCAAACTTTGAGAATCAATCTCAACCCTAAACCTCCAAATTCTCAAATCCCTAATCCGAGAATCTTCTGATTCTTCGGATTAGTGATCTTCATTGATCGATTGGGTATGGCCATGCAAGATCGGGAGGTCTCATTCCTCGCCGGGTCCAACCTAAGTGATAATTGAATTCCATACTTCATGGTTGTGATGATGGCCTGCTCCATTGCATGTTTCCTTTATGATTTTCTTAGTTATGATGATTAATGCTAGAATTTTAGGTTATTATTGTCTTTTATTTCCGCTAAATAATTGTGTTTATAAACATGCATCATAATTAGGTCATCCTGCATCAGAGGGCTTGCACTCACATGACTCTGGCTACTAAACGCATCAGAAAGAGCATGCACAAGGACATCCGTATTGCAACACACCACCTACTAGCTATCAGTGTTCCTTGGTCCGCAGGACAATAGAAGCCCCCTCATCCCCAAAAGCTTTCCCCCTTATCGGCAACTCTACTGAAAGGCACAACGGATGTTGTAGTCGACAAACAAGAGTTTCTGGATTCTCTTCACATCGAACTAAGATCTGGGGGGCTATGTTTTTTAACAGCAAATTGATAAACTCTAGAGGCTAGATCCCCCCCTTTTGACCTTCATCCTGGCATGCAGGATCCACACTATCCTCTGAGAGACTTCATTTATCTCCATCAATCCTACACACTCCCCCAATGGCACCAGGACATCGTCTATCCAAAGCTCCAACAAGATACCAGATAATTGGTACTGGTCAATGCTTTCCTCAAACTAGACCAGCCATGGCATGAATTGAAATCAAAGACCGGGACTTCCAAGGGAGTGGATCTGACATCCTTCAGGCGATCAGCGTTGACATTCTGCTGCAGAACTAGCCACATATGACCATGGTTTGAGGAAATGGTGGAGAACTCATGCACCAATAACAAATCTCGCCCCAAATCCTTTCTTGGATTGAAGATACAAATCTAAAAGATGTGTTCCCTGCTCTTTACAATCTCGCCCTGAATCCTTCGGTTCTTGTCGCTGATTGCTTTTCTAGGGTGAGTGACTCGGTGGTGTGGGACATCTCTTGTAGAAGGGCACTGCGGGATGAGGAGATAGCAGATTTGGCGGCATTATTAGGCAGTCTTCAGCGAATGGTGCTCACGGTCGACGATACAGATAAAATGATATGGAGATTTGAGAAATCCAGCTTATTTTCAGTCAAATCCTTTTACTCCGCCTTATCCAAAGACCCCTGTGGGGGTGCTGCTTCTAGCTCGTGCTTTGCGTGGTCCTATCCGGCGCCTCCTAAGTTTCAAGCGTTTGGGTGGTTGGTGGCTAGAAAACGGATTCTAACGGTGGATAACCTCCAAAAAAGAGGCATGATGATCCCTAACAGATGCTCCCTTTGCAACAAGAATGAAGAGTTAGTTGACCATCTATTCCTCCACTGCCCCTGGGTTGCGGAGGTATGGGCAAATTTATTTGAGCGGTTCCAGATTGTTTGGTGCCAGCCCCATTCTATGGATCAATGTTTGCACACCTAGCACGGTGTTTCTCTTGGTAGTCAAAAGACAAACCTTTGGAGGTTGTCAATCCTGGCAATCTGGTGGGCGATTTGGGAGGAAAGGAATGAGAGGTGTCTCATTGATATCTGCAAATCTGCGCCAAGCGTCTCCCGAAGAGTTAGATCTCTTGTCATAGAATGGGCAGCGGTAGCGTCAAATCTTAAGGGTTGTAACCAAGGTGTGCCAAAACGGTTGCGTATCAGCCGTATCGGCCGATACGTAACGGAAACGGCTGACGCCGTTACACGATACGGGGTCCAAAACGGGGACCCCCAAAATTTTGACCCGTAACGGTCGAAAAACGGCTACTTTTTTTTTCTATAAATCTGATGTTTTTTTATTTCTTCACACTTTTCTTCTCCCATTTCTTTTCTAATCTGTTCTTTTGCTAAAAACGACCACAATTAGTCTATTTTGGAGAATTAAAACGACCAATTTCTACGATTTGGATGAATCGAAGCTTCGTGGGCCATTTTTCGAAGAAATCCAAAAATAGGTATTTGTACATTTTTCTTCCTCTAATTGCTTTTTTTCCACCTTGATATGATGTTCTAGCCATTGTAAAATGTTAAAATGTGTATTTCAATATTATGCAACTGATTTTTATATTTTTTTTAATTTCTGACTATTTTCGGATTAATATTAAAAATTAGTAAAAATCATGTTTTTTTTTCTGGTTTAATGGTTGGATAACATGTGTTACTTATAGTAGGACACAATCATGTGCATTTTACAGACTATGCACATGATTTGCTATTTTTTTTGTATTTTTTTTAATTTTCGATTAATTTCGGAATAATTTTAAAAATTAGGGAGAATCAATTTTTTCAAAAAAAAAATTCTGGTTTAAAGGTTGGATAATGTGTTACTTATAATAGAATATAATCATGTGCATTTTACAGATTATGCACATGGTTTGTTATTTTTTTGGTATTATTTTAATTTCGGAATAATTTTAAAAATTAGGGAAAATTATTTTTTTCAAAAACAAATTCTGGTTTAAAGGTTGGATAACATGTGTTACTTATAATAGAACATAATCATGTGCATTTTACAGATTATGCACATGGTTTGCTATTTTTTTTGTATTTTTTTATTTCGGATTAATTTTAAAAATTAGGGAAAATCATTTTTTTCAAAAAAAAATACTGGTTTAAAGGTTGGATAACATGTGTTACTTATAGTAGAACACAATCATTTGTGTTGGACCCAGAAAGGGGGGCGGATTTCATGCAAACTCAGCATAAGAGTGCGAGCTCTAGCGATACTGAAACAGATGATGATGATGATGATGCACCTAATGCTGGTCCCACTTCTGGCATTGCTCAACCCACCAGGGCTACTGATACCATACAGTCGTCTACGGATCACGAGGCTGATGAGCTTCGACGAAGCAAGCGGGGCTGAGGGGGTCGAACTTATGAGTATACTAAGTCACGATACAGCCAGCAGGAGCCTGGCTCCAGTAGTGCACCTGCAGGTCCTGCACCTACAAGTCCTGCACCGCAATCTACACCGACAGATTTGGAACATCAGCATGCGTATGGCTATGATCCGAGGAATTATGGGTATTCTTACAGCCAATGGGATTATAGGAAACCTGTTCCGCCACTTTCATGTTGGAGTAGTCCTCCTGACGCTGTTCCACATCTACCATATGAACCAAATCCAAGTTATTCATCTCAATCTCAACAGCCTGAATACGAGTACCAGTATGGGCACGGCTATTCGACAGGCACTAGTAGATATCCTTACTCAGGGTCAAAATCTTTGCCTAGTCATGATCAGTCATCATCAGGTTTCGTTGACTTGGTCTTTCCCTCTGGCACTGAATATTATGAATATGTAACAACAAGACCGCAACAACCCGATGATGATGACGACGACGACGACGACGTGGAGGTTGAGCAACCACAACAAAGCAGGTTTTCATTTTGGTGGTGAGTTCCGGTTTGGTGAGTCTTTTCCATTACCCACATGGTCATACATTCACCAAAAAAACACACACTTTACATTGTTGAACTTGTGTTTAAAATAACTCCCCTGACAAGTGACAACCAGTCAAGTAATCTTTAATCAACATGCTTGCAAGGGAGTATATGAGGTACTACTAATTTTTTTTCTACTTTAAAATGTTCAATTGGCAGGACAAGAGTCGGTCATAGATTCAAGATAAGAGAAGTCTTAATACATTATTTTTTGCAAGTCCTCAGTCTCACTCCTCACTCCTCAGGTATGTAAATAAATTGTAAATAGTATAAAGTAAATTATAAAAAATAATAGTACCTGTGAAAATTGAAATACTTGATGTTACATTTATTCTAATATACATATTATTGGTATTAGACAGTTAGAAATTTGAATTTATAAGTTTTGCAGTTAATTCCAAGTTATCAGCTTCATAAATTCATCAGACAGCCCGATACAGCTTTTTCACCAAAGAGTAGACCGCTTCACCACCATAAACATGTTCAAAATTATAAATGAATGCATATTTGGGATGTTTGGAATTTTCTGGATTTAATCCATATTTTTTTAGAATTTTTTGGCAAAAAAAAAAAAAATTTGAACCGTTACGGGGGGCGTATCGGCCGATACGGCCCGTATCCGTATCGGAAACGGTGGGCACCGTTACGCCAACCAATACCGCTACGGGACACCTTGGTTGTAACACGGATTTCTTAGGGAATTAGTCAAGTCGCCATCTTGGCGTCTTTCTTTGTAGTCTGTCTGTTTTTCTTCTCCTTTTTTATAATATTTTAGTAGCCTTTCAAAAAAAAAAACTCCTGCACCAATAACGCCCATCGTCGACCCATTGAAACCAAGCTGTAATAGTGGCATTGGAAACCCTACTATCTGAAAACAGATAACACAGACATCTTCTTTAACCATCTTCTACCGACGCACTGTACACAACAACTGATGTACCCTTCACTGTGTTCTACCTTGAAGCTGCTGCTATCAACCCTCTTCCTCTGGTGGAGATTTTGTGCTTCCTATAGACCCTCCAGCCAATATCTCCCTATATCCTCTTCCCCAACCATGGTTTCTAAATCGGTTTCACCAACAATGCAAGGTCATGCTGCCCCATCACGTATCACCCTGGTTCAGGCCCGTATCCGGGCAATACACCTGTATTGCTCATGGAAGATAATAGTACATATCGAGTGATACATACCAATTTCGAACAATACATCAAACCATGTCCCCAACCCCATTTCCGGTAATTGCGATGATCCCACCTCCTTCCCCAAAGACCATGTGTCCCATTTAGCTTCTAGCCACTTCCACCCTATGGAGGTTTTTGCCCATCATACCTGGCTAATCCTCTGCCCCTTGAAGGACACGGTCCAACTAGCTTCTGGGTGTGTCTGCACACTTCCAGGCCATATTTTTTCAATCTAACCTTCAGCCTCCTTCAATCAAACCTGGTGACGTCCATTCTTCTATTTGCTTCCACCACCTCTTCCATCAATCCATATTTAAACAGACAAAATCCCTTGTCACAGCTTGCAAAATCAACCAGAATGAAGACCTCAAATATGCTACCAAATCTTTCGACTTGGTGTCAGAAACCCACTGTTCCTCATTTCTAAGAAAATTTCAATGAAGAGAGTTATTGAATTCTGTTGTATCTTGATTTTGAGCTAAATCTCATCCATCCCCCTTCCTCCTCCATTGTCACCCTCAAAGAGTTTCTTTCTTCTAAAAGTTTTATTTTGTTCCGTCTTTCACTAAAGAATAACAAAAATAGGTAAAATAAAGAAATAAAAAAACAATTCACGGCCTCCTCAAAGAGATGCATGAAGCTCCAGTCACATCATCATCTGGTAGTTAAATTCGGATTGAAGCCACAACGTAAAAGTTGCAGCAACGAGCATTGTTCAATCACTAAGCAACACGTGTGATATGCGCTGCACATTAATTGCATTTATACAGAAGACTGATTAACTGACCTGGCAATTACCATCTCCTTGGACTTTAAGCTCAACCAAATCATATATGTGCAGCCTGTAGAACACCACCCATCATCATCCAAATAATAAGACAGAAACGCAGAGCTTATAAAAGGTTGAAGAGAGAACTAGGCAAAACATCAAAACTGTAAAACTTCATAACCAGTGCAGCAATGTGTATTATTAGAAGGTGAAGAGGCAAGAATGCAGCATCTCTATCCCATCAGGATTGCACGTTCTAACTGGCAAACATCATGTTCTAACAAGTAGATCCATGAATCAATGAGGCAATTCTTCACTCATACAGTTCTAAGGGAATTGACCTTTCTAGCAGCCTTTGATGATCTGAAGTTGCTTCATCAACGGAAGGAATTTCTCCATTAATTCTAGGCACATGCTGTAGAAACCCAGATATTACAAAATTAAGAGTGAAAATACCAGTTTCCATAAGTACTTAAAAAGAGTAAAGAAACACTAAGAATAGCATCTGGCCAATCACAAAAGCCAGCACTACTCTGTGATAATATATGAATCAAATGACACATGAAGCACATTTAGGAAGAAGAAACATGAATCATGTAAATGCAACATCAATTGGTAACCAACAAATCTTTCTATATTAGGATGACATCTAACATTCAGATAAAATTAACTCCAGATTTTCATGGCTAGCTCGGGGAAAATACAGGTAGGAGCATGTTTTTTCTCCACACAGTCATTGCAGACCTGCACTACTAGAATCATAGTTGGTAATGATATGCAAAGCTTTTATTTCTGACATCATCGAGACTTGTGATGTGGCTCCATTCTGAGGTTCATGCATATAGAGGTACATATGCACTAGGTGCAGGTCTGATGTTCTGTAAATAAAAAGATTCAACTTAGTCATTTCATCAACATTTTGCTTGATCATAATTCAGATTGAGGATTAACTAATCCATGAATAGGTTAGAATTAACAGGATGAGGACATCATTAGATTTTGTCAGATCAGGCTGTGAAATGATCTTCGAGTACAAAATAGATAAAAGATTTTGAATTTTAGAACCAAAATTGAAATCACTGAAGGGAAATTCCTCCAACTCATGATGAAGCCAATAGACTACATTCAGTACTCCTTTGCACAGAAAACAAGCCCACATTTGACAGGATGCACTTCAGTCCTGCCGGACCGATCCTGTTTGGTAGAAAACATCATTGGCTATTCCTATTTTATCTGCAATTGCTGCTGTTCTCTCATGAAAACATATATAGCAGACAGGAAAACTGGATATCTTTATTTCAATCCATGGTGGGGTGAATGGTGGTCCAGCCTTTCACTGTGCTCTCTCGAACCTCAGCGGACACCCAAGAATGGCCAGCACCTGGGAGGTCTTCCTCAGGCCTGCCCCCAACTCAGGAGCCCACAGTAGCCCTCCTTCCTTCAAGCATACCCAACCACTAGAGCTTCTCGTTCCCTGAAGAGGGTGATCCACTCCAGTGAGCCATTATTCCAATCCATGGTGTCCAGATGGCAATATCTAAAACCTCAATAAAGTTGCTACACACGTTGCTAATATTCAGTTTCCAAAATGCTGTACAGTTTGATTTCCAGATAATGTTTCATGGTATCTTTTCTAATGGCACATCACAAACATTATATTAGTATAGTCTGACAAGTTCCTCGTATTTTCATCAACAAAAATGCCGAACCTACCACCTAGTGGCATAGCCATTAGAGTAATAGGCAGCGCAAGACAACCAATAGCTGATATTACACTCACTTAGTAAAGAAGTACCTCTAGGTGTAAAAGGTGTAGTTCTGCAAATGCTTCATGAAAAAGGAAATGCATTTAACTCAATGATCTCAACCCAAAGGACATGAGAATGTAGTAAAAAGGTGAAACAACGCAAGGAAATTAACACCAAAGAAGTTGAAAATAAACAGTGCTGTATTCTATATAAGAAACACAAAGGGCATACTTTTAAACAGAAAACTACATAGACATAGAATTTAGATTGAATAACAAAATCCTGTTTAACAATTGAAGTCTTCTTGAAGCAGTAGTTTGCATGATCAATTACTGACTGCACAGTGTAGCTGAAATGAGGATGTTGATATGGATGAGAGGCAAGGCGAGAAAGGATAGAATTAGAAAGCCATGCATTCAAGGGAACTTAGTAGTAGTACCAATAGGTAATAAGGCAGGGAAAGGAGACTTATATGGCTTGCCCATATGCAACGGAGACCAGGAACTGCTGGTTGGGCGTGAGTTGGCATAAGCAGAAGGCTCCCCAAAGGAGCGTGGATGGAGGTAGTGAGAACAGACTTGATGACCTATGGTCTAACTGAAGGTCTCGCCTTGATAGAATGGAATGGCGGAACAGGATTCATGTAACCGACCCCAATTAATTGGGATAAAGCTTGGATGATGATGATAAAAGAAATTTGCACAAAAAGAAAAGAAAGTCAACCACCAAAGTTCAAAACCACAGGAAATTCTAAAGAACACCATCAATGCATGGATAGAGAAATGATGTAAAGCATATCCCACATTAGCCAATGCACAATAGTCATCTAAAAGACTAAAGGGCCATTTTGTGGGACTCACAATTTTTCAAATTCAGTGTACGGATTTGGTCCACCTGAAGAATGGAGTGGCCAGATTTTCAGGTCAGGGAATTTTGATAGTAGGATGTCCTTTGGATAGCTGGCATGTCTGCAAGACTCCCAAAGTTTGCACCATCAGAAAAACCAAAATTAGTTGGAAAACCATGCAAAATCCCACTCTTTTAGGTGATTTATCTTTTTCAGGCCACAGCAAGTGTCAAACAATTACCTTTTCAGCCTCAATATGTGTGTGTGTGTGTGTGTGTGTGTGTGTGTCTTATGTAGGGTTCATAATTTAGGAGAGCAAAGAGATCGAGAAGGATGTTGCTCATAGAATTGAGTTGGTGGATGAGGTGGAGATGTGCCTCTGCAGTTTTATGTGATAGCTGTATACCAAAGGGGAAATTTGATAGGATAGCTATAAGCGAAGACAAAAGTGGAAGTAAGAATACACAAAATAAAATTTGGATCGATATTACCTTAGATGCACAACCACAAATCTCGAGATCTGCCACTTGGATCACCAAGGAGATGAAGGAAAGCCCGTTACATATGTTGGAACTCAACCACAAGATTAGAAGAGAATACTAGACAAGCTCAGCGCCTGTTTGCAATGTGGGATCAGGTGGAATTAGGTGGTATGGAATTGTATTTGGTCCCATGCAAATTCCATCTGGCATTTGGAAATGACTGGAAGGATTGGATTAATCCAGGTATTGTATCATCCAATCCCAAAAGTAGATACTGCAAGATTTCTGGTGGATTTCGAAATCCACTACACATCTGTGGTGCCTACATTGATGCATGAGTTTTATCCAAGCCGTTCATCCATATGTGCCCGTTACGCATGACATACAAGTTGCATATGCATACAAGTGACCCACATCAATTATGAATCTGGTCCGTTAATTACAATTCCATGGTCCACCAGACACGGGTTTCACTTAATACAATGTTTTTTTTTTCCAAAGGAAGAATTTGATCCCAAGCATGGGATTGGACTGTCAAACTACCATGGTATTTCCAAACTTGCAATCATTGTGCAATAGTTGTGTTAATTCCATAGTAATGCAATTTCATATCTTTTAATCCCACAAACAAAACAAGCCCTTAAAGATTTTAAGATCAATGGCCAAGATGGCAAGATCTCTCTCTACCACAAGAAATAGAGGAAGAAGATCTCTCCGTGTGTGTGTTGGGGGGGGGGGGGGGGGGGGGGGGGGTTTCTCAAATAAGAGAATTAGGGTTGGCCATTTTGGCATAACTAATAAGTAATCCAACTACCATAATATATATATATATATATATATATATATATATATATATATATATATATATATATATATATATATATATATATATATATATATCAACAAATAAAAAAACCTCAGGAGTGTACCAATTCATGTATTCCATCCTATAGATATAATAAAAAAACCTCGGGAGTGTACCAATTCATGTACTCCATCCTATAGGTATATAGAGATCTATTCATACATCCTTCAAGTTGTTTCATCCGAAGTGTGAGACCTCTAGGACTTCTAATCCTCCCAAGGGGGTAACTCCGCACCAAATCCAGGAGTGGACCATCATCAACAAGTCTCATCTCCAAGCACTTGTTCTAGACCATTGATCTAATCGCTTTTGATTATGCATGATCAATATCATACATGCTCACACACAATTCTTGACACAACAATCAATATATGCATATATCTAAGGCCTGCCTATGTCTTAGTTGCAATCGAGTCTCACAACCCTTGAAAGGCCGAATTAGAGTGCGGGGCCCCATAACTGCACATTTCATGCTTTTTGTGTGGTTAGCGTGTTGCGACCCATTTTATACCCAAATTTTGGCCCCATCTAAAAAATCTTATCCAGGCACTTTGTTCTACTTATCGAGAACTTTGAATTGAGTGGTCACTCACCCCAATCAAGGTTCGGATGATGAAGTTATTGAAAGGACAAGATTGATCACTCATTAAGTAGGCCATAGTTGGAGATCCAAAGTCAGATTTGAATGAAAATTGATCTGAATAATAAAAATGATATGATCTTCAATATAAATCGGTCAAATTATCCAAAATTTAACTAGATCTGGTCAAATTGATCGCGACCATCTAAATAGTGTTTTGAACAGATTTGATTCCTTTTAGATTAGATTGGGCTGAAAATTGTTCTCTAACTCAATTAGTACATTCCGAACACATCTCACCACTTAGATTGACCTCAGGATAGCCCAATTATGGTGTTTTGATCAATGTAGCCATTGTATGTTGTTCTTTACAAATACAATTAACTATACTCGGGCCATCATTTTGTACAAGTGAACCAGATTAAGTGGACAGTTGGTGAGTTTCACTTGATGGATGGACCTAGTAATTCAGTATGCTTGTAATTGCATTCTATTTAGTCTGAAATAGGGTCATTACCATGTTAGTGCACTGGTTCGTGCACCTTGGTTGTCAATTACGCGAGTCAGTGAGTCTGTGTGTGGGTCGGTTGGTTGAGCCCATTGAAGATGAAGACCGAAGATACAAGAAGCTGAGGAGCATCAAGGAAGCAAAAACAGGTATAAATGATGCCTTGGTGAGCCTAACCCTTTGACCCAAAACAACCAATATGCCTTAGATGAGGACCTTATAGGAAAAACCCTGGTCATCGTTGCTATGTTTGTATAGTCTAAGTAAAAGCCTGAATTTCTAATCCTCTCATAAATCGACATAACCATCATGAATATTTTGCCAATCTTTGGTGTTTTAGCCTATTGTTGATATTTCAGATTTTTTTAAACGGTTTAAATTTGGCAAAAACCTTATATGTCAAAAGTCGAACATTTTGGAAAATGCTAAAAATCAGTGATTTGTACCTGGATTGAAAAATCAAAATCTTTATTATTGAGAATTTGATTTTTTAGTATTTTTTATTAAATCCAAATGTGGGGTACTTCCTTATTTACATAAATAACTTAAAGTAAGTTACTTAAATGTTTTTATGTAAATAAGGTGTACTGGAATGATTAGGAGAGGAGGCTTTTAAAAAGATTGGCCAAAGAAGGTTACATGAACTGCTGTAAAACAAGAATATCAAAACAGCATGTTCTATGCCCTAACCGACCGTTCGAAAGTCCTAGCCGATCGGTCGTCAGTGTAGAAATTGGGACAGCAGCTTGCTGGAGTCCCTAGCCTAGGTCCGACTGGTCGCCCGACCGGTCGGACCGACCCCAATTTGGACAGCAAGCACATACACTGTCTGGCCATCGGCCGATCGGTAGAGACAGGTCGGCAACTAGCCGTTTTGAGCCGTGTTTTGACCGTTTGATCTTCTAGCCTAAATAAACGGCATTCGATCTTTAGTCTTTTAAGATGGTTTTTTAGCTCTAATTTGTCCCTAACATTGGTAGATCATATCCTAGCCAAAACCATTGAGATTAAGCACATCTCATGTGATTAAACACTTGATTAAGAACATTCAAAGCTCATTTATGGAGTGTGCTTAAACTATTAAAAATCCTAGGCATTAGAGACTGTTTCTATGGTAAAATCATCATTCCTAAACAGCCTTAGGTGTCCCTTTTGGTGATTCCTAATCCTATAGTAAGATCTCTCAATAGAATCAACAAAGTATGTTTCCTCTAAACCCATAGTTAAATCATTTTAGAGAAACCCATCTATCCCTCACCTTGGCATCAAAAGTAAAATCATTTGAAGGTAGCTTATCGAGGAAGCAATCGAGGAGCGACTTCAAGCGGAGAAGAATACGTGAGTTGTCCTTGGGTAGGACGTGGGGAAGACCTTGTGTAGGCCACCGATCGGTGTTTGTAAAGGTTGAAAGGTGAACCTAATTTAAAACCTCTGAGATAGTGAAATCCGGTGCACTTAGAGAGAAGTGCAGCAACCGGGAGTGGAGTAGACAAGTAGTCGAACCACTATAAAAAAATCCTTGTGTTTGTGATTGATCTTTAGAGCATTTAATTCTTTTCATGCTTGTAGCTATTTGAGAATTATGAATGCATGATTTGATAGAATGCTAAGTTCTTGATTGCTTACACATCACACACACAATCATTATCATTTATAGACTCCGATATCAAGTAGTCGAATCTGTAGAGTCTATCTTACTTGTAGACTTGTGCTCAGATTGTTGCATCACCTATAGTCTACTTTATTCAATTGGACTTGTGAATTATTGTCTTATCATTTGAAGTCTCTTATTTTACATAAATTAGTATCTTAATTAGTTATATCATTTACAATCTATGCACTTAGGCTAGTAACTTAATTGTTTCATCATTAGTAGCCTTTGTGATTGGACCCTCTTAAGCTTGGAAGCTAAGAGTTACTTTGCTTAATTCAGTTTAATTTGATAATTAGTTCCCCCCCCCCCCCCCCCCCCCCCCAAGGACATTAACCATACTTCAAGCTCCACATATAGCGGTATTGAAAGCCGCAATTTCTTACCCATCCTACAGGGTTGATTCCAATTGTTGATCCCACCGTCAATTTAGAAAAAGGACACTCCCATCTGTTGGATGGTCAGCATTAGCCTTATCTAGGACCAAATCGAACAGCTTAAGTATGGTTGTTGAGGGCAAGACCATGATACTAATTCTTGAGTCTGGAATGTGAAGATTCAACCGGTTATGCTAACCTCGAAAGTGACCTCAATCAATGAAAGTCCTATTATGTTTAGACTTGTGTATTTGGAGTTTGGTAATTCTCCATTTTGGGATTGCGCAGAGTTGCATTTATTGAACAGTGGTCAGAAAAAGGAGGTATCACCATTTGGTAGTATGTGAGCAGTGTGAAGTAATTAGTGTAGGTAAGATAAGTCTAAGAGATCCATTTCACCCAAAGGTGTTAGATGTCTTAGATAAATGTGACCAACATTGATTAGCATCACGTTCAAGAGATCTACTTGTGTGTCGTGACTACTACCCAAAGGAGTTGCAAGGATGCGCCACGCTCTTACCATAAAAAATAATGGCCCATAATTCATTCTAATCCATTTGATTGGCGGCCCCAAATTAATTGAATAAGAGATTAATACATGATATTAAGTTTAGTTCACATATTGTTGAGATGGGACATGTTTATTGATCAATGTGAGTGTTCATTTTCAGTTCTGAATATTTCCACCATTCCGGCCCAATATAATGTTATGCATTTACTAACTGGAACAAACTGCCCTAAATGCAAAGCGTCCGTTGAAATAGTCTTAGGTTGGACCTTTGGAAAAAGAAGAGTCTCCCAAATCATTCGACTCCAGTTTGGAATCAAATAAAGCTCATTACAAGGCTTGGATCCAATCTAATAAAATGTGTCTCAACATCATAAAGCACTAAATCTTTGAAACCATAAAGGATGTTATGCCTGACACTAAGAAAGCCAAAGAATTCCTAGTCAAAATAGAGAATCAATTCCTGAAGTCGGATAAAGCTAAGATAAGCTCACATTTGAATAGGCTGACTCGTGCAACCTATAATGGACAGGGAAATATCAAGGAGTACATCGGTGAATTGTTTGATCTGGTTTCTAAAATCCGCGCATTGGGCGTTAAGATAAAGGATGAATTTCTTATCTTATTAGTTTTGAACTCTATACCTCCCTAATTCAGTCCATTCCACCAAATTAGCAACGACACTCAAAAGGGAAAAATAGCCATTGAACGAACTGATTTCATGGTGTGTTCAGGAGAAAAGGAGACCCAGAGGGTTGGGAAAGGAACATAGTGCGCACTTAGTGACCTTCGGTCGAGGACATAAAGGGAATAAACAAGGAAACACAATTCCAAAAAAAAAAAAAACGTTCATCGGGTCATGCAGGGTAGCAATCAGCCACAATCTAAAGGGAAATCTAAGAAAAACTTGAGCTATAAAGATGGTTGCTTCTTCTACAAGAAGTTGGGCCACTAAAAGGAATGAATAAAATTTAAAGAATGGCTCTAAGAAGGGAAGAACCTTGCTCTGGTCTGTTTAGAGTCCCCAATCGAGCTCGCATATCCATAGATTCTTAGTGCTTAGATTCTGATGCGTCTATTCACGTATGTATATGCAACAGAGCAAGCCACCAACTAATGCTAAAAGTTCAGTCTATGTGGGGAACGACATAAGGGCAAAGGTGGAAGCTATTGGAATTTATAGGCTTGGGTTATCATCAGGACACATTTTGAATTTAATATATACTGTCTGTGCGCCTTCTATAAGGTGCAATTTAGTTTTTATTTATTGTTTAGACAAATATGGTTATTCGTTTAAATTTGAGAATGAAAAGTTTAGTGTTTACTATGATTCGAATGCGATTGGTTATGGCACTTTAGTAAATAACCCATATCAGCTAAACTTGAATGTTTCACATATAGTATTAACTCTTTGCATGGAAACAACAAAGGCATTAACCAAAGTTTAGAATGTGAAAATTCCTCCATGCAAATGTGAATTTAGGCATTTAGGCCACATCTCTCGTGAGAGATTGGAAAAACTTGTACGAGAACAAATCCTTTCCTCTCTAGAAATCTCAAATTATAGAGTTTGTATAGACTGCATTAAGGGTAAACTCTTAGAGTTGATACATATAGACATCTGTGGATTGTTCCCTAATTTTTGGGTCACGGATTGGTGAGCATGTCGGGATTGCTCATCCGCGTGCATGTCTGGATTGTTGCTTCGCACGAAACCGGTTAGGCGAGCATGTCGCGAGATTTCGAAAACCCTAATGTTTGGCCGTGCAAGATCCGAGTGCCCTAATCTGTGAGCGTGTCGGGATCACTCATGTGCGTGCATGTTGGGATTGCCGCAACGCTGAAGCGGTTAGGGGAGCATGTTAGGATTGGAAACCTAATGTCAATAACGGTGAGATCTTGATTATAAGTATATGCGGTTAGGTAAGCATGTCGGGATTGCAATCCTAATATCTATGCCATGTGAGTCGTGAAAAGTTGCTCTGCTTAATTAATCAAAGTGGGATAATCATGCATTCAAGACATTGAATTCATGTAGTCATGCTTCGTATCCTAGTGAAGACATTAGTATGCTTCTATCCTGTTATTGCTCTGTTTAGCTTTCGCCTTTATCAAATTGTCTAAGCCTTGCTTAGTATTCAATTGAGACGAATATGATCTCACTAGGCTTCTAGCTCACCCAACTAAACAACATATGCAAGTTTGCAGGAGGAAGAATTCACAAGAGATGCTGAGTACTTGGACGGATATTTTTACTAAAAGTGTCATCTGTAGATTAGGTTTTATTTTATTTCATTTTCAAGTTGATGTATCAAGACAACTAGTGAAGTTTTATTTTAGTAGGAAGTAGAAGTAGATTAGTTAGTTGGGAATTTGAATTTTAAATTTAAAGTTTGAATCAAATATTAGTTTAATAAAGTATTTTAGTTAGTTAAATATGTGATGTGCAAAAAGAAAGTGCAAGAATGTATGCTCGAATTTAAATCCACACCCTAGACCTCGGGATTTGGGTCACTGTATTTAGGTTCTGAATTTCGACACGTGACATTATGATGCGGAACAAAAGCATTCAAGTGTACCAACGAAGAAAGCGCCACCCACAAGTACCATCCTTGTGGTGAGGCGATGATTGAGGAGCATTGAAGACCCTACGCACGTGATTTGGCACATAGAAGACACGTGTGTAGGATGGAAGAAGACCCGACTGAAAGAATAGAAAAATGCTTTTTGAAGGTGGTCGGGCGCCCGGCCAAATTTGGCACCGGGCGCCCGAAATTCAACAGATTTTCAGTTTCCATTGCTGGACAGTTTCTGTCTTAGCCGGGCGCCCGGCCAAATTGGTCACGGGGCGCCCCACCAACGTACGAACTGTTTTTTTTTTAGTTGTTTTTTACCAATGTTTTAGGGGTATTCTGGTACTTTTATGTTTTCTTCTTGCTTATTTAAGTGGGCTAAGCCCTAATAACGTGATTAGTTGATTATTAATGAAAAGACAAACCTCTTTAATGGCTTCTCTCTTCTCTCTCTCTCATGGTGCTTCTTCTCTCTCCTTAATCTTCTTCTTCTGATTTCTTCTGGTGCCCCTTCAAATTCTTCCAGGTATTTTATCTTCTATTGTTATCCTTCTAAACTTCTATTTTGCTATTCCCCACGATCTAAACCTTGAGAATCGATCCAAACCCTAAACCCTCAAATTCTTAAATCCCTAATCCGAGAAACCTCCTGGTTCTTCGGACTAGTGATCATCATTGATCGATTGGGTAACGCCATGCAAGATCGGGAGGTTCCATCCCTCCCCGGATCCAACCTAGGCACTAATTGAATCCCATACTCCATGGTTGTGATGATGGCCCGTCCCATTGCATGTTTCCTTTCTGTTTTTCTTAGTTTATGATGATTAATGCTAGATTTCATTATTATTATTGCTTTTACTTCCGCTGGATAATTGTGATCATGAGCATGCATCATATTTAAGGCTGTCCTGCATCAAATTTGGTATCAGAGAATAGGCTTGCATGGTTTGTGTCTAGATCGAGTCATCAAATTAGGGTTTTGATTTTTAGGTTTGTTTTAGAAAAGTTCCAGATTTAGAAAGTTTCCGATTTTAGAAACTTTCTAATTTTAAAAAGTTTCCTAATTTGGAAAATTTCCAGATTTGAGTTGTTTTCAGTTTTAGTTTAATTGTGTTAGTTCATATTAGTTTTGAATTCATCGCATTCATATTGTGAGTCACCCAGTCCGTAGAGTCTCCCTGTAATGAATGGAGTATAGACGTTCAGGGCCGTTAAGTGTTGTCGTGTGGCCGTCGAGACCCAATGGCTACTTTAATGGTCACATGGACCCACAAACATTCCTTGATTGGCTTGAAGACTTGGACTATCTTTTTGATTGGTATGATATGTCGAATTATCGTCGAGTTAGATTTGCCAAGTGGAAATTGGAGGGCCAAGCCAAGTCGTTTTGGACGGATTTGGAGCGACGACTTGATAAAGATGGGAGAGCCCCGATCTCACAATGGGACGAGATGAAAGAGCGTTTAAAAGAAAAATATCTTCCCATCTCTTGTCGTCAAAAGCCCTTGGTTCAAAAGAGAGTTGCCTCACCTTCCCGTCCAAACACAGAACCAATATGGTCCCCTCCTTGTAAAGTGGTCCAACCCATCATTAAGGAAATCTCGGCTTATGAACAATTTGAGTGTTTAACACCAATTATTTTTCCTTAGAAGCGAGATAATACCTTGGTGAATGGCCAGTTGGAAGAATCCAATCAGGTTGTTTATGAAGTAGAAGAGTACGTGCCTAATGTTAGTAGTGAGCAAATGGAAGAAATTGAGGCATCGCTCATCATCATTGAGGATGACAAAGTGTGTGCTAGTGATGAAAAGGTCGAAGAAATTGAGACCGCACCACTTCCAGATGTCATGTGTGACTTAAGTGATGTAGAGTCCCAATCTAAGTCTCTTACCATAATGCACACTAATGAATTTGAAAAGGAGACTAGTGAGGATATGATGGTAGACACCCACATGACTTGTGATATCCCACCAGATGATTTATAGGATAAATTTTCACCCATATGGGACATTCAACACACAATCGATCTTGTCCCTAGGTTAGTCCTGTCAAGCTTTCCTCCATACCAGGTGAACCCCGCAGAAAATATAGAAATGCAGTGTCAATTTGATAAACTTCTTGGGGAAGAATTCAATAAGGAAAGTTCGAGTTGGAGTTTTGTTCTGTGTGTCATGCCTGCTCTTTTCACTTCCAAGAACAATGGCATATGGCACACATGTGGGCATATCCTGACCGCCCACAAAGCTTCAATCAAGTGTCAAGCCATCATGCGACGTATTCACGTCATGGTGGATATGATGACCATAGTCCTTATCCCGTATCTTGGTGACATCTTGGACATAATGGCTGATGCCCGGATCTGCTTAAGACTTGGTATTAATAGTATATGTTCTCAAGTGTTGGGATACTTGAAAATCATCCTTGTTTATAATACTTATAATGAGAAATTATGTGTCACCCATGAGAAGTGTCCTTTTTTTTTTTTCAGTTTTCCAAGTTCTAGGTCATAGGATTGTTTATTTCCATAGGATTGTTTATTCCAAGTTCGTGGATTTTTCAGAGTGTCCTTTAGTGTCACCCATGTTTGTCATCCAAAGGTCTTCAGAGTCAGCCAATGCATTCGCACGCCATATTCATGATTTGCATACACATATTAGACAGCGGATAAATAAGAGCAATGATGATTCTAAAATCTCAGCTGATTCTCATCGTAAATTGCAAGAATTTCATAAACAAGACTGTAATGGTGAGGATAAGGCCAAAGCGGTTCTCACAAGGTTCCGCTAAGAAATTACAAACGCATAGTGCTGGACCATTCAAAATATTGCAGAAGGTTGGGTCTAGCGTATATCGGATCGACCTTCCATCTGAAATGGGCATTAACCCACCTCTTAATGTGGAAGATCTAGTCCGTTCCCATCATCCAATCGTTGATCCATCGTCCCTTTCATGGCCTTGTTCTGATTTTGCTATACAACCCCTTCCACCCCTTCCCCCACCCATTACCCATGAAGAAGAAATTGAGGAGATCTTGGGTGAAGAGATCATTTTTATGAGAGGCGGAGGTTTCCAAAGATACTTGGTCAAATGGAAGAACAAGCCACCGTCAGAATCTACATGGTTGATAGAAGTGGAGTTATAGAGCGTTAATCCAGATTTACTAGAGCGCCACAAGAGTTTTAACTCGCCGGAGTCGAGTTCTTCTCAGACGAGGAGTATGATGCGGAACAAAAGCATTCAAGTGTACCAACGAAGAAAGCGCCACCCACAAGTATCATCCTTGTGGTGAGGCGATGATTGAGGAGCATTGAAGACCCTACGCACGTGATTTGGCACATAAAAGACACGTGTGTAGGATGGAAGAAGACCCGACTGAAAGAATAGAAAAATGCTTTTCTGAAGGTGGTCGGGCGCCCGGCCAAATTTGGCACCGGGCGCCCGAAATTCAACAGATTTTCAGTTTCCATTGCTGGACAGTTTCTGTCTTAGCCGGGCGCCCGGCCAAATTGGTCACGGGGCGCCCCACCAACGTACGAACTGTTTTTTTTTTAGTTGTTTTTTACCAATGTTTTAGGGGTATTTTGGTACTTTTATGTTTTCTTCTTGCTTATTTAAGTGGGTTAAGCCCTAATAACATGATTAGTTGATTATTAATGAAAAGACAAACCTCTTTGATGGCTTCTCTCTTCTCTCTCTCTCATGGTGCTTCTTCTCTCTCCTTAATCTTCTTCTTCTGATTTCTTCTGGTGCCCCTTCAAATTCTTCCAGGTATTTTATCTTCTATTGTTATCCTTCTAAACTTCTGTTTTGCTATTCCCCACGATCTAAACCTTGAGAATCGATCCAAACCCTAAACCCTCAAATTCTCAAATCCCTAATTCGAGAAACCTCCTGGTTCTTCGGACTAGTGATCATCATTGATCGATTGGGTAACGCCATGCAAGATCGGGAGGTTCCATCCCTCGCCGGATCCAACCTAGGCACTAATTGAATCCCATACTCCATGGTTGTGATGATGGCCCGTCCCATTGCATGTTTCCTTTCTGGTTTTCTTAGTTTATGATGATTAATGCTAGATTTCATTATTATTATTGCTTTTACTTCCGCTGGATAATTGTGATCATGAGCATGCATCATATTTAGGGCTGTCCTGCATCACATTAAGTGTCCACATGACCTAAAGAACGATTTCCTAAATTGTGCTTCATTTTCTTATTTCCCTTTACATCCTTTACTAGAGGTAACTAAGTACACATTATGTGCCTTACTCAACCCTCTGAGTCTCTCTCTCCTAAACGCAATATAAAATCAGTTCGTTTAACGTCAAATTCTCCATTTGGGTGTTGTAGCTAATTTGAAATGGACCAAACCGGGGAGGTAGGGAGTCTAGAACTAAGAAAACCATAAGTTCATCCATCTAAGTATAATACATAGATTTTAAAAACCATATTAGACAATTTACCGATGTACTCTATGATTTTCCGTGACCATTATAGGCTACAAGAATCAGCTTTTTCATAAGCGAACTCAGTCTCGACTTTATTTGACTTCAGGAACATGTTCCCTATTTCGACAGAAACTGTTTGGCTTTCCTATTGTCGGACCTGACACCCTTCATGGTCTCAGAGATCAATTGCTTCATGATCTTGAGACACAACTTGTTGGACTTGATCCAAGCCTTGTAATGAGTTTTATCTAATTCTGAACTAGGATCAAATGGTTTGGAAAGCTCTCCTTCCTCTAGGGTGAGGTCCGAGTCCATACAACCTAAGACTATTTCCTAGTTAGTAAAGGTATAACATTATATTAGATTGGAATGGTATAAAAATTCATAGTTGAAAATAAATACTCACTTTGATTAATAAACATGTCCCATCTAAACATTACATAAACTAAACTTAATATTATGTATTAATCTGTCGCCAAATTGATTTGGGACAACTGATCGAATGGTCCATAATGATAATGGATCAAATGGTCCATAATGATAATGGACTATAATTATCAGTTCTAGTGAGACTTTAACGTATTATCATAACTCTCTTTTGGGTGGTAGTCACGACAAACAAGCAGTTGCGTTAAACATGAAGCTAATCAATGCTAATCAAATAAATCTAAGACACCAAACACCTTTAGGTGAAATTGATCTCTTAGACTTATATTACCACTTACCAGCACCAATCACCCACGCCGCTCGCATCCTGCTAAATGATGATGATACCTCTGTATTTTGACCACCGTTCACAATGTACGCAAATATAAGTCAATGCAATCCCAAGACAAAGAATTACTCAACTTACATGTCCAAAAGCCAAAGACTTTCACTGATTGAGGGAATTTTGGTGGCTAGAACAACCAATTCAAATCTTCGCATCCTACACTCAAGGATCACTACATGATCTAGCCCCTAACAGACCCATCACAAAGCATTCTAATTTAGCCCAAAATATGAATGATGTTGACTGTTCAAAGGCCGGGATTATCTTTTTTTCCAAATTGACAGCAAGATCAACAGTTTAAAGATCAGCAAATGGAATCAACCCCATGGGATGGGTAATGGCCCTATTTCGAGGCAAATCAGAACTCAATAATGGGTATATTGAATTACTATGGTCGTCCATCAAGTGAAACCCACCAACCATCCATTTATTTAGTACGATTCACTTGTACAAAAAACTGGCCCCAATATAGTTTAATTGTAAAGAACTACATACATTGACTAGATTAATCAAAATTCCATAATCGAGACATCCTTAGGTCGATCTGAGCGATCAGATGTGTTTGGAATATGCTGATTAGGCTAGAAAACAAAATTCAGCCCAATCTAATCTTAAACAACTCAGATCCATCCAAAACACCCTTTAGATTGTCATGATCAATTTGACCAAATATATATACAGTCTGACCGGTCCATATTAAAGATCATATCATTTTAATTATTCTAACCAATTTTCACTCAAATCTGACCCTTAGATCACTAGATATGGCCCACCAAATGAGTGATTAATCTTGTCCATCCAATATCTTCATCATTTGAAACCTAATCAAGGCGAAGTGACTACTTGACTTGAAGATATCGACGAAGAAAACAAAGTTACCAGATCAAATGTTCTAAAGAGGGCCAAATTTTAGGTAAAAAATGGTTCGCAACATCCTACGACGTCATAAAAGCCCCATTAAATTGTCTAGATTATGAGGGTAAGTAATTTAGATGGTTTCTCCATGTGCAACATAGACCAAAAAACTACAATGGTTAGGAGTGAGTTGGTTCAAATTAAAGGCTCTAAAGGGCCAAGGGGAAGGCCCAAATAAATGTGGATAGAGCCATAGAGGTAGTAAGAAAACAATTGATAACCTATGGTTTAATGGAGGATATGACCCTTGACAAAGTGGAATGGTTGAACAACATTCATATAGTTAACCCCAATTAGAAGATATAAGGCTTAGAAGACAGTGGTGCTGGTGGTAACATAAGGGCTCGTTTGCCATCTCTACTCTAATTCAATAATAGCTTTTTCAATAAGAGAATAAGCTCTTTTTGTTATAGCTCTTGTTTTAAATAAGCTCGTTTGATAAAATCATATTTTCAAGTCAAAAAAAATCTCTTATTTGAAATAAGCATGTTTGGTAAAACCTTCAAAGAAGAGCTTTTTTAGGGGTAGTTGATGTCATTTTTATAGATTACGACTCTATTATAAGAGCAATCCAAATGGTTGTTTTGGTGGATCTCACCATAGATGAACCATGCCCCAAATGACAAAAGAATGGATGACTGCAATCTTCATATTTTAAGACATTTGGGTCATCCATTATCTCCTACATTAGATGTGGATCAACCATTATATGGAGCCCACCTTTGATGTGGACCGTCCATTGTGTGGGTCGTTCAAAGTGGGTCATCCATCATACAAGGCTTGTCTTGGATGTGGACCATTCATCATTAGGGGCCCACCTTGATGTAGGTCATCCATCATGTGGGACCACCATCACCATCAATGCTAATTGTCCTTTATGTGATGCCCCTCAATGTCCACTACCCATCACTCATCACGTGGAGTCCACATTCGATATGTCCATAGTGTGGGCCCTTCCTTCGAAGTGGATTGTCCATCATGTGGGGCCCGCTTTTGATGTCCACCATTCATCATGTGGTGCGCACTTGGATATGGACCGTCCATTGGGTGGGGCCCACTTGATGTGGACAATCCATTATGAGGGGCCACACTTTGATGTGTGTCATCCATCATGTGAAGCCCACTCTGTCCATTATGTGGGCTCGCCTTGATGTGGACCATTCATTGTGTGGGTCCCCAACGTCAATATGGGTTGTTCATCATGTGGGCCCACCTTTGATGCCAACCAACCGTCATGTGGGCCGGCCCACCTTCAATGACCATCATCCGTCATGTCATGTGGGTTCCACCTTTGATGTGGATTGCCCATCAAATGGGACCCACTTGATGTGCATGTTCCGTCATGCTAGGCCACACTTTGATGTGGGCCATCTATCATGTGTGGCCCACCTTTGATGTGCACCGTTCGTTACGTACGTAGGCCCACCTTGATGTGGGGCCCCACGTTCAATATGAGTTGTTCATCATGAGGGGCCCACCTTTGATGCCCACCATCCATCATGTGGGTCCCCACCTTTGTTTAGGACCACCTATCATCTAGGGCCCACTTGATGTGGATAGTCCATCATGTGCAACCCACCTTTGATGTCCACCATCCATCAAGTAGGTCCCATCTTTGTTGTGGACTGTCCATCATGTGGGGCCCAACCTTCAATATGGATCATTCATCATGTGGGCCCACCTTTAATGTCAACCTTCCATCATGTGGTCCCAGTGTTCACATTATCGCCGAAAAATCGATAATATCGGTGTCGCCAGAGTTGCCACACCCAAACTCACTTTTTTCGTTTCTCTTCCTATTATTGGTGAATTATCAGCGATTTTATCGTTTTCTAGTCGTAATTCGTTGATAATATCAGGGGACAACCTAAATCCCCAAAAAATCAAAGAAAAAAGAGGGAAACTTTCAAGTGAGTGGATTTCGGTACCTTTGTAGAAGCGCCGTTCTTACGTCGTCTACGAAAAAAATCTCCAAATTCTTTTTTTTTTCCTTCCAATAAGTCATAAATCTCAAACAACCGGAAGATTTACGAGAAGAATCTGTGAAATCTCAGGGATTTGGGGCAGATTTTAAGGTTTCCCTTCAGGAACCCTTCCAGTTTTCGAAATGGCTTCTCGTAGCCATTTTAAGGGGGAGCGGATTAGGAATCAGATTGCGTGCGGAGTTACTCCGCACGCTCTTATCGTGCGGAGTAAACTCAGTTGGGCCCACCTAGAATGTATGTGCTTTATCTATTCCGTCCATATGTTTTTCCAACTCATTTTAGTGGTTGAGCCCAAAATTTAATCATATCCAAATATGAAGTGGACCATGCCACGGGAAACAGTGGTAATAATGATTTCCACCGTTGAAACCTTCCTAGGCCCTACAATGATGTTTATTTGTCATCCAACCTGTTCATAAGATCACATGGATATGGATGAAGGGAAAACACAAATATCAGCTTGATCCAAAACTTACGTGTCCTTCGAGAATTTTTCAATGGTAGACATTCAGTTCACACTTTTCTTGTGGTGTGGTCCACTTTAGATATTGATATGCTTCATTTTTTGGCACCATACCTAAACTTTTCTGTTAAGATGGATGGACGGAGTGGATAAAATAAATAAATCACTGTGGGCCCCACAGTTTACTCCGCACGCGCTTCCAGCGGATTAGGTGTTAGTGTAACTTGGGTAACACGTGGGTGTTACCCTTACCGCAAGACCCACCTTGATGATTTTTTGTTTATCCACGCCGTCCATACATTTCTCCGGACCATTTTACTATGGGTCCCTAAAAATTAAGCAGCGCCAAATCTCAAGTGGACTGCACTACAGGAAACATTGGTGATTGAGTACCTCACCATTAAAAATTCCAAAGGGCCCATTGTAAGGTTTTCATAATGTTTATTTTCCATCCAACCTGTGGATAATGTCAAAAAGAGCTAGATGAAGTAAAAATACAAAGATCAAATTGATCCAAAACGTTTTGGGCCCTAAAAAAGTTTTTAATGGCCATTCATCATTGTTTCTGGTGGTATGGTCCACCTGAAATTTGGATCTTCTTAAAGTTTTGGATCATGTCCTTAAATGAGATTAAAAAATAGATGGATGGAGTGGATATACAATAAATACATCAATGTGGGCCCCACATAGTTAGAGTAACACCCAGTAACGTGTTACCTGGGTACCAACTAATTGGGTGGAAGCGGATTGCGTGGTGTGCCAACCTCGGTGGCATGTGGACGTCACCAAGTTCTGTGGACCCCACCATGGTGTGTGTCTTATATCCACACGATCCATCCACTTGGCAAGATCATTTTAGGCCATGAGACAAAAAATGAGGCAGATCCAAAGCTCAAGTGGACCACACCACAAAATGCAGTGGAGACAATGTTTCCTACTGTTGAAACCTTCCTAGGGCCCATAGTGATGTTTATTAGTCATCCAAGCTGTTCATTCTCACGAGGATGACAGTGGGCCCCACCTTATCTACCGGTGCGTGCAAAGGGACGACAGTGGGCCCCACCTTATCTACTAGTGCGTGCAAAAGGACGCTGATTAGATATTACCCCCACCAGGACCTAGGTGGAGACGTACTGTCCTGTAAGCGGATCCGTGGGGCCCACCAGTGATGTATGTTTTTTATCCATGCCGTCCATCCATCTTGAAAAATAATTTTAGGCAATGAGCCAAAAAATGAGCTTGATCGGATGCTCAAGTGGATATTTTCAAAAGGCCTTCATATCCTAAATTCTTGTGAATTTATCATGAAATTGTCACCATGATTTCCTATTATATGGTTCACTTGAGATTGGGGTTTGCTTCAATTTTGGGATCTTGCCTTAAAATGATCTGAAAAAAATATATGGATGGTGAGGATATGCAGTATATACATCGAGATGGGCCCATGATAAGGGCCTAATCGTGTTGGGTGAAGCCGGGGCCGCACCTAATCTACTCTCTTTACTTAGATATTAAGCTTTTGTATTTCGTCATCAGATCTAACCAGACCTTTCGAATGAGGGTTGATTATACAATCAAGTTCTCAACTATTTAATAATATGGGCCTTGTTATACTGAATAGGAGTTATTGCTCTTTTTTATTAATTATTGCAAATTTGTATTATATAAACTCATTTTGGTCATTATTGAGATGATTTCTTATGGCAGTGCATGTTTTTGGGCCCCATTAAATGAAAACTTATTATGTAATACATTATTTTTGTAAATTTTTATTCCTAAATATGCAAATATGTGTATTTAGGCATTTCCTGGAGTTTCGGTGAAAAATTCCATCGTTTTCCTCATGTTTCCCCCTTTTTCTCCGAATTTCCGGTTATCGGCGATAACGATATTATATCTTTATCTCCAGCCAACGAAACTTGTAACGATACCGACAATGCGAACAGTGTGTGGTCCCACATTCAATGTCCACCATCCATCATGTGGGTCACACCTTTGATATGGACCATCCATCAAGTAAGGCCTACTTGATATGGATTGTCCATAATGTGGGGCCACACTTTGATGCAGGCCATCCATCATGTGAGGCTCACCTTTGATGTGACCGTGCATTATGTGGGCCGACCTTTGATGTGGACCATTTCATCATGTGGGGCCCACCTTCAATATGGGTCGTTCATCATGTGAGCCTACCTCGAAGAGATTGTAAAGAGAAGAGAAGAGGGTAAGATGGGAATTACTTGGAAAGTTTAAGGGAAACTTGTCCAAAAATTAGTCCAAAATGTCTACCCCGCTTGAGCCAAATAAGCTCCATTTCAAAAAGTAACCCCTCCCCAACTTATAAAATCGGAGCTTATTTGCTACTTTCTAAACAAATAAGCACTCTAATTAACTTCTACCAAACAGTCTCCAAGCTTATTTTTTAGAAATAAGCCAATAAGCTCTTATTTGTAGAGATGCCAAACGCACCCTAAGACTTTTCTGTCTCCCAGACAACCCCTAAGTTCAGAGTCTTCAAACAAATATTTTAATTATTCCAAAGAAAATGTGTAGTCCGGCATAGGAAATTTGACAAGAGAGGCATTGTAGAATTCTTGAAGATGAATATCTCAATTGACTCAATCAAGAAGAAAAGTCAGGGAATAATATTGGAGTGGTCCATGTATGGTCCAATCTTCAAAGGGGTTTACCACAAGGGCATCCAGTCATCTTCAGATTCTCTTTTGGAGGGTGTTTCTTTTATTTTGTTTTTGGAGAGCATTATTTGTAGTTTTTGAGACGATGATTGCTCATCATCTCATCTTTTTCCTGTTGTGTTGTAATTGTCTTGTTGTTGCAATAAAATTTACTATTCAAAAAGAAGAAGCAAATGTGATACAAAAAAATAAAGGAAATGTAGATCTTCAGTGATCCCAGTCCTTGTAAAACTCTTAAGGTTATATTGGGAAAACTCGGTCAATCTTCAACAGTTAGAATAACGAAGCCTGTCCACTGATGCATGGATCATGGCAAGGAATGCTATCAGACCAGAAAAATTGATGATTGATTAATCAAGCTTCTTGTCACTCTCTTAATGAAACTATAAAGTCAAAGCACAAAAGTAACTCAACAACACAAACACTATGGTACACCACATAGCATGATTGCTAGTATGACAAATTTTGGTTTTCTCTATAATATAGGCCTTATTTTTCTTTAGGTAAAACTGTAAAACATTTGGATGTATCACGCCAATGCATGAAGGTCAGAAACCATATACAAGAACAGTGGTTAGTGATGGAAGGTTCTCTTAAGCTTGAAAATGGCAATTATCAAACCAAGTATGCTGGCATAAAACAACCAAAAAATTTCAGATTTCCAATCTTAGAAAGCTTTCATACAGGATGTCACCCTAAGATTCCTTGGCATTAATTAAATCAAAAAAGGTGAATTGATGCTCAAAGGCATGGGTTAGCTACAGCATAGCAATATGTAAAGAAATGCTAAAGGATGGAAAGTAGAGCAATACTGACACAAATTTAATCACATAAGACAAGTGGATGCAAATGACCACTAGCATGTCAAAAATGATGAATGATAGGTAATATAAATAAAATTCAGAAACTCTCTTCAGAGAAATGTCTCAAATTAGATGTCAGTAAAAGCAAGATTCACACTAAAGCCAGAAAAACTTACAGGAACAGGAAACATCTGATTCAACCTCTTGCCTACTTCGCCATCTAGAGCAGAAGGCTCATCCATTAGCTCTAGTGAAAAAGACTGATCCCCATCATATGAATTCTCTCCGGGACTTGAGCATGAACTAGATGGTTCATCTGTGTCCTCCTGACCACCCTCTTGACCTGCATACAATTAAGGATGCAAAGGATGCATAGGATACAATATCAAACTGGTAAAGGCCCTAGGAAATGGAAAAGAATAAACTCATCAAAGAGATCGCATTGGAAGCTCCTGATTTTCTAAATACCTGAACTATAATTTCTCGTAGATGGGCCAAGCCAGTCCTGTGCGAGAATGGATGCTTGCACATGCTCTTCCCCCACCTGTGAAGATCCAGATGCTTCAGCAACTGCAAGATGCGATAGTTCTTCCTGAAGAGCATACGCTATAACCTCATCATTCTCTACATTAGTACGGTCTGTTGCAAATTGACATTCTCTGGCATATTCTCCATCGTAGTAGTTGGTATCAGGATGGGTAGTGGTTCCACAATACCCAGAATTGGAAAATGGATCCCCATCAAGAAGATGCAGACCCCACCTAACAACATCAGGATCTTGTTCGTAGGTAATCATCAGTTAAATGTATGATTCTCAAGCCGAAAGTAGTATCAGCTCTTCCAGTGGAAACCAGAAATAGCAACCAAGTTGACCTGTCAAAAGGAATACATCGCATTCAACTTCCATTCTCTGACAAACATATTACCGCAATTCTCCTTAAACTTAGGAAGGACTGCTCTTCAAAATATGCAAGGAATGTGAATAGCCTAACAAGGGACCTCAAATGAGCATAGATTCATATATCCAGGATGCACCCAATATGTAGAGATCTTTGCACCTGGAAAGGAATAAATATAAACAACCATTCTAAGAAAAAAAATATATTGAAAGGTAACAACTATTCTAGAAATCCAGATTAATGCTTTAAAAGCCTTTTGTAACTCGATAAAAAGTTCTTGAGCAGATTCTCAGGCAATTTGTCTATGTAAGAAAACAATTACAGAACAATTTTAGCACCACTGTTGTTTTCTGTTTCAAACCAAAATGCTTCCTTGAGAAACCAAAAGGAGTAAGAGGAGTCATATGATATTCAGGCTGCATACGATGCTTGAAACTCAGGCATTCAGAAAACGTACATGTGGCATATATTAGCTCAAATAAAATCTACTAGATTGTGCAGCTCGCCGTCACAAAGTCACAATCCCAAGATTAGATTGGTTGAACAATTCTAATACCTAATTCGTGGACACTAGTTTGTGGAAATATAACCATTGGATATTATCCATTTTCAACCACCCAATAAACGTCCACCAATCCAATAATCAGATAATCAAGTAAGCTTAATCTTTGGCATGATACATCTATACTGGGTACCATAATTTGGAAGGTTTAGTTTGACTACTTGTATAACTTGTGAGCAATTTCTAAGAAATTTCTAAGTGCTTGTGGATCATGCATCACACTGCCAGAGTATCAAAGTTGTCTCAAAAAGTAAATATCACTGGAGCTTAAGTCCCTATGCACTTCCCGCTTCAGATGTACAGTCGCACTTGAGAACTGATCACCTACAGGTGCCTGTACCGCTATTTGCAGTACACGGTGCTTTTAGCAACAATAGTTTCGCTTTTTGCATGTGTGGCTGAAAGCGCCCTGTGCCACAAATAACACTTCAGGTGCCTGTAGATGACAAGTTATCCTTCAAAAAAGCACCCCATCCATCAGATACAGGAAAGACTGCCACAACCATAAATACATAATCTGATCCAGAAATGCCAATTCCTTTCTTTATATGAAAAGCATATTCAGTTTAATAAAACGATTTAACAAATAGTTGTGGTGCCATGATGATTGAGCTCTCGGGGCCTATCACTATCAAAGATGCCAATCAAATTGTGGCTGCAGCATTGTTGCAGGCCTTAAAAGTTGTCATGCAGTTCAACTTGTTTCCAGTCATCTTTGAGGGAGATTCCAGCAATGCTATCACATGAGCCAGTTCCAAAATCTGTCTGGGAAGGGTGGCTGACATGGTAGAAGAAGCACTGGACCTGCATGCTCAAAAAGCGGTCCTTTCCACTCACCCCTACAGATGCAAATGATGTGGCAGATGTCTTTCTCAAGCAGGAGTGGCTAGGCTGATCTCCATGCTATTGACAGGAGGCAATAGATAAGTGCCTTTTAAGTTTGGGTTAGCTTTTGTTTTTATTTCCTCTGACTAGTGTGTTTTTGTTGCCTGTTTTGGTGATGTACTCTCTCAGTCAAGCTTCTTCTTTTTTTCTTCTTTTTTTCTTTTTTGGCTGTTTCTTGGCTCTATCAGTGGAGTGTAGACCTGTAATTTTTTTCCTTCAGGTTTTCTTAACTAAAATTTACACCCAGTAAATGAATGGAACAACCGAGGCTAATTATAGGTTGGAAATGTGTGTGGCAGTGCATAGCTCAACTGAATCGATGCACTTTATTTGGCTTTCAACAGATGGAAGTTTCTCGTTGTAAGAACAGGAGGAGCCTATGATCAGATCCGTTACGTTGAAGCGGAGCCCCTAAAAATTGAAACTATAGTTGCACGAAGCATGAAGTGATGCAGCAACAGGTTTGGGTGAGAGAGTAAGGAACCATCTGTTTCAAAATGTAAACAGGTACAAATTGGAAGGAAGCAAGAGCCCGAAGTATGATTCAAAGTGGGAGTGGCACCTAGTTCGAAGGATCCTGCAACTAAAACTGAAACTAGTTCAAAGTCCGACCGCTGCTGGAAGGTTTGGATTTTGAAGAATTATCAGTCGACAAAGCGACACATCTGGAGTATAAATTCTCTAAACGAGGGATTAAAGCAGTTGTATTTGAGGCGGATGGGGAAAGAGCTACCGGATCCCATGCTATTTTATCAAAATTGTTGGAATGTGATGAAAGCAAATCTTGTAGAAGTTTCGGAAGACTTCTTCGAGCGTGCATTTGTATCTCGAGAATTCAGAGCTTCTTTTTCTCTTTGATTCCTAAGGTCAAAGCAGCAGTTTCATTTCTGATTACTGGCCAATTAGTCTCATTGGCAGCATATACAAGATCGTGACTAGGGTTTTAAGCCATGATGCATAGGGGGGTTGCTTCGACCATCATCTAGTCTTCACAGAATTCCTGGTAGATCCATTTTCGATTGGCCTTTTATTGCTAATAAATTAGTTTATGCATGTGAGAAAAAATGCTGTAAAGGCTTTTCATTGAAAGCAGACCTTGCTAAAGCATATGATTGCATAAATTGGAGATTCTGCTATACATGATGCCGTGGACAGGATTTGAAGTCAGGTGGCACAGATGGATCAAAAGGTTGCATATGTTCATCCAGGCTCCCTGTTTTTCTAAATGGATTTCTGAAAGGTTTTTAGCAGCAAAAGGGACTTCATCAAGGTGATCCTCTGGCTCCCCTTTTTATCACAATCGTTGGAGAGGCACACGCCATCTTGCAGAACCAGCGGCGCAATCAGGGGTTATTACTGGCATGACTGTGCCCAAGTGTCCAGGTGACACATTCGCAATATGCGGATGATACTCTATTATTCAGCGATGGTTCTCCTCAAGAAGCATGCAACTTCCGGAAAATTCTCAACATTTTCAAAATCATCTCATGGTTGAAGGTGAACTTATGCAAAAGTAGAATAACAGAATAACAAGGATCAATCTAGAGGTCGGTGTGGTGACTACCATCGCATAGGGGTTGGGATGCAAGGTGGCTAAGTTCTCAATTCAGTATCTTGGCATACTGGTGTTTCATGGTCGTGCTAAACCAGAGTTTTGGGAGAGGACCATTGAGAAGTGCTGTAAGCAGCTTGCAGTTTGGAAAAGTAAGATTCTATCTCTCGGTGATAGGATAACCATGCCAAAATAAGTGCTCTCCGTAATTCCAATTTATCTCTTATCGATTTTGAGATGCTCAATTAAGGTGATTGCTCAACTTGAAGCAACCCAAATAAGATTCTTGTGGAATAACACTAAGGAAGTTCATAAATTTCATCTGGTTGAACAGTTCCGTGGGAGATCTTAAGGCCATAGGAATGTGGTGGTCTGTGAAGAAGGGTCACAACTTGGAATATTGTGTTATCGGGAAATGGAATGGATGTGATACCAGCCAAATATGGGATTGCAAAAAACAGTTGGACATTAATAAGGGTCCCCAAAGAGGGGCCTCTCACATATGGTGAGCAATTCCCTAGGCTAGGGTTAGTTTCTGGGAGGACATATGGTGCAGTGACTCACCCCTAGAAGAAAATTTTGAGAAGTCACATACAATCGTCCCAAGGTGGTGGAAGCTCGATCAGGTATGCATTATCATCTAGCAAAATACAATGACCCGCCTTTTTGGAGGGGAGCTTGGTGTAAGAGCCTAGTAGAAACATCTCGGGTTTGGGCCACACCCTAACCCTGTTTCCTTCTTGAAATTGTGCAAAACGTTGTCAAACATCTGCATACCCCTTGTAATTTTCAATACAAAGGGTTATCTTCCATCTAACTTCCTCATGTATCCCCTTAATATGCTTTGCAAAAGCTTCAGTGTCCTGGCTCGATCGAGTCGCAATAGAAAGTGGGACTAAATCAATAATTCTCGAGGTTACACGCCAACTGCAATTTCAAAAGAGAGTCCCTTAGTGTGGTTCACAGAACTGTTATAGGCAAACTGAGCTTATGATTACACGATGTCCCATCAACTAATGTGATCATCAACCAAACATCAAAAAGGAGATTCCCAAGACTGCGGTCAATAACCTCAGTTTGCCAAATGTTTGCGGATGATAAGCACTTGAAAACTTTAATTTAACTCCCATTTTAGACCACAAAGTATGCCAAAAGTAGCTCATAAACAACATTATGATCAAAATACAATCATATTGGAAACACAATGTAGACGAACCACCTCTTTCAAGAAAACATTGACATTACAAGGCACCCGATGTATTCATAGAAGGGATGAAATAGGACATCTTAGAAAACCTGTTGACCACAGCGTAAATAGACTCATGGCCACGTCGAGGCTTAGGTAATCCGAGGACGAAATCCATGTTGATGTCCTCAAATGGAGCATCTAACATAAGCAGTGGAGTATAAAGACCAGTATTTTGCTTACTACCTTTGCCTAATTGACACACTCGACACTGCCGAACAATGATTCCGACATCTTTCTTTAAACTCGACCAATAGAAACAATCCTCAACTAAGGTTGTTGTACTGTCGATTCCAAAGTGACCAATGATGCCACCTGAATAAAGCTCTCACATCACAAGCTCTCTCAAAGAGCTTTTAGGAAGACAACCTAATATCATAGAATAAGTACCCATCATGCGGGTCATATCGCGGGTACTCAGTGCCTAAGCCGACAGAGAGAGTTGAAAATACCTTTACAAAATCATCACCTGTTGCATAGGCTATTTTACGTTCCTCGAAGCCAACAAAGGAGACTGATGAGGTAGACAATAGATGTGAAATTCGACTAAGGGCATCTGCTACTTTATTTTCTACGACGGTCAATGCTTCAAGTTGAATGAGAACTCATGAATATAAGCATTGCACTTAGCATGCCTTGTGCTCAATTTCTTCCGGAAATTCAAATAATGCAATGCCTCATGATCATAATAGAGCACAAACTCTTGATAAATGAGGTAACAATGTCAATGTTTCAAAGCCAGTACAACAGCATAAAACTCCACGTCATATATAGAACACTTCTTCATACCTTGGTGACTTTTTCACTAAAGAAGGCTATTGGATGTCCTTCCTAACTGAGAACACCTCTTATGCCTATGTGGGATGCATCACAGGCAACCTCAAATACCTTCTCAAATCAAGAAGCCTGAGAACTGGAGCTTCCATATTTTTTACTTGATTTCTTAAAATGCTTTTGTTATTGCTTTGGTCCACTCAAATGGAACGGCCTTCATACATTCAGTAATGGACATCATGACAAAACTAATAAACCTTCAATAAAAAGTCACTAGACAATGAAAACTGCGAACCTCATGAATATTCATGGGAGTGGGCCAGTTAACAATAGCCCTTATCTTTTCAGAATCCGTCCTCATGCCTTCAGTTGAAATGACGAACTCCAAAAAGACCACACTAGAACTCATGAAAGTATACTTATTCGAATTGATAGACAGTTTCTTGTGGTGTAATACTCTGAACACCTTGCAAAGATGGATCAAATGCCCTTCTCGTGAACGATTATAGATACGGATATCGTCAAAGTACATCACAAACAACTTGCCCATGAATGGCCATAAAATTTGCATCATCACCTGATGCAGGATGGAATGATCTAACCTAATATGATGCCATGAAATTAAAAGAGAGAGTACAACTTGCCCATGAATGGCCATAAAATTTGCATCATCACCTGATGCAGGATGGAATGATCTAACCTAATATGATGACATGAAATTAAAAGAGAGAGAGAGAGAGAGAGAGAGAGAGAGAGAGAGAGAGATTAACTAGAGCAATGGAACGACAAAATAAAGATAATTTACGATAAATTCAGAAATTTCGAATCTCATAAATTACTAATTAACCGGGACCTATGGGAGATAGAAGCCCCATCCTAGCATAGGGTTAAATATGAATTCAATAGAAATCATGTGTCTTGTCAGAGTTTTGACGTGTTGGGGTTATTTAAAGGCAAGGGAATGTGGGAAAAGGGTTTGGGGTATCTAGGCTTAGAGGAATTAGGGTTTGAAATTAGGTATGAGGTTGTGGGTTAGGATTTTAGACTTTAGGCTTAAGGGATTTAGGATTTAGGGTTTCTAGATTGCGAATATGGGTTTCGGGTTATGGGAATTAGGGATTTATGATTTGGCTAAGGGATTCTCAAATTTTGGGGATTGGATATTTAGGGTTTTGATAATCAATGGGTGAAGAATTAGGATTTTAAAAATTAGGATTTGTAGATTAGGGTTTAGTTGAGTAGGGATTTGGATGGGTTAAGGTTTGATTGAATGTAGGTTCTAGGGAGAAAAAGAAAAATCAAAGAAAGAGATTGGGGAAAGTAGAGAAAGAGAAAAGAAAGAGAAGAATGAAATTAATACCTTGATGAGAAGAGAGAAAAGTAGAAAAAGGTAACTAGAGAATCACTCCCCATGGCTTCGTACCTCCAATCCAATCACAGGATGAAATTTTACTCAATCTCAAAACAAAATGAGAGAAATCTATTCCATTCATAACATGCATAATGGCTAGGGTGGACGTCCAACCATTTATAATCTTAGAAAAGGCGCTCTCAGATAAGATTCCCAACATAAAGACGCTTAATGAATTAAAAGTTGTTCCCAACCCCCTAATCTCGACGCAAATATGAGCTATACCTAAATAACGAAACGTGTAAACAAACTAAACTATTTTGTGGCTCATGAGGTCCACAATCAAGATGGCCGATAATGATGATCCAACGGTCCAAACGTCGTGTCCACTCAATCTCACGGTCTAATGCATCTATCAAGCTCCTATATGTAGCCCACGTGCATCTTCCTAGTGTGGGGTCCTCCAAGAAGCACAAACATGCACGTAGGGTCTTCAATGTGGCTAGGAATGTGAATTGGGCCAAGTGAGCCCTATGTAATGGTCACCTAGCCATAAGGAGACTGGATCAGCCCCCCTCCTCTAGTACGTTACTCGGGTGTCCTCATCAATTCCCCTCGATTGAGGTTCGCCTTTGGCGAAATAAAGCTACAATGACGCTCGAGGAGATCCGGGTCTCATCGCTGAAACTCTACCTCTGTGATCCACGTATTGTCTGACTTTGGTCTACCCTTCCATTTGACGAGGTACTCCTGATAACCTCCATGTCATGTGGAAACCACTAGCTTATCCCAAATATCCTCTATCTTTTCTCTCTTAATAGGTGTGTATGGCAAAAGAGGTAGATGTTGGGAAGAAAAGTCGGGTATAGGCCAAGGGCCATGGGATAGGTCGAGAGGGATATCATTAGGATCAAGGTGATGGTCTGAGTAAAGGCTAGTAGGTGTAGATGTTGGACTCTTAAAAGACGCAAGATCTTCCACATTGAATGTAAATTTAATACCCATGTCAGGTGGAAGATCCACAACATATGCATCATGTCCCAAATCACAAAATATCTTATAGGGCTCTGCACCACGGGCTTGTAGTTTCTTAACGATCCCTTGCGGAAACCATTCAAGCCTTATATGAACCATCACATAGTCAGCTACCTGAAACTTTTTGAACCTGTGATAAGAGTCAACAAATATCTTGTACGTTTCATTGCTCATGTTAATCGGTTTTCTAATTTCAACATGCGAACCATGGATATGACGTGTAAATGCGGCTACAGACTCTGACAACCTATGTGAGACTAACGCGGGAATAAGATCTATAGGTTCCCTAAGCTCATCTACTTGCCTTTCCAGATCTGCTTCCTCCGCAGGACTCATTTGTTCGTGAGGAAGTTTTGGTAGAGTCAACCTGAGGACAAGATCTAGGGCATGCCAAATGTCCCGCACGCATGTTAGCTCATCCGTTATGTCCTCTGGGATAACATCACTAAACTCCTCCAATACCGGACTCACCTCGAGTGGTAACTTCACTACCCTCGAGTGTAACCGACCAGCGCACCAAAAGCTCTAGAGCTAATGGGGAAGTACTGATTTATCCTTTATATGCAGGTCCTCCTAGGCAAACCCAGGCGAGACCTCCCTGTGGGCAACCCCCGCATCACACGGGTCCTCCAATCACACAGTCCCACAGTGGGCCCCATCACATGGCCATTCTGCATCTCACATACCCCACCTCATGGGCCACCCCACCCTAGCGTGGAGATACAGTGCATCATCAGATGTCCACACTAAGATGCCCCCACATCATCTCACCCGCATGAACGTACATGGTGCGTTTGTCAAGCCGACTCATACAATCCACCATTTATTTTAAAAGAGGTCTTCCATTCAACCCCAAGACGAGTTCTTATCTTGTGATACCAGCTTTGCAAATCGAACTTCGAAAAGATTATAGCATTCGCTACCATGTCCAACATGTCCTCTAAGCATAAAATTGGAAAATGGTACTTTATCATTATCTCGTTGATGGTGCGGTTGTCAAAACACATCCGTCAACTATCTTTCTTCTTTGGTTTGACAACGCCGGCACAGCACACAGGCTGAGGTTATCACGAATGAAACCCTTGGCCAACAATTCCCCCACCAGTTGACGAAACTCTGCATGATTGTCTGGTTCATTCGGTAAGTTAAGAGATTTATTTGGTAAAGGTGCTCTAGGTACCAAATCAATCACGTGTTGAATGTCACACATGGGTGAAAGCTCACTGGTAGTTCGTCAAGGACCAAATCCCAGTGTTGGCATATGCGATCGCATAAGCAATTATGCCATCACATATGCCATTTTGAACTAGTGGACCGCACATGCCATGGTGGCATATGTGGTTATTGTGTCATTAGAGATTATACCATCACACAAAGAAGTATGCGACCGCATAAGCCATAGTTATGCAACTATGCCATTGGGTACGCAATATGCAATAGCATAACCACCCAACAATTAGATTTCTAACCGTTGGAACTTTTTTTCTTCATTTTCTCCCACTTTTTGCCTATACATAGGCACTCCCACACCCTATTTTCACAACTCTCTTACTCTTGCTCTCACTATATTACTCACATCTCTCAATCTCTCTAGTCTCTTTACTCTCTTCTCTCTCTCTCTCTCTCTCTCTCACTATGTTACTCTCATTCTCTCTTAAAATGACATTAATAAAATTTATTTGTTTTTACACATTTTTAATATACGTGTTCATTTGAGTAGTTGTTAGCTGACTACTTATAGTTTAACAATCTAATAAAACTATAAAAAAAAAAACAATTCCCTACACTTGTAGTATTTTTAAATAATTTTTCATAAATCTTTCGTTTTTTGTCATTTTTCCTTAAATTTTCTGTTTTCTTTTTGCAAAAGAAAAAATTTGTTTGGAGGGTTGTTGTTTAGTCAAAATATCGTTTCGGGGGTTGGAATATTTGTACACTAAGAATAAGAGAGAAAATCAACTGAAAGCATTCGTTGAAATGACAGAAGAGTTGTGCGGGTTTGAATCCACGCAAATCGCTTCTTCACGCTTCATGCTTCAGAAGAGCTGAAGTCAAATTGTCCTGAGCTAAAAACATGACAACCCAACTATTCTGTTCGCAAATAAGTTACACAACCGCGCAAGACTAATGAGTTGCGCAGTCACGCAACTCGTCTGTCCTCCCCTTTCCTCCTTGGCTGAATTCTGCATTTTCATTTTTGGAATGCTACTGACTATGGCCAGTGCATGACCCCCGGGAAGAATAGTTGCGCGAGTCGCCAAGTCTCCCTGGATACCTGTTGTTCTTTCAGTCGGGATCTCTAAGGAAGCTCTAAATTCTCAAAAAGTACCCAAATGAGAGGGATGAGGGGGTATTTATAGGCATCTACACGTATGAAACCCACTTTTCTACACAACTTAGAACAGATGCGCATGTCATCAAAACTCAAATAATCTCATATTGTGCTGTTGCGCAACTTAGATGAGTTGCGTAGTCACGCAACTCGTCTTTTTCCATGTTGCAGCCTTCATGCCAGGTTCTCAAGCCTTCTCTTTCCATGCGGCCACAGAATTCAACTAAGTTGAGCGACCGCGCAACTTGCTCTTTATTGTAATTGTTTTGAAATTGTTGCCTTAACAGATGCCCCCCCCCGATCCCCTTTGATTTCTTCGAAGATGAAATTAGAGATGGATCGAACTCTCTTCAATCTTTCTCGAACAACACATCAGATATTCTGAATAAATACCAAGTTGCGTGAATGAGCTGCGTCGATAGACAAGTTGCACAATCGCACAACTCCATCGGGCCTACGCTTATAAAAGTGGACCTTAGATTCATTTCATACTTCACTCGTCCAGATTCCCACTTTCTGTCTTTTCCTGCTATAGTTGCACGACCGCACAACTCCTTATACTGACATATAGTTGCGTGACCACGCAACTTGTCTTCTGCTTCGGTGGAAATTTTCCAAGTACTGAAACTCTGCCCAATTGTTCATTTGAACTCACGCGACTTCTCCCCACCCCCACAACTTCTCTTAAACCACGCAACTTCTCCGACTTGAACATTTCTTCATTTTCTCCCAAGTAATCATGCTTTTCATCCCTCTGTAAGACTTTCCTTTCGTCCTTTTAGAAAGTTTTTCAGCCTTCTAACCCCTACTTCGTTCTTTTGGCGACTTAAAGATGATTAAGTCAAAAGGCACCCCCAGAGCACCTGTAAGATCCACAACTCCTATCCGACAAACAAGAAGTCAAACCCAATCTTCTCCTAGAGCTTCCTGTCCCGCAAAATCGCCTTCTCCGACAGAACGCCCCGCAAAAAGGGCTAAAAAGATAGTCAATAATCCATCTTTGTTTAAGATACAGGTGCCACAAGAGATCTACTTCTCGGACCAAATCATATTCTTGTCCAGTCCTAGCCGTCATGATTGGGACATAGAAAGACCTCCCAGGAAGGGTACCGAGTCTATATAGGAGGAATGGCTGAAGTCTACAGCAATTATCCGTACAAAAAGCTCTAGGCCGCCAGCCAAGGAAGATAGCCCACTGTCATCTCGCCCGTAGAAGAAGAAGAAGAGCAAAGATGAGCTTCTGCAAGAGAAAATCAAGGAGTTCAATAAGCAGCAATTGCAGAACACTTGGGATATGGTCAAGGCTTCCCAGAGTTTGATCAAATTCCGCAGTCCATTTAAAGATGAAATGGTTGCGATCTCTCTCACCCTTCGTTGTCACCATTCTATTCTTCGTAGGGAGCCTGCTGTTAAGCTCTGAATTGTGTATATTTAAACCCCAATTCATCACACAATTGCATGGTTTAAACTGTTAAAGAAGCAATCTTATACATGCATTTGTGTTACAGGAAAAATAGAGAGACTTCATGATTTTGATGATAAAATGAACCATTAGAAGCACTTCAAAGGACATCCAAAGAAAGAAGCTTAAGGGAAGACATTTGGACAAGTTTTGAAGTCAACCTAAGTCTGGCCAAAGTGGAAAAGAAAGAAGGAAAAGGAAGAAAGAAAGATTCCGGAAGAAATCCGAAAGAACCAAGTGAAATAGGCCTATCGGCCAACCTGATGGTCAACCGACGTCCACCATTGGCCAACCAATAAAGGTTGATGGTCGGCCGAATTAAAGGGAAAAAATCAGATTTTGGGCCTGACCTTGCTAGACAAAAAGTGGCTTATGATGGCTGGCCAGCGAATCATGTCGGCCGGCCATTGAATCCCGTCGGTCGGCCATCAATGTGGAGAAATTCAAATTCTGGTTGTTGTTTAGAATAACTGATCTAATGGTCGGCCAACGCCTCCTGTCGGCCGGCCAACAACCAACTCAGAGTGCGAAAATCTTATGCAAATCCAAGGGCGGTGCACGATTTTTCCTATAAAAGGACACCTCCACTCTCTTCCAAAATAATCATAGAAGAGTCCTAAATGTGCTAGAGGTGGAGAGATTCAACGTGGAGAGATTCAACGTGGAGCTTCGACTACTTCAAGTTCATGTTTTCTAGTTTGTCTTTTGATTCTAGTTTAATCATGTCTTTGATTGGCTAGACCTCTTAGCTAGGGCTCAGAGGGAAAGCTTGTAGTTAATCTTTGATGTTCAATTCATTTATTCAAGTACATTAAGTTTAAAGTTTGGATTTTTCAAGTTCTAATTTGCATAAAGTTTGTAATTTTAGAGAATTCTTAGATCTCTTGTGCCAAGTACATAAGATGCTTTCGAGTTTCTGAGATTGATCACTATGCCTTTATGAGAATTGGGTCGTGGAAACCTTAGATCTACCATGATTCAAGGATACAATTGATGCTTTGAAGTTCCATTAGTTCAAATTCTCCGTAATTGAAGTAGAACTAGAAGTTCTGAATTCCCAAATTTTGCTTGATTCTTATGAGCTTTTGAATGCGATATATTCCGATTGGATAGAGATAGGACTTCAATTCCAATTGAGTAATTGTGCTTTGTGAATAAATTAACATTAAGGACAGACTATATAAGTGGATCCTTAGCACCCTAGTGTTTTAATTTCCTAAAATCTTCTTTTAAATCACTAGTTTATGTTTCTAAACCAATACCTCAACTTAAATCCGAATTTAGATTATTTAGTTAAGTTAATTTAGAATTGTTCTAATCAATCCATGAAGACGATCTCGGTCTCACAACCAAATTATTACTATAACGCAACTCTACACTTGGAGTTGTCAACAAGTTTTTGGCACCATTGCCAGGGATTTAACGTAACGATTCTGAATTTTCTTAAATAGATTAGATAGGATTTCCTATTTTTCTAGATTAGTTTTTCTCTTATTTCTTACAATTCTAACAGTGTTTGGTTTGTTGGTTTTGTAGCATCTCATTAACCTAGTTCAGCAATTCGGTACCATCCTTCGAACTTAAGTCTTTTTAAATTCAGTTTTTCTCAGATTTCCAGGCTATAAAATGATGAAACTTGCAGATTTACATTGATATAACAGCATTTCAACCAAAACCCATCTCAGAAAACAACAGAAGATAGTGAAATTTGCACCTTTGCATTCATATAACAGCATTCAACAAAGGAATGAAGGATATGGAAAATCCTACATGAAAATAGATATTTTAATAGACAATCATTCACAGATTGGATGCCAACTTGATTTCACATTGGACCACACCACGTCATTCCAGAGGTGTGTGTTAGGCATGATTTCACATGGTGTAGCCAACTTGAGTCTTGATCAGCCTGATTTTTTGCCTCCAAGGAGAATATGAGGGGGCTCACATCATGTCCAGATTGGATGCTGTGCAGACATCACAGTGGGCCCCACACAAGTAGTTGTAGAATAAGCTTCCTAATCTAATAGGAAAATTATCAAACAAGGTGAAAATCTGGAGAGAGAGAAAAAAAGGTCTGATTGTTGAACCAAGAGATGCGAGACCCATCACTAAAACCTGTTGAAGGCTTTTGATGAGGACACAAGAACATTTAAAGTCTACCAGCGAAGAAGGCGAACACCACAAGCTTCTTCCTTGTAGTAGGCGATAATTGAGGAGCATTGAAGACCCTACGCACGTGATTGAACGTGATTTGACACATAGAAGACACGTGTGTAGGATGGAAGAAGACCCGACTGAAGGTCATCGGGCGCCCAACCAACTGGTCACCGGGCGCCCGAAATTCCCCCATTTTAAAGATTTGTTTGCTAGACGTTTTTGGTCCTCGTCGGGCGCCCGACCAAACTAGTCACCGGGTGCCCAACCACCACGCGAACTGTTTTTTTTTTTTAGCTTGTTTTTTACTTGATTTTAGGGGTATTTTGGTATTTTTATGTTTTCTTATTGCTTATTTAAGTGGGTTAACCCCTAAAAACGAGATTAGTTGATTATTATTGAATGAAAACCTCTTTGGTTGCCTCCCTTCTCTCTCTCATGAAACTTCATCTTCTTCTCCAATCTTCTTCTTCTATTTTCTTCTTGTGCCCCTCCAATATTCCTCTAAGGTAAGATCTTCTTCCTTCTCTCTCTCTATCTCCATTATCCTCAATCCTTGAAATCCTAAATTTGAAAATTGAATCAAAATCTTAAATTCTCAAGTTTTCAAATCCTTAATCCGAGAAACTCTTTGATTCCTCGGACTAGTGATCCCCATTGATCGATTGGGTTATAACCATGCAAGATCGGAGGTTCCATCCCTCGCCGGATTCAACCGTAGCAATAATTGAATTTCATACTTCGTGGTTGTGATGAATGGCCTACTCCATTACATGTGTCTTTATGATCTTCTTAATTTATGATGATTATCTCTGAATTTTAAATTATTATTGTCTTTTTATTTTCCACTGATTTAATTATGTTCATGAGCATGCATCATAATTAGGGCATCCTGCATCAAATTTGGTATCAGAGAATAGGCTTGCATGGTTTTGATTAGATTGAGTTATCCAAAATTAAGGTTTTGATTTCTAGGTTTGTTTTAGGAAAGTTTCAGATTTAGAAACTTTCCAATTTTAGAAACTTTCCTAATTTGGAAGATTTCCAGATTTGAGTCGTCTTTTTTTAAACTCATTAATTGTCAGTTCATCATAGTTTACATTCATCGCATTCATATTGTGAGTTGCATATCCATAGTGGTCCAGTTGGATAGAATTTGGTTCGAGTTTTACTTGTATGCCCATAAGAAGAGGTAGAGGTTTTGGACTTCAACTAACCATGAATAACGAGCAGTTATCTGAGCAACTAGCTCAATTGATATAAAAGATAATCGCTTTAGAAACGAGTCAAAAGCGTGAGTTCGCTCGCTTAGATAACCAACTCACCACCACCATGACTAAAGTTGAGCAATTAGAAATGTCCCAAAGGGAGAACCCCGCCGTTGGGAATGATGCGCACTCCCAAGTGGGAGGGATCATTGAAGAACATGCTCCCGCATGTGGAGACAATAGTAGTAGAGATCGTGGAGCCGGTCGTGGTGTTGTGCGAGAAGCACAAGCCACATATGATCATCAAGACCGCTACGATCCAGATGAGCATGCGATGAAAAATGTGAGAGTAGAGGCCCCGAGTTTTGATGGGCGTCTGGATCCCAAGGCATTCCTTGACTGGGTTGCTGACATGGACCACTATTTTGAGTGGTATGGCATGTCAGAGAACCGTCAAATGCGGTTTGCAAAGATGAAACTGGTGGGCCAGGCCAAGCTATTTTAGACTAACACTGAGCAAAAGATAGAAAGAATTGGTAGAGCACCTATCACAGACTAGTAAGAGATGAAAGAGAAGTTGATGGAGAAATATCTTCCTCTCTCATACCGACAAAAGCTCATTGACCAATGGCAATCCTTACGCCAAGGGTCAATGTCTATCGCTAACTACATCGCCAAATTTGAAGAATTTATGATGCGATGTGATACCCAAGAAGACCCCTTAGTAACGCTTTCGCGTTTCAAGACGAGCCTTCGAGCGGATCTTCAGCGCGAGCTTATGACTCGGCCCTTAACGGACTTTGATGAAGCATATCAAGTTGTGCAGGAGTTAGAGCAATACCTGAAAGCTCCTATCATTAGACGTTTTGAGTCCCGAGACTTTAATGCTAGATTTGGTTCCTAGGGAATTAGACCTAACGTTGGTAGTCAACCTAGAGCGTAGGCGACTGTTCCGCCTAGGCCTAGGGAGGACAAAGGCAAAGGGGTTCTTGGTGCCAGTCCTAGTGGGGGTAGCCAAGTGAGATGCTACAAATGTGGAAATCTTGGTCACATGTCCAATCAATGTCCCACGAAGAACCGTGGGAAAGCCTTAGTTGTAGGCGAGTCCCACGAGGGTCTAGATGACCAGGGAGATTATGAAGTAGAAGAATATCACCCTGAAGGAGGTCTTATTGATGAAGACGAAGTGGGCAATGAAGCAACGCTTGCAGTAATCAGGCGTATGCTATCTCAGTCTAGGAGTGGTGTTGATTGGCGTCGAAACACTATTTTCTATACTCTTGCCAAGTGCGGAGAGAAAAATTGTAAGGTGATAGTGGACAGTGGAAGTTGTCAAAATGTGATTTCCACTAACACACAACTCATCCTAACCCATACAAAGTTTCTTGGGTTGACAAAGCATCCCTTCCTATCACCCATCAGTGCTTAATTCCTATTGAGTTTGGGTCATACAAGGAGTCCCTATGGTGTGATGTGATACCCATGGATGTTGGACATATTATCCTAGGTAGACCGTGGTTGTTCGACAATGACGTCACGATCTTTGGCCATTCGAATGTGTGTACCTTCATGCATAGCGGTAAAAAGATCGAACTTAATCCTATGCCACCTGAAAGCACACTAGAAAAGAAAAAGGATGAGAAGGCGAGTGAGCCTAAGGAAGTGGGGAAACCCAAACCTAAGTCTCTTCATATAATCAATGAGAGAGAATTTGAAAAAGAGACTAAGGAGGATTCCGTGGTGCATGCCCTTGTGGCAAGAGAGATTACACCTGAGGTTCCATCAGAGTTACCCTGTGAGGTAACGTCGGTTTTAAAGGAATACAGTGATGTATTTCCTGAAGATTTACCGAACAAGTTACCACCTATGAGGGACATTCAGCATGCCATTGATCTCGTCCCAGGGTCGACTTTACCAAACCTTTCTCACTACAGGATGAACCCTGCAGAGCATGCAGAGTTGAAGAGACAAGTTGATGAGCTTCTGCAAAAGGGTTTCATCCAGGAGAGTATGAGCCCGTGTGCCGTGCCCGCATTGTTGACGCCAAAGAAAGACGGCACGTGGCGCATGTGTGTGGATAGTCGTGCCATAAACAAAATTACCGTCAAGTATAGGTTTCATATACCTAGACTTGATGATATGCTTGACATGATGGCGAGGTCCACCATATTCTCCAAAATTGATCTCAAGAGTGGATATCACCAAATCCGCATACGCCCATGAGATGAGTGGAAGACTGCGTTCAAAACAAAAGACGGATTGTATGAGTGGATAGTCATGCCCTTCGGCTTGATTAATACACCCAGTACTTTTATGAGGGTGATGACACAAGTCTTGAGACCATTCATGGGTAAATTTCTAGTGGTGTACTTTGATGACATTCTTATTTATAGTACCACCAAGGAATCACACCTTAAACATCTGAAGCAGGTCTGTAGCGTCCTTAGGACTGAAAAGTTGTACGCTAATCTTAAGAAATGTGCGTTCATGTCTAATCAAGTCGTGTTCTTAGGATTTATAGTGTCATCTGAAGAAATGCGCGCAGACCCTGAAAAGGTCAGGGCCATAGTGGAGTGGCCTGAACCGAGGAACATTCATGAGGTGCGAAGCTTTCACGGCTTAGCAACTTTTTATCGTCGGCTCATTAAAGGATTTAGCACGATCATGGCTCCCATTACGGAATGCATGAAAAATGAAGAGTTCGTGTGGTCAAAAGCCGCAGTCAAGGCTTTTAAGGAAATTAAGGGCAAAATGGTATAAACTCCTGTCATGCGTCTACCTGACTTTTCTAAAGTCTTTGAGGTGGTGTGCGATGCGTCTGGTTTGGTATAGGTGGAGTGTTGAGCTAAGAGGGCCATCCAGTAGCCTATTTTAGTGAGAAACTGAATGAGGCAAAGCAGAAGTACTCCACCTATAACAAGGAGTTATATGCGATAGTGCAATCTCTGAGGCATTGGCGTCACTATCTCCTACCGCAAGAATTCGTCTTGTTTTCAGACCATGAGGTCTTGAGATACTTACATTCTCAGAAGAAACTCAACCCAAGGCATGCTAAGTGGGTAGCGTTTCTTCAGGAATACTCGTTTGTCTTGAAACATAAGGCCGGGGTTGAAAACAAACCTGCAGATGCCCTTAGTAGGAGAGTGGCGTTGCTCAACCCCTTGAGTGTAGAAGTAGTCGAATATGAGCAACTAAAAGATGAGTATCCCATATGCCCTGATTTTAGGGATACTTACACGTCACTCTCTAGTGACCAGCATGGCACAGGTGATTATGTTCTTAAAGATAGCTTCCTTTTAAGGGAGACAGACTGTGTGTTCTCCGTATGTCCCTTCGTGAATTCCTCGTTTGGGAGCTTCATTCAAGGGGGATAGCTGGCCACTTTGGTCGAAATAAGACCATTGACCTCGTAGAAAATCGTTTTTATTGGTCAAGTCTCAAGCGAGATGTAGCCAAAATTTTAAGGCAATGCCGTACGTGTCAACTAGCAAAACAACTAAAGCAAAATACTGAGCTATATACGCCATTGCCAGTGCCGCATGCTCCGTGGCAAGACATTAGCATGGATTTCGTGCTGAGACTTCCCAAGACGATCAAAAAGCACAATTCCATCTTTGTTGTAGTGAATCGCTTCTCTAAAATGGCACATTTTCTCCCATGTTCGAAAACGTCGGATGCGTCTCATATTGCTCGTCTTTTTTGATGGTGTGGTGCGTCTCCATGGCTTACCTAAGACCATAGTGTCTGACCGTGATGTCAGATTTACTAGATACTTTTGGAAGACACTAGGCACATTATAGGAACTCGTTTATAATTTTCTACTGCTTACCACCCTCAAACAGATGGACAAACTAAGGTGGTAAATCGAAGTCTTGGAAATCTTCTACGTTGTCTAGTGGGTGAGCGCATTAAAACTTAGGACCTAATTTTACCAATCGTTGAATTTACTTATAATGGGTTAGTCAATAGATCTACAGAAATGAGTCCTTTTGAAATTGTAAGTGGTTACAAACCTAGAATGCCCATAGATCTCTTACCCATGTCTGTCACCCAAAGATCTTCAGAGTCGGCCGATGCATTCGCACGACACATTCATAATGCATACGCATATTAAACAACGGATTAATAAGAGCAACGATAGTTATAAATATTCAGCTGATTCTCATCGTAGACTACAAGATTTTCAAGAAGGAGACTACGTAATGGTGAGGATAAGGCCAAAGCGATTCTCACAGGGTTCCACTAAGAAATTACAAGCACGTAGTGCTGGACCATTCAAAATATAGCAAAGAATTGGGTCCAACGCGTATCGGATTGACCTTCCAACTGGAATGGGCATTAACCCGACTTTCAATGTGGAAGATCTAGTCCATTCCCCTGGCCATACCATTGGCCCATTGCCCCATTCATGGCCTTTCTCTGATTTTTCTTCACAACCTGTTCCACCCCTTCCTCCACCTATTGTCCATAAAGAAGAAATTGAGGGAATCTTGGATGAAAAGATAGTTTCTATGAGAGACGGGGGTTTCCAAAGATACCTTGTCAAATGGAAGAATAAACCACCGTCAGAATCTACATGGTTGACTGAAGTAGAATTACAGACCGTCGATCCAGATTTACTAGAGCGGCACAAGAGTTTTAACTCGTCGGAGTCAAGTTTTTCTCACCCAAGGGAAATTGATGAGGACACAAGAACATTTAAAGTCTACCAGCGAAGAAGGCGCATATCAAAAGCTTCTTCCTTGTGGTTAGGCGATAATTGAGGAGCATTGAAGACCCTACGCACGTGATTGCACGTGATTTGGCACATAGAAGACACGTGTGTAGGATGGAAGAAGACCCGGCTGAAGGTCACCGGGCACCCGACCAACTGGTCACCGGGCGCCCGAAATTCCCCCATTTTGAAGATTTGTTTGCTGGACGTTTTTGGTCCCCGTCGGGCGCCCGACCACCGCGCGAACTGTTTTTTTTAGCTTGTTTTTTACTTAATTTTTAGGGGTATTTTAGTACTTTTATGTTTTCTTATTGATTATTTAAGTGGGCTAAGCTCTAAAAACGAGATTAGTTGATTATTATTGAATGAAAACCTCTTTGGTTGCCTCCCTTCTCTCTCTCATGAAACTTCATCTTCTTCTCCAATCTTTTTCTTCTATTTTCTTCTTGTGCCCCTCCAATATTCCTCTAAGGTAAGATCTTTTTCCTTCTCTCTCTATCTCGATTGTCCCCAATCCTTGAAATCCTAAATTTGAGAATCAAATGAAAATCCTAAATTCTCAAGTTTTCAAATCCCTAATCCGAGAAACTCTTTGATTCCTCAGACTAGTGATCCCCATTAATCAATTGGGTTATGACCATGCAAGATCGGGAGGTTCCATCCCTCGCCGGATCCAACCATAGCAATAATTGAATTTCATACTTCGTGGTTGTGATGAATGGTCCGCTCCATTGAATGTCTATTTATGATCTTCTTAATTTATGATGATTATCTCTGAATTTTAGATTATTATTGTTTTTTATTTTCCGCTGATTTAATTGTGTTCATGAGCATGCATCATAATTAGGGCATCCTGCATCAGCTTTGCTTCCTAGAGGACTAGTTTTAGATGTGGGTGCACAATAAACAGTGTAAAGGGATCGGCACCTTCCAAATTGTTGGGCCCACCATGGATGAATCATAGCCTGGATCTCAACCATCTGATATTGTCCATCAATGAATCCGTTCCTAACATATGGAACATGAAGCATTTGGACAAACGGTGTCTATGTTTTGGTAATCCAGTTTTGTTGAACCGGTGGGCCCTACCTTGGATCAATGGCCTTGAGAATAGAGAAACAATAAGCACACATGCTACTTAGAAACATCAAAGGCGTATTATCAAGCATATATAGTCATACTACAAAAATAAATGTAGTCAATCCTCCTGAAATAGAATCCTCACTTGCAAATGGTCTACTAAAAACAAATACCAAATTCACCAACAAGCTAGCTTAAATCCGACCATAGGATACCGATACAATAAAGGTGAAAGTGACAGATGGTCTTCTTAATTTGTAGCCATCTGTTTAAAGGTCAAGCTGAAGCTCACTGGAACTGCCGCACCTTGGTCCACCCATGGTGGTGGCCCAGGTGTTGAATGGTTTAGATAACCGGCAGAGGCTGAACTTTATTCTAGATGATTTTATTAGCAATACAAAATGAAATAAATCCAACAATAAAATAAACAGTGTTCCAACCCAACCACTCCATTGAAATGCTAGAATGAGAAATAAAATCAAACACGCATTTCATCAAACAGATGTCATGCGAAACAGGTTTCAGACATGAGACGGAAATATTCTGTGTAAGCAAAAGTCAAGATAGGGTACCTGAGAAAGGAATTGGGAGCTTCTAAATGGATGTAAATGGGAAATAGAATAGGGACGGGATACACAGAGAGATGACGGAGGTGTGCAAGATGGCCAATGGCGTTGCCGTTGCTGGAGCGAGAGAGAGAGAGAGAGAGGGTGGGGGGGGGGGGGGGGGGGAAGGAGGGAGGGAGGGAGGGAGACAATCGAGAGGGTGCTGGATCTGATAACGTCAGGCTTGGTGAGGGTTTGGTGGCAGAGAGGGAGATGGGTCAGCAGCGGCGAGGGTTTGGTGTCGGAAATACGGAAGAAGAGGTGGCTGCTGTCTATTGTTGCCGCAAGTGGATGCAGGTGGTGGCGCTGAGACGGTGGCCCAAGCCCCCACCGATCTCGCAGAGAGAGACGAGAGAGATGAGAGAGCGCGACAGAGAATACAGAGGGGGCGAGGGTTTTTTCGGATTAGGTGTCTGGTTGTGCCCCTGAAATCTGAAAATCAGACTTCAGCCTCTAGATATGATATCTTGCGTGTTTGTTTAAAGCACTAAAAACAAGTACCTAATGGAAATTAGTATCGAATTAATTCCAAGGTGGTCTATCGACCGAAAGTGGTAAGTGGTGACGTCGAAATGCGGCAGACGGCATTGTGTTGATTTTTCTTCTGAAATTGACAATTTTGCCCTTGCTTATAAATCCTGATGAGGTCCGGAACGGACTCCATTTTGACGTGGCAAAGTCCCATGACACCTAATATGATGTATTTGTTATATCCACATTGTCTATCCAATTTTTCATATTATCACAGGACATGACCTCAAAAATGAGGCAGATCTAAAAATCAAATGGACCACATTGCGGAAAGTTGTGGCGGCAATGACACCCGCTGTTGAAACCTTTCTAGGGCCCTCCATGACGTTTATTTTCCATCCAATCTGTTCATAAGAACTTTTCAGCTTAACCTGGAAGAAGGGAAAAAACAAATATAAGCTTAACCCAAAACTTTTGTGGCCTCAATTGTGGACATTCAATCCCCAATATTTTTTTGTGGTGTGGTCCACTTGAACTTGGGATCTGCCTTTTTTTTAGATCATGATCTATAGCAATCAGAAATAATGAATGGATGGTATGAATCTAACACATACATCATGATGGGGCATATAGAACTTTGCTATGTCAACACAGTACCGAATAGGTGGTCTCGTTCTAGAGAAATTTTCATATGTAAACCTCAGTTTTGATCAACCAGCCAAAATAGACCTCCAAAACCTTACTTTGCCATTCTAAACTTCATATGTATTGACATGTTTTTTTGGACAAAAATACCCGTGGTGAAATTCACCAAATGTTCAGTCAATTGATTGATAATTAGGTGAAATTCACTTAATTCAATGTCAATTCACCTAACTTTCTGTGAAATTCACCGAATGCTCCAAGGTTATTTTTGTCTGAAAAAATATGTTTGTACATATGAAGTTTAGAATAGGAAAGTAAAGTTTTGGAGGTCTATTTTGGCTAGTTAGTCAAAACAGAGGTTTGTAGATGGAAATTTCTCCGTGATCTATAGGGCTCTTAATGGAGCGGGTCAAATCTGAGATCCGATTCGCTCCGAATCCGTACGTATAATGCTGATTTGGATCTTAAAATAGGTCTGATTAATTAAATGGACCGGATTTGGATCTTAAAATAGGTCTGATTACTTAAATGGACCGGATTTGGATTCACAGGAACATATCCGAGTTCAATCCAAATCCGATTAAGATCAGACTCATTGTCACCTTACTGTATACGTTATATTCATGCTGGCCATCCATTTTCCAATTATTTTAGGCCATGTCTCAAAATTGAGACATGCCACTCTTAAGTTGACCATACCACAGTAAATAGTGGGTTTTACATCATTTTTCTACTAAATTAAATATATTACATTATATATTTTATATTATATATTTTTTTAGATTTGTAATGGGTGGATTCGGATCTAGATACAACCCGAATCTGATGGTTATATGGACTTTGGATCGAAAATGGATCTAACAATTTATAAATGGATCGGATATGGATATCACCTTTTGGATCCGAATCCGTCTACAGATATATGGACTTGGAGCCGGATCCAACTGGATCCGATCCAAATTCGACCCATTGAGAGCCCTAGTGTTCTATTCCAGAAGGAAATGGATTCATTGTTTCTCGGTAACAGCCTAGTGGGTGTTTACCCTAACCATGTGTGGCCCAACTTGATGTATTTTTTTTATATCGACGCCATCCATCTATTTTTCCATCTCATTTTAGGACATGATCCCAAAACCTTAAGAAGATACAAATCTCAGGTGGACCATACCACAAGAAATAGCTATGAATGACCATTAAAAACTTTTTATGGGCCACAAAAGTTTTGGATCAAGCTGATCTTTGTATTTTCCCTTATCCAGATCTTCTTGACTTATCAACAATTTGGATTGAAAAATAAAAATTATGAAAACCTTAAGATGGGTCCTTTGAAATTTTTAATGGTGAGGTGCTCAATCACCATTGTTTCTCATGGTGTGGTCCACCTGAGATTTGGATCTCTGCATAATCTTTAGAACCAAGTCCTAAAATAGGCTGGAGAAACGAATGGATGGCACAGATATACAACAAATCATCAATGTGGGCGCCATAGTAAGGTAACATCCATTAAGAAAATAACATATATATTATGGGATGTCAACAAACCACCGAGGTAGGTGGTGTGTAGCACACCACACAATCCGCTGTGTGGTCAAGTTCACCAGATAACACGTTAGTGGGTGTTGCCATAGCCGTACGGCCCACCTTGATGTATATGTTGTATATCCAAGCTGTCCAATATCAGCTTCTCTGGATCATTCTTGGGCAAGCGGGTCCAAATCTCAAGTGGACCATACCAAAGGAAATAGTGGTCATTGAACACTCACCATTAAAAACTTACTAAGGTCCTCCTTGATGTATGTGTTGTATATCTACATTGTCCATCAGTTTTTACAACTCATTTTAGGCCATGGTCTAAAAAATTAAGCAGATCCAAATCTCAAGTGGACCACACCATAGGAAATGGTCACCATTAAAAACTTACGAAAGCCCAACGTAGTGTTTATTTAGCGTCCAATCTTTTGATAAGGTCACGTAGATCAGGATGAAGGGGAAAAAATGAACTTCAACTTGTTCCCAGGCTTTCACCGACAGATTTGTATAAAATCACAACATAGCTCCCCGGAGGGCAGATTTGGCAGCCCTCAAGTAGAGAAGCGACGAGACTGTCTGCCTATGTTGGACGATGGCGAACCATGGCTGACAGAATGCGTACGCCCATAGACAATGAAGAGCAGATCTCCATGATCGTCCACTCTACTTACCCTAGCATTTATGGGTATCTCATCTCGCATCCCTATGCGAAATTTGCCCAACTGATTCGTGCCGAAGAGCAAGTCAAAGCAGGAAATATGCATGGGGATGATCTCCTCGTAGCCTCATCAAGCCGCTCCGGTCAAGCGAAACAAGGTGGAAGGAAAACCCATAGGATATGAGAATGGGAATCATAGTTGTTCTCCCCCACGTTCGACGAAAGTAAACAATATCGTCACTACTGCCCAAGGCAATCAATACGCTCCTCCATATGGACGTCAGTAGCATCAACAGAACCAACCCCAGCATCAACCACAAAGATATCAGCCGAAGCCTCCTCCACCACAGTAAAATCCGCCACCGCCTCCACAACTGCAACCACAACCGCAATAACCTAGACAATAGCATCAGTTTAAGGGAAACATCCAGTACCCTCATCAAGACCGACAGATGTACAAGGAGCCCAAGAAGTTCACCCCACTCACTTAGTTGTACAGCCAGATCATGGTTACGCTGATCTATAAGCATCTACTCACTCCAATGACTCCCAAGCCTCCTCCGAACCCTCTGACACCAAACTGCAATTAGAACGAGTATTGTGTGTACCATTAGGGATGCGACCACACTATCGACCGGTGTTTGTCCTTAAAAACGCGGTCCAAAACCCAATCGACAATCGCAAGATCGTCATCTTAGTCCCTGAAGCCCTCCAGCTACTTCCACAAACATCCTCTAGAATCCTTTGCCGCAGCATCCAATAGGCCCCAATTCGTCTCGTAACCTTACCATCAACAGCATATAAGAAGCAGAGCGCATCGATCGCTTTTTCTCCCCCATACAGTCCATCCATGCTTACACATACAGTCTACTGGATCCTCCCCCGATCCAGCAAGGGGCATCCCCTATCTCCCCCTAATTTTTGAGCCAATGGTGCTAAAAGGTGCACCCTTGTACAATGAGCCAGTCTTTCATTAGCCAGCAATGTCAACTCTGGAGCCCCTTATCCTACAGGGGGCGTCCTATGATCATCAATACTGTGAACATGTTGTCTTAAAAGGGGAGCCATCATATATCAAGCCAGTTGTTCTGTAAGGGGCAACGTCAGCCTTTGAACCCGTCGTCTTGCAAGGGGCAGCACCAACCTATGAACCAGCCAGTTGACAGTGGACAACTCGCACACAGCAACATTGGGAACCTGTAATCTTAAGAGCTCCTCCTCCATATGAGCTGGTCATGTTACAAGGGGTAACTCCTGCCCCAGAGCCACGAGATCAGCCTATGGGCATCTCAATTACGATTCATCCATTAGGCCTCACAAGAGGATCATTAGCTATAGCAAAGAGACCAGTAGTCATCCCTTGGGAGCCACCAACTCCTGGGACGGTCAAGCCTGGACCTCAACCCTACGTGATCTATGAAGATTCGCTGCGCCACTATTCCTTTAGCATGGGTAACAATGTGGTCCTTCAGGCAAGAGCTCCATATGAGGAAGAAGTAGTAGTCGAACCCTTATCATCACAACCGCAAGAACCAATGGTCCTAGAAGGTGGAGAGAAACTGTGTTACAAAGTGGTCCCATGGCACTATCTAGAATGTGTGGAAGTTGGGAACATGAATCCCAACGAGTGCTGCATTTGAAGAGACAATCAGAACAAATGAGACCCCAAAGGTGTTCTCTCAAGACTTGGCAACAAGACCGAGGCCGCATCTGACGTGGCCACCTAGCTCAAGACAATCACTGCTCTAATCTCGGTACGGGAGTTACTTTGTACGTCTCATGTGCACTGGGAAATGTTCGCCAAGACTTTAAGTGACACACATATCTCCTCGGACACAACACCCGAAATGGTGGCGCTAATGATCGGACAACTCCTTACTCTGCAAGCGATCACATTTACAAATGACGAGCTGCCTCTAGAAGGACGTGATCATGGGCAGTCCCTCAACATTGCCATTTGATATAAGGACCTGTGCGTCCCACTACTCCTCATCAACAACAACTCAAGCCTAAATGTCTACCCGCTCAAGATCGCAGAGCACCTAGGAATCAGTTCATCCTCATTTCGATCCAGCAGCATGTATGTCAGGGATTCGACAATACTTGCTGATCGTTCAAGGGAGAAATTGAAGTGTAGATAGGCCTAAATATTTCTACAATTACATTTCAAATCTTGGACATATCAGCTTCCTTCAACATACTGCATGGAAGACCTTGGTTGCATAGTGTCGGAGCTGTACCTTCCACCATGTTTCAACGAGTGAAATATATCTGTGAAATTAAGGTAATCTCCATCCATGCCAAACAGGAGCTCATCATTCCCTTTAACATTGCCACAACAGAGCCAGATACCATTGTCATCGACATCCAGCATTCGGAAGAAGACATCTCGTATCATAACTTTGAGTTTGAGACCATGAACGTTATCGCTAATCCAGAACCGATGAGTGCTGAATATGTCTTTTCGCCAGCTGAATGCTTAAGCCTAAAGTATCGCATGAAAAACCAATTCAAGAAGAGAAAGATGCAGGTGGTATATAACCAACGAAAATGGGGCTCGGATATCGACCAACCTTTAAGGAAAAATGGAGGAAGAACTTCTGATGCACGCCTATCCAATTCATCAAGTTAAGAGAACCTTGTAGAGATCCGAGGGAAGGGATGAAGACAGCTTTGTACAAAGGCCTCCCAATCTGCCTAACTTGGGCAATGTGGCCGCCCATCAGATGGGACTGGATTCTAGAGCCAACTAAACCACTAGAAGAAGAGAGGACACGGAAGAGAGAGAAGATCGAGCGCAACATTTGCAAGATTAGGATGCTCTCATATCTTTTCTCGTTGCATCGCCAGATTACCAAGGGCATAACCTGCCCGTTTTAATTTCAGCAAACCAAGGGGACAACCTCCCCATCTCAAGCTAGGAACACAACCTGCCTATCTCAATTCCTGCAAACCAAGGGCACAACTTGCCCACATCTATCAACCAAGGGGACAACCACTCCATCTCAGTTTCAGCAGGCCAGGGGCACAACCTACCCACCTTAGTCAATCAAGGGGATAACCTCCTCATTTCAACATCGGCAAATCAGTGGCACAACTTGCCCATCTTAGCATCATTCAACATGGGGGGGGGGGGGGGGGGGGGGGGGCGGCAGGAATTGTCCACTCTAGCACCAATTAAGCTAGCATCATCAATCAAATGCCAGGGGTAGAAGCAACCCATTCATTAGACCGAGAAGGGGAAATGGCCAACCCTGGATTGATCCGATATCTAAGTTCCAAGTCAATACCTTATCGTAGAGCCGGATGAGCTTCAGTGTGAGGTAAGTGATCCGGGAGGGACCGAATACAACTCAGATCTTGAACCCAACCAACGAGAGCTCATGGTCATTGGGCTAGATCGTGACTCTCCACCAGATTCATCAACCCCCACATCTCAAGGGGAATGAGCATGGGGTCCCAAATGGTCATCCATTCCCCTAACTATGGAATCGGCCAATGAACCATTCAAAGGCACCTGTCCAAAGAAACGCCGATTTAGGTAACCCTCGGCATCCTGAGTCGAGTCGAGATTAATTATGGTTTGCAATACCGGCTTGCTCAGGGTCCCTCGGAAACTAAAAAATAAAAAAAATAAAAAAAAACTTTCAAAAGTTAAAAACATCAAACATTTCAATTCCAAAAAATCTTCAAAAATAAAAAAACATTTCATTTTCTTCATGCAATAATGTGCCAAGCTTGTTAGATGTGTTGCATGAGTTTGAAGTTGATTCATATGACTTCGTCATTGAATTAGACTTCGAACTCATGGGCCTGGACGATGCTCGAGATGGGGAAGATGATGATTCATCTCTCGAACTAGAGGACCTCCTCAAGAAGTTCGAATCCAAAGCCAATATTGTAGCTGATGATTTTGAGGTAGTAAACTTAGGGACGCCTGAGATCCCTAAGGAAGTACGCATTGGGAAATCCTTTCCATCGAAATACAAGTAGAAAATAATAGAATTCTTGATTCTAAGATTGTCCAACTTTGTGTTCTCGTACGAAGACATGCCAGGGCTCGACGAAGAGTTCAGTTGTACACCATCTACCGACGATGCCAGATATGAAGTCAGTAAAGCAGAAGTTGAGAAGAATGAAGCTAGAATGGGCCTTGAGAATTCGAGATGAAGTCATCAAACAATACAATGTGGATTTTTGGTAGTCTCCAACTACCCGGAATGGCTCGTCAATAGCATGCCAGTACCAAAGAAGGATGGCAATGGTCAAATGTGCATCGACTTCCAGGACCTCAACAAAGTCAGTCCTAAAGATGATTTTCCCCTGACACACATCGACACTTTGGTCGACAACACCGCAGGACACAAGATCATCTCGTTCATGGATGGATTCTCAGGCTATAATCAAATCAAGATGACCTTCGATATGTGGACGATACGATCATTAAATCTCGCACGATTGAGGGACACTTCAAAGACTTGAAGAAATTATTCAATAGATTAGAGACGTATAAGCTCCGTCTTAACCCTCACAAATGTGTCTTCGGTGCAACGGGAGGCAAACTTCTCGGCTTCATGGTCAATGAGGACGGCATTAGAGTCGATGAAACAAAGACAAGGGCCATCATTGAAATGCTGCCTCTAAGAATGGAAAAATAAATTCGTGACTTCCTCTGTAGAATCTGGTACATCAACAGATTAATCACACAACTTACGCCCATATGTGAGCCCATATTCAAACTCCTCTGGAAGAATTCACCTAAAGAATAAAGTGATAATTGTCAAGTTGCTTTTGATCGCATCAAGAAATATCTTATGAATTTGCCAGTTCTAGTACCTCCAACTCCCAAATGACCTCTGTTATTATATATCTCGGTAGTAGTAAATGCCATCGATTATGTCCTTGGCCAATAGTACGAGACCGGAAAGAAGGAACAAGCAATATACTATTTGAGCCGCAACTTCACGGACTACGAGACCATGTATTCCCTGATTGAGAAAACCTGCATTGCCCTAGTTTGGGCAACTCAGCGACTCTGGCAATATATAATTGCATTTTTTGTTCTTCTCCTCGCCTAAATGGATCCGCTAAGTACCTGTTCAAGAAGTCGACGCTTACCGGAAGGATAGCTAAATAGCAGATACTCCTATTTGAGTTTGATATCACCTATGTCACTCAGAAGGTAATCAAGGAGCAAGCCCTAGCTGATCATTACGCTGCTCATTCTCCTCCTCAACTATCGACCATTGAAGACCTTCTTCCCTAATGAAGATTCCTGCTCATTGAAGAAGAGGAAACAAGGGCAGACGAGTGGACACTATTTTTCGACGATGCGATCGACTCGAAGGGGAATGGAATCGAAGTAATCCTCTATTCCCCGGATGACGTCCCTATTCCTATCTTAAGGCGAATAACATTCGAATGCACCAACAACATGGCAGAGTATGAAGCATGCATCACAAGTCTGAAAGAAGCCATAATCTTGGGCATAAAAAAGCTATGTTTATTTGGCTACTCACAGCTCCTCATCAATTAGATCGATGGCGAGTGGAAGACTAAGGACGAGAAATTGATACCATATCATGCATATCTTGAAAATCCAGTTCAAGAATTCAAAGAAATCACCTTCTCGTACATGCCGCAAGCTAAGAATTAGTTCGCAGATGCTCTCGCCGCTCTCGCATCGATGCTTGAAATTCCAAAGGGAGACTCAGAATGGGAGCTCAAAATTGAGATTCAAGATGAACCTACCTTCTGCCTGCAAATTGAAGAGGCTGAAGCCGCCCCCAGCAACAAACCCTGGTATGCCTACATTAAGTAATATCTCGAAACCTAGGAATATCCAAAAGCAGCTACAACAGCGGATCGTCAAGCCATTCAGTGTTTGGTGGTTCAATTCACAATTAGTGGTGAAATTCTTTACAAGCGATCCTACAATCTAGTCCTCATTCGATGTGTTGATGAAGCTAAAGCCGCAAAGATCATGGAAGAGATACATGAAGGAATTTGTGGCCAACACATGAATGAGCACATGATGGCAAAGAAGATTCTACGACTCAGCTATTATTGGCTAACTTTGGAAACAGACTGCTGCCAACACGTCAGGAAATGCTGCAAGTGTAAGGAGCATGCACATCAAATTCATACCCCACCCTCAGAGTTATACAACCTGACAACGCCCTGACCTTTCTCTACGTGGGGACTCAACATCATCGGGAAGGTAAATCGAAAAGCTTCAAATGGACGTGAGTATATACTCGTGGCAGTCGATTACTTCACAAAGTGGGTGGAGGCAGCATCCTACACCACTACTGCAGCATCTCAAGTGATCAAGTTCATGAAAAATAACATCATATGCCGGTATGAAATTCCACGCGCCATCATTACAGATAAACAGACACCTTTCGTCCAGAAGAAGATGGACGACTTCCTCAGCGAGTTTAAGAATCAACGCCATCGCTCCAGCCCCTACCGCCCTCAGATGAACAGTGGGTGTTCGCTTCCCCAAGTGTAGGGTTGTGATGTAGTAATAATCTCGGTAAGACCGAGGTCGATCCACAGGGACTTATGTAGGATTTCACAAATACATCCAATAGTTTCTATTGAAAAGCTAACAACCAGATTTATAGGAGATTGATGTAAGCAACAACTTTTGAACTTAAACTGAAGTAAACAATTATAAAAAGGCACTAGGGGTTCAAGGATCCACTTGTAGCAATCCTTGATGCTCAATTCGCTGTGGTTTCTCACTTTCTCAACTAGAATTGAAATTAAGATCTATCTAGTCGGATGATAGAGCTGTTAAAACCAACAATCTGCCATATGTAAAACCAATGTACATGATTCACTCAATGCAAGCTAGGACGAGCATACTCAATTGCATAGGTCAGTCCCAATTTCAATAGACTAAGTTCATAATCATAACCATCATTAAGTCCTGTCACCAGACAAAGCTAGATCATGATTTGAACTTAAATCAAATCACATACACAGTCCCACATAATACAGAATTCCAGAAAAGTAGAACTTTGGTAGGAAGTTCCCACATGAAGATCATAGTACTAGAGCGTACTCCAATTCCTCGGATCATACAGGTCTAGACTAACACAAAGCAATTAAGAACTTAAGTAATTCTCCCAAACATCCATGAGTCATCATAAGACTAAGAAAAACTACTTAGAACTTGTATTAACTTCAAACCGTTGTTCATAAACATGAAATCCAATCTTAAAACCAACTTAAAACGAATTGAAACATCTTAGATTCACTACAAGCTTCGCCTCTTAGCCCTAGCTAAGAGGTTTAGCTGCTCATGATCCAAGGAAACATGAAACAACTAGGAAAAGCATAAAAACAGCAAAACAAACTAGAAAGAGTTGTGGAACTCTGAAATCCACTTCCGCCGCCTCCCACCTTACTCAAACCCTTCTAAGATACCCTAGGAACGATCCTTAGGTGTCCTTTTATAGTGGGGAGGCTCCGCAACATCAGAATATTCTCGAATTTGCGTAAGGATACGCAGTGCGCAGAGAAATTAGGCGCCCAAAATAGAAGTTTCTGAGTTTTCATGTGGCCGACCGGTCTGAGTGGCTGGCCGACCGGTCACAACCTGTCGGGCTTCTTCAATCATGGTCCAGTGTGCACAGGAGACCTTCAGACCTGTTGGCCGACCGGTCACGACCGGTCGGACTGGGCTGGCCGACCAGTCAAGACCGGTCGGACCATGTTGGTCATTAGTCCAGCGAGTTTCACATACTCAGGGGGAGATGGCCGACCGGTCTTGGCCCCTTTTCTTCTTCATTTCTTTCTTTCTTTCTTCGCTCTGCTTTCTTCTTCCTTTGGCCCACCTTGGGTCTTCATCCAAGGCTCTAAATAGATCCTTTTGGTTTTCAATTGGGCGGAGTTCCTCTCATTCCTACAATCATGAAATCATGCATTAGATTAGTCTTTAAATCATGAAAACCATGCATAATGAGTGATGAATTGGGGTTAGAATATGCACAATTAAGAGCTCAACACACCCCCCAACCAGCATTTTGCTAGTCCCGAGCAAAACATGCGTGAAACCCATTCCATTCTCCAAAACCCAACTCTCCCTTAGAAACCATTCTTCTATACATCCCAAGACATACAAGTGTAAGATTCAGAAATATTAGGTGACAGAGGTTGAAACCGTAAACCCTCAAAACATGACAAGCATTCATATAAAATTTCCGCTGATTGGTTGATAAATAGAAGAACTTGAACAAATTCAACTTAGTATGTATAGTGAAAATTCATCTCATGAGTTTCTAGGATTATCTTCTTCATAGATTAACCAGACTATGGATCTCAAGGTATATAGAGCAACAACAAGCCAATGATGGGAATTTGCCTTACTGTCCTTCCGACGACTTTCACACTACGTCCCATTTTCGGCTTTGGTTACGGGTAGACCATCCCTCGGTTGGTAATAGGTAGCCCTAATCGAAATTTTCCACCAGTTTTTCCATCTTTCCCAATTTCATCCTTCCTTTTCCTTTTTCTTTTAAATTAGATAGGATTTTTAGAAATCCATATCTTTCGTTATTTTCCCATGGACAAGGATGGACAAAGTACCCCGACTTGATTTCTCAGCACCTTAAATCAAAGTCTAGCTAATCCATAAATCACATAATCCCTTCAACCCATGAAAATCGTGTAACGTGAACTAGGTGTAAGAGTGTTCAGATTTTTTTATCAATCACATAATTAGGGGAATTCTCATATAAAACCATTATGCTAAGAGAAGATCAAGATTTATAACTTTATACACTTCATATCTCCTCCTCTTATGCTCATATCATCTTGAGTGCATAGAACCAACGTTTTCCAAAAGAGTTTTGAATTTTTGAAAAATCGACAAATTTCTACATAATTGCTCGAAATGTTACAAAATGCTGGATTCATCCAAGTGATCCTACACCCCCCAACCAAATCTTGCATTGTCCTCAATGTAAAAGATGTGTAATGAACAAAACATGAGAGCAATTTGAAAATAAAAGGGAGTGAGGAATGATAGTACCTGAGACAGTGAAAAGTGGAATTCTTCCTCCTTCTAGTAAACCTAAGCAAAAGTAAACAAAAACAACAAAATCCTAATCCTAACTACTCTATACCTCCATCAGACTAGGAGATCAATCATCCTGGTATACAGGATCAGTCAGAGGTATGGACATACCTTCTGAAGGAAATTTCTCAAAGAACGGCTTTAATCGCTGACCATTCGCCTTAAAAATGTTGCCGTTCCTTGGATTTAACAACTCAACAGTCCCATATGGATAGACAGTTTGCACAATGTAGGGATCGGTCCATCGAGATCTCAATTTTCCTGGAAATAAATGTAGGCGAGAATTATACAGGAGGACTTTTTGATTGATCGTGAATGTTTTACGAAGAATGTTCTTATCATGGAACACCTTCGTCTTGTCCTTGTAAATTCTTGCATTCTCATATGCTTCGTTTCAGATTTCTGCAAGTTCATTCAATTGTAGTTTGCGCAACGAGCTCGCCTTGTCAGAATCAAAATTCATCTTCTTAATTGCCCAATATGCCCTATGTTCCAACTCCACAGGCAAGTGACAAGCCTTCCCATAGACAAGTCTATAGGGAGACATTCTAATAGGGGTTTTAAAAGCAGTACAGTAGGCCCAAAGCGCATCGGTAAGCCGAAGCGACCAATCCTTGCGATCGGGGTTCACCGTTTTCTCTAAAATGTGTTTAATCTCCCTATTGGATATCTCAGCTTGTCCACTAGTTTGTGGGTGATAGGGAGTGCTCACTTTGTGTGTTACGCCATATTTCTTCATTAAGGTTTCAAATGGGCGATTACAAAAGTGAGACCCTCCATCACTTATGATGACTCGAGGTGTACGAAATCGGGAAAGAATATTCTCTTTTAAGAAGTGAATGACCGTTTTATGGTCATTATTCCGGCAAGGGATGGCCTCGACCCATTTGGATACATAGTCAACGACAAGCAAGATGTATGTGTTTCCAAAAGAAGATGGGAATGGACCCATGAAATCGATGCCCCAACAATAAAAAATTTCGATTATTAAGATGGGATTGAGTGGCATTAAATTTCTACGGGAGATTCCTCCCAATTTCTGACAAGGTTCACATGTTTTGCAAAACTCATGTGTGTCTTTGAACATAGTGGGCCAATAAAACCCACATTGCAGAATTTTTGCTGTGGTCTTTTTAGCAGAAAAGTGGCCACCACATGCATGAGAATGACAGAAGGAGATGATACTTTGTTGTTCATCATCTGGGACACATCTCCTTATGATTTGATCGGGACAATACTTGAATAAGTATGGGTCGTCCCATAGGAATTTTCGCACCTCAGTGAAGAATTTATCCTTATCTTACTTTTTCCAATGTGTAGGAATTGTACCTGTAGCAAGATAGTTAGCAATGTCCGCATACCATGGTAATTGGGAAACAACAAAAAGTTGTTCATCAGGGAACATATCATTGATCGTGGTCGTTTCAGGGGAATTGTTGAGAAACAAGTCGAGAGAGATGGTCAGCCACGACATTTTCTACTCCTTTCTTATCACGTATTTCTATGTCAAATTCCTGGAGTAAAAGGATCCATCTTAACAACCGTGGTTTAGCATCCTTCTTAGAGAGAAGGTACTTAAGCGCGGCATGGTCAGTGAATATAATGATCTTGGATCCAATCAAGTAGGACCTAAACTTGTCCAAGGCAAAAACTACGGCTAAAAGTTCTTTTTCGGTAGTGGTGTAGTTTGCTTGGGCTGAGTTTAGAGTTCTACTTGCATAGTAGATAACACATGGCTTTTTCTCTTTTCTTTGGCCTAGCACGGCCCCAATAACATAGTCGCTCGCATCACACATAATTTCAAAAGGAAGGCTCCAATCAGGTGGTTGCATTATAGGAGCACATGTCAACATACCTTTAAGTGTGGTAAAGGCATTTTGACATTCTTCATTCCACTCGAATGAAGTTTCCTTTTGAAGTAGGTTACATAAGGGACGAGAGAGTGAACTGAAGTCCTTTATGAACCTTCTATAAAATCCTGCGTGTCCCAAAAAGGACCGCACATCTCGTATACTCTTGGGTGGTGGAAGGTTGGAGATAAGATCAATTTTCGCTTTATCCACCTCAATTCCATTTTGTGAAACAATGTGACCAAGTACAATTCCCTTTTGAACCATAAAGTGACACTTCTCCCAATTCAGCACAAGGTTCTTCTCTTCACATCTTTTCAGCACAGCTTTCAAGTGCATAAGGCACTTATCAAAGCTACAACCAAATACTGAAAAATCATCCATGAAGACTTCGAGAATTGTCCCCACCATATCAGAAAATATACTCATCATACAACGCTGAAAGGTGGCAGGGGCATTACATAGTCCAAATAGCATCCGTCGATAGGCGAAAGTGCCGAATGGACATGTGAATGTAGTCTTTTCTTGGTCTTCACGTGCGATCTCTATTTGGTTGTACCCTGAATAGCCGTCAAGGAAGCAAAAATGGGAATGACCAGCCAACCTTTCTAGAATTTGATCAACAAACGGTAGGGGGAAGTGGTCTTTCCTTGTGACAGTGTTTAGCTTCCTGTAGTCAATGCACATTCTCCAACCGGTAGTGACTCTGGTTGGTACGAGTTCATTATTGGCATTGGCTACGATGGTTATTCCGGATTTCTTAGGCACCACTTGAGTTGGACTCACCCATTGACTATCGGATATTGGGTAGATAATACCCACGTCCAATAGTTTTACCACTTCGACCTTAACCACATCCTTCATGTTTGGATTGAGTCGTCTTTGTGGTTGCCTAGATGTCTTCGCATTCTCCTCAAGGTGTATGCGATGAGTACAAATCAGTGGGTTTATGCCTTTGAGATCGGCAATCGACCACCTAATGGCACTCTTGTGCTCTAATAGAGTGGCCATTAGCCTACTCTCTTGTTCCTCATCCAAGTGGGAAGAAATCACCACCGGATATGTTTCATCTCGACCTAAATAGACATATTTCAGCTCACTTGGTAATGGTTTTAGGTCGAGAGTTGGTGCCTTGATATTGGATGGGAGGGCTTTGTTCTCGTTTACGGGTAAAGGCTCAAATAGGGCCCTCCATCTTTTGTTATCAAGTACCAGCATCGCATCTAAAATGGCATCCATCTCTCGTATTGTGTCATCATTTATCTCATGAGAGTGTGCCACACATGCCTCCAAAGGATTGGAATATAATGACAAGGGGAATGTATCATCCACGATTGATTCAATCATATTTATCTATTGGATCTCATCATCAACCTCCCGTGGTTGCTTGCATAAATCAAATATATTCAACTCGAGTGTCATATTTCCAAAGGACATTTGTACCAGCCCGTTTCTGCAATTGATAATCGCATTGGAAGTGGCTAGAAAAGGGCGGCCAAGTATGACGAGAATTTGAGCACCGGTACCTATCACGGGATGTGTATCCAAGACAATAAAGTCTACTGGGTAGTAGAATTTATCAACTTGGACTAGAACATCCTCGATCATTCCTCTCGGTATACGAATGAATCTATCAGCAAGTTGGAGTGTGGTTTTGGTGGGTTTCAATTCACCTAACCCAAGTTGTTCGTAAATGGAGTATGGAATGAGGTTCACACTTGCCCCCAAATCGAGTAAGGCTTGTTTAATCTGGTAGTCTCCTATGATGCATGAGATGATTGGACTACCCGGATCCTTGTATTTTTGGGGTACCTCTTGTTTGATGATAGCGCTCAAATTCTCAGTCAAAAGTACTTTGTTATGAACATTGTATTTCCTTTTGATTGTACACAATTCCTTTAGAAATTTGGCATAGGATGGTATTTGTTTTATGGCATCCAACAACGGAATGTTGATCTTCACCTGCTTGAAAACCTCTAAAATTTTCAGATTTTTGTCTAAAGGTTTAGGTGAAATCAACATTTGAGGAAATGGGGCAACCTGCTTGTATTGCCTTTCCGGTTCTTTCTCTTGTGGAGTGTTGTTTAAGCTATCATCCTCTTTGGAATTTTTCGGATCCTTAGACTTTGGGGCCTTCACCGGATTAGATTTGTCAATTACTTTCCCACTTCTCAAAGTGGTGATAGCTTGAACATGCTCCGTATGTTGGGAGGATGAGCTTGCATCTTGTATCTCAAATTGTGTTCTTGGGTTAGGAAGAGGTTGGGCAGGAAGTGTGCCTTTCTCCCTAACACTGAGGTGAGATTCAACTCTAGCTATTGAAGTCTTCAATTCATTGATGGCTTGAGGTGAATTTTAATTGAATTTCAATTGCTCTTGCATGAACCCATCTATTTTCAGAGAATTAGTCTTGTTATACTCAGCTTGGACCGAAACAAATGCACCCAACATCTCCTCTAGCGTAACTTTTGGTGTAATGACTAGAGATGGACCTAGTATAGGTTGAGCTTGAGGGATATTGGTTGCATTCGCAGTGGGTCCATTCCTCCAACTGAAGTTGGGATGGTTCTTCCAACTAGCATTAAACGTGTTTGAGTTTGGAGCACCAAATTACCGTTGATAACTGTTTATGGCATTTGATTGTTCTTGTAAGATATCCTGAACCGCTGAAATTGTGGGACAATCTTGTGTTGTATGTTGATTTCCGGCACAAATTCCACAAACAGTTTCAACGTCATTGGAGTTAATCGTCTCTCCTTTCCTTAATTTCATGGCCTCGACTTTTCTTGTGAGGCCAGCCACCCGTGCACTTATGCTATCCTCTTCTGATAAGACATAAATTCCTCCTTTTTCCTTTTGTTGGCCAGTTTTGGAATTTGCTGGTTTAGATGTATCCCAAGAGTGTGCATTCTCAGCTACTTCCTCCAAATAATCCCATGCTTCATCGGCTTCCTTGTTCATGAACTCCCCATTACACATCATCTCTACAAATTGGCGCATGGGTGAAGTCAATCCGTCATAGAAAAAGTTTATAACCCGCTAAATTTCATAGCCATGATGTGGGCATGCATTTAACAAGTCCTTAAACCTCTCCCAACATTGGAAGAAGGTCTCATCCTCCTTTTGGGCAAAGTTCATGATAAGGCGCCTCAACATGTTCGTTTTATGAGTATGGAAGAATTTTTTAATGAATTCCCTGTGCATATCAGTCCATGCACCAATTGATCTTGGCCTTAATGCATGAAGCCAACCTTTAGCTTTATCTTTAAGGGTAAAAGGAAATAATTTAAGTCTTACCACATCATCAGTAACATTCGCAAAGTGCATGGTGGTTATTACCTCATCAAACTCCTTAAGGTGTTGATAGGCACTTTCACTGTCTAATCCAAGGAATTTTGGGAAGAGTTGGATCACTCCCGGTTTCAAATCTACATTCCCTGTATTTTGTGGAAAGATTATGCATGAGGGAGTGCTCGCTCTTGCTGGTTGCAAGTAATCACGTAATGTTCTTGGTCGGGAAACATTCTCAACCACATTCTCTCCCGTTTCGGTTTGGTTTTGGCCCAGATTTGGATTGGCCATCGGATTAGGATTGATTTACAGCCATATTTTCAGACAAAATTGGAGAAGTTAGATGTCTCCTAGCACGTGGTTCTCTGTCTATTCTTTCTATTATTCTCCCTTCACTTATGAGTCGATTATTGGAATCCCGAGCCCAATGTGGCATGCAAAATCCTAAAAGACTGAAATAAAAAGGAAAAAGAATTCTTCCTTCCTTTCTTTACTCTTCCCTAAGACCGAAGCACAAGGTGTCTTGCAATGGCTAAGCCAGAAGCAAGGATAGAGACCGATTTCTCCTGGTCAATAGGGTTCAGAGAACTCCTCACCCACTCTTTGAATCTTTTGAGAAAAGTGCAGAAAAAGAAGAAAGAGGAGTAGAGATGAGAAGAGAAATCTCTGGGCACAAGGTGATCCAAGACGGCAGAGCCGACCAATAGGAATTCAAGTGGCACAAGACTAACCTTTCAGAGATCCAAAAGGAGTCTCCACCCACTCTACAAGAGATGAATATGATAAGAATGAATAGGAGAAGGAGAAGAGTAAGGTTTAGAAGGATAGAACCTGATTCGGGCACTTGAGATCCTTATGTCTTCTTCAACTTCCTAGAAATCCCTGAAAAAGAAAACAAATCAAACAAAATAAACTAAGTTAGAACTATTCCTAAAAATCCTAAATAGATTCTATTTTCAGAAATTTGTGAAAAACCGTTAAAGTCCCCGGCAACGGCGCCAAAAACTTGTTCGCTTCCCCAAGTGTAGGGTTGCGATGTAGTAATAATCTCGGTAAGACCGAGGTCGATCCACAGGGACTTATGTAGGATTTCACAAACACATCCAATCGTTTCTATTGAAAAGCTAACAACCAGATTTGTAGGAGATTGATGTAAGTAACAACTTTTGAACTTAAACTGAAGTAAACAATTATAAAAAGGCACTAGGGGTTCAAGGATCCACTTGTAGCAATCCTTGATGCTCAATTCGCTGTGGTTTCTCACTTTCTCAACTAGAATCGAAATTAAGATCTATCTAGTCGGATGATAGAGCTGTTAAAACCAACAATCTGCCATATGTAAAACCAATGTACATGATTCACTCAATGCAAGCTAGGACGAGCATACTCAATTGCATATGTCAGTCCCAATTCCAATAGACTAAGTTCATAATCATAACCATCATTAAGTCCTGTCACCAGACAAAGCTAGATCATGATTTGAACTTAAATCAAATCACATACACAGTCCCACATAATACAGAATTCCAGAAAAGTAGAACTTTGGTAGGAAGTTCTCACATGAAGATCATAGTACTAGAGCGTACTCCAATTCCTCGGATCATACAGGTCTAGACTAACACAAAGCAATTAAGAACTTAAGTAATTCTCCCAAACATCCATGAGTCATCATAAGACTAAGAAAAACTACTTAGAACTTGTATTAACTTCAAACCATTGTTCATAAACATGAAATCCAATCTTAAAGCCAACTTAAAACGAATTGAAACATCTTAGATTCACTACAAGCTTCACCTCTTAGCCCTAGCTAAAAGGTTTAGCTGCTCATGATCCAAGGAAACATGAAACAACTAGGAAAAGCATAAAAACAGTAAAACAAACTAGAAAGAGTTGTGGAACTCCGAAATCCACTTCCGCCGCCTCCCACCTTGCTCAAACCCTTTTAAGATACCCTAGGAACGATCCCTAGGTGTCCTTTTATAGTGGGGAGGCTCCACAACATCAGAATATTCTCGAATTTGCGTAAGGATACACAGTGCGCAGGGAAATTCGGCGCCCAAAATAGAAGTTTCTGAGTTTTCATGTGGCCGACCGGTCTGAGTGGCTGGCCGACCAGTCACAACTGGTCGGGCTTCTTCAATAATGGTCCAGCGTGCACAGGAGACCTTCAGACCTGTTGGCCGACCGGTCACGACTGGTCGGACTGGGTTGGCCGACCAGTCAAGACCGGTCGGACCATGTTGGTCATTAGTCCAGCGAGTTTCACATGCTCAGGGGGAGATGGCCGACCGGTCACGACCGGTCCTGGCCCCTTTTCTTCTTCATTTCTTTCTTTCTTTCTTCTCTCTGCTTTCTTCTTTCTTTGGCCCACCTTGAGTCTTCATCCAAGGCTCTAAATAGATCCTTTTGGTCTTCAATTGAGCGGAGTTCCTCTCATTCCTACAATCATGAAATCGTGCATTAGATTAGTCTTTAAATCATGAAAACCATGCATAATGAGTGATGAATTGGGGTTAGAATATGCACAATTAAGAGCTCAACAGTGGGGTCAAAGCCGCTAACAAGATAATCATTAAAATAGTTGAGAAGATGGTCAGGACTTATCGAGAATGGTCATAGATGCTCCAATATGCACTTTGGGCCTATGGAACATCTATACGGTCTGCTACAGGTGCTACTCCTTTCGAGCTTACTTATGGAATAAATGTAGTCTTACCAGTCGAGGTAGAAATATCATCCCTGCGAGTGTTACTAGAAAGAGGAATTAAGGAAGGGGAATGGTTGCAGGCCAAATACGATTAGTTATAACTAGCAGATAAGAAGCGATGCGTGTGCTAAGCCATTCCCATTATTATCAAAATAAGATCGCTCAGGCAAACAACAAGAGAGTCCGAAAGAGAAGTTTCAAGGTGGGTAGTATGATTATGAAGAAGACTCTTCTGTCGCACCTTCCAGATCCCCAAGGGAGGTTCAAACCCTCGTTGGATGGACTATTAATCATCAAAGAAGTGCTTCGAGGAGGTACCCTCTGACTTACCAACATGAGGGGAGATGATCTTTCCGAGACAATCAATGGCGACAACATGAAGATCTTTCACGGGTAAGTCCCTCTATCTTTGTTAAGATTTACATTGGTAGAGCTAAAGTCAATCGACCAAGGCCGATCATCTTGGGATCACCCAATCTAAAGGGGGGGGGGGGGGGGGGGGGGGTGGAATGAAATGAGAAAGCAGAAAATAATAAAAAATGAAACAAGAAAGCAGAAAATAATAAAAAATGAAAAATTAAAGCACAAACAACCGCCCATTCACCCCAGGTTGAGCCAGACTTAGGTCAACAGCTTGACCATTGTAACTCAAAGACAAAGTTGGTAGTTTTCCAATCGGCCGACAATGAGGGAATTCCACCCCTCTGTCACTGCAGTAGAGAGAGAGAGAGAGAGAGAGAGAGAGAGAGAGAGAGATATGTGCCTAAACAAAAAGGGCGGAGTGAAAACCCGAATGGGCGCTCTGAGTAAAAACAGTGGGCACATAACGGACTCAGTGAAAACTCACCAGGGCACCGAGGGTAAAAACAACAAAGTTGTCAAGGGGTAGGCAAGGTCAAATATCCGGTATGTAGTGAAAATTCAAAATGGCGCTACAAGAAGAAATGGCTCAAAAAGAAAAAAAAGGTACCGAAAGACAGCTCAGAAGACAGTCCAAAGGAAGTCTAAGGCAACTCGGGTAATCTCAAATAAGAACAAGAAGAAGTACAGTTAGGGATAAGGATTTCTACAGGATTTTTCAGGGATCACGAGGCAACGGTTTCAACTGCATATATCCCTAGGGAGTCAAAGGAAATCCCCAAGGGTCAACCTCAAGTCATCGGATAAAACATCGGTTGAGCCCTAGTTTTGATTCCGGCATCCTGACAAAAAATCTAGACACACCACAAAGAACACATGGCACAATTTTTTTTAAAAAAGGTTTCTTTCATTGCATCGCATATTTTTTTACATGTATATATCTGTCATTTTTCAAAAAAACAAAACAAAAAACACAATGCATCTTTGCCGTTCACAAAAAGGAATGTACAGATGGCCAATAACCACAAAAATTAGAGCAAACTCAATCCTCACCATCAAAATCCCCTCCAGGTAAGTGTCTCTCACTGGACTCATAAAAGATTAATCTCTCTCTCACCTTGCTCACCTCTATCCGCAGGTAATGCACCTCATCTCTCTCTCTCTCTCTCTCTCTCTCTCTCAAGTTGTCGAATAACGATCTCCTCATTAGACGCCCTATGATAAATAGCTAGTCTCCTCGACATCATCTCACAATGATACCTGAGCGCGGAAATCTCCGACAATAGATGACCGTGTGTAGCAAGAAGAAAGCTGGGATCGATGAACGGGCACTCATCGAAGGGCTCGTATGAGCCAGATGAAGACCCAACATCCCCCAGAATATCCAGCTCATCCTCTTCTATCGTCAAGTGCCAGCAAGGGATGCGGCGATAAAAAGACTGCTCGGCTACTCAGCGCTGATATGGGGCAGTTGCCATCGGGAAAGCTTGTAACTCAAAGCTCAACAAGTCAGTAGTCAAATAGCTTACCCATAATCCATCGATCTGAGTCCTAAGATCAGATATCCTCGCAGGGAGGGATCGATGTCCAATACCCGAGTATGCACGAGGGATATCCTGATCATATCCAACCTGCCGTAGAAACCGAATAGGGTGATATGAAAAGTAAGATCAGAAGCCTACCATCATCAGACAAAGATGTCAGGTACCGTACAACTCAGGGGGATGCATGAGCTAAGCAGCCTCCCAGCGAACGTCCCAACAATGTAGCTCAGAAAGCATCCTACAATACAAAGGCTCGCTCATCTCGGCAGTATGAGGAGGAAACTCCATGATGTGGCGCATAAGGATAGGACGACGGGTACCAGGATACGATATGAGAGTAGTCATCGAAAGGCACTCCCATAGCCAAACCTGTCAATGATGAAACACCAAAAGGGCTCAACTAAACATGCAATACCAAAGTAAAGGACAAGAAAGTAGATGTAGAATGTGAATACCTGAAGGAAAGCACAACAGCCGCGAAGAACATGGGTATGGCCTAGAGCGCAATTAGTCAATCCATGAAACAACTTGGTTAGAACGAGAGAAATCACGCCCTACTGGCGAATGACTGGCTGTGGACGCTCGCCGTTCCGCTCTCCCGAATGTTCTCCCTTCCTTTCGAAAAAGAAGAGGGTGTGTGCGCACGAATTGCCGTTTGTGCCACTGGCTTACCTCGTTCTCAAGGGCTTTTTGTCGGTTGTCGTGTTAAGCTGGATATCTTGAGATGAGTTCGTATAAGACCAGAGTCGCCACTAGCCAGTTACTTCGAATCTACAGTCGGCTAGACCCCGTAGAAACGTTAGAGAATGGGATTCGAAGATTCCTTCCTCTAAAATGACTCTTTTTGATCTGTGGCCAGAGATTCAAGGTAAGGGATCACGGTTACAGGGTGGGAAGAGGTTAAGCACCCCACACACTGCCCGTACCGAAGTACGGTCTCTACTTTACAGAATCGAACTAATACTTGAAAGTCTGATTTGATCCTCGTACATTCTCATGAATGATATGATGCATGAATGCAGGTCTGAATAGTAAGAGTTTCCGACGGGCAGGTTTCCATTAACAGGCAACCCAGAGCATATGCTCAAACTGACAGGTGCTTTATGCGGGATGCATGCTGTGTGTTTGAATAATCAAAGTGTTGGTAGTGACATGATAAGCAGGGGGGTAGGAAGAAAAGTAAATGTTGCACTTATGCTAGATGCGAATGAGATGATGCTGGTAAAAGAGTAGCTGGGTGGACGGAGGTGTCGCAAGGGTTTGCTTCGAGTGGCTGGATCAAGACTTGGGTGGCTTGGGAGACTTAGACCAGGGTCAGGCTGGGCTGGACCAGGGCTAGACTCTTCTCACTTGGGCTCTCCTTGGTGGAGGAATGGGCTAAAGGGATGGAGGTGGACTCGGAACTCTCGGACTGAAGAGAGGGGAGGTGGATGTTGTAAATGAGAAGGGCGGGGGTATTTATAGCAGCAGAGAGTGGCAGCTTGCATAATTATTTTTGGGTGGCACCCAGGGGGCCACCCGTACGGTCGTTCTGCTTTGGCTTCGGAGCATACAACCTCCGAACCTGAAGCAGAAAATCCCCAGGTTCGGAGTTCCGGACCTGCTCCGAGGCTGTGATTTGGAACTCGGTGACTTGACTGGGTTTGGAAGATGGGTTGACACGGTGAGTTGACTCGATGGGTTGACTCAGCGGGTTGACTCGGTGATTTGACTCAGCGGGTTGACTCACAAAGTTTGACTTTTTAAGGATTTTTTAATTGGTTTTTCTGATGGGGGGTTTTTTGGGCTGATGTTTAGGGGTGAGTTGACTGGGTTTAGGCTTGAGCTGGGCTACGGATTGGGGCTTACAAGGGTGAGTTTGGCTGGGTTTGGACATGGGATTTGGGGGTACGGTCTTCCATTCATTCAGCTATCTCTACCAACATTGTAGCCGAAGGTGAGGTGTCTACAGATGCTCCTCTTTGACAGAGGTTGCGTTCAACCGAATGCCAAAGTGAGTGGACAACCCCACTTTTGACCCGGTCACTCATAGATCATGGTCTGAAATCTTTGTTTGCCTATGCATCTGCGTCAGTTGATCGTTTGGAAATTGATCACTCGCACATACCGCGGGAGTTTGGAGAAAACGTTGCGATTGTCCCTGCATGCGCTGCAACCTGGGTACCCAATCGCAACCCTTTCATTCCCGATCGGTACTAACATCGAAAAGGTACAGTAGAGCCTCTGCGTCTGTCATAGTCTTACAAGGTTACCGACCCTGGGATTGATTGTTCAATGCTTTCCCGGATCACTCTAGGAGTACTTGTTTCGCTTGACTGTCAAAGTGGTTAGCTACCCTGCGTCCATGTAGTCTTACAGGAGATCACTACGCCAACTTGGACTTAGTCAAGGTACTTCAGGCATCCATGCCTAGGTATGTGCGGGTGGACTTCTTCCACCCGATCTGCTGATTTTGATGCTTGGTTTGCAATTCATTCTTTCCTAGATTGTGGTTTGGAATCTTTGTTTTCCTTTGTATCTGAGTTAGTTGATTGTTTGAAGATTGATAACTCGCACATACCGCAGGAGTTTGAAGAAGATGTTGCGATTGTCCCTGCATGCGCTGCAACCTGGGTACACAATCGTAACCCTTCCATTCCCGATCGGTACTAACATCGGAAAGGTATAGTAGAGCCTCTGCGTCCGTCATAGTCTTACGAGGTTACCGACCCGGAGATTGATTGTTTGATGTTTTCCCAGATCACTCCAGGAATACTTGTTTCGCTTGACTGTCAAAGTGGTTAGCTGCCCTGCGTCCATACAGTCTTACGGGAGATCACTACGCTGACTTAGAATCAGTCAAGGTACTTCAGGCATCCACGCCTAGGTATGTGCGGGTGAACTCTTTCCACCCAATCTGCTGATTTTGATACTTGGGTTACAATTCAACTTTTCCACCGTCCAGATGGTTTCTTTGACCGAGCCTTTTGGCTTTCATCTTTTCGTATCTTGGCATGTGGTACGACCGCACTGACACTGGAGTTCAGTTCGGCCGAACTCTGAGTGCATTGGATCCGCTGATGTCAGGGGAAACCGGGAGACATTGGATCTTATTTGATTTTTGCGTCGGCTCCTACCCAGAGATATGGAAGATCTCCCGGTGTTTTGGAGGTCGAACGCTCTACTGGAAAATGTTTTTTGGATTTTTGAAAAGATACCCACTCTGGGGAGTGATACTCCGTGGGGTTTTTATTTGTAAATAGGAAAATATGTTTTTGGATTTTTGAAAAGATACCCACTCTGGGGAGTGATACTCCGTGGGGTTTTTATTTGTAAATAGGAAAATATATTTTTTATCTTTTCGAAAAAAGGAAATCTGGTTTGCACGTGCCTCCACTAGGATGCCTGTGGGGTCTTTGGCTAACCGACTTTTATTTTGAAAGCAGGTAAACATAATGATTGATGCGATGCATGGGGATGCATGAAGATGCATATTTGATGATGAATGCATGGTTTGGCTCATTCTCTTTCAGTTCGATGATTTTGCTTTTGCTAGAGATGCAGAGAACTTTGAGCTTATTGCTTGCATGGTTGTGCTCCCCTGGGGATTTCTTTTTTAATGCAGATGTTTGGTCAATGGGTTGGTCAAGATCCTGACCCGTGGTCGATCAGGTCCATCGTCCCAAGATGCTATTTTTTTGCTAATAGGGATGGACGAAGGAGGTTATCAGACTTCAAGATGTTCTTCTGTGAATGGATGTGATTGAGATGGTGCTTGGTGGCCAGTTTTGGTCAAGATTCCAATTTGTGGACGATCGGATCCGTCATCCCAAACTGTGAAATGAGTGAGCGGAGTTCGATATTCCTGAAATGCAGTGCTGGAGATAGTGACAATTTTTGTGATTTTTGTAAATATTTGGTCCGAATCTTTCCTGAGTAGTCAGGATGGAGATCGGTTATTGAAAATAAAGGAAATATTTTTGTGATTTTGAAAGTATTTGGTTTGAAAGCAAGGGAAATATTTTTGTGATTTTCCAAAGATAATTTTGCAAATGTTTTGGTATTTTGTGATTTTTCTAAAATGCAGAGAAAGGTATGGAATTTTCATCCATTTCCAGCTTCTACTGCTGGTAAGGCACCCGATCCATTTTACGTCAGCGAGTAAGACGAATCTCACACAGTTAAGTGCCGTAGTTTTACATCTTCGGATGAGGAAATTTCGAGGGTTTTCACTCAACACACCCACAAAGTTGCCTGTTCCTCATGTGCAATGCACATAGACCACGTATCGTCCTATGGACTCCTTTGGCCACAAAATGAGCCACATCCTCATATTTCCCTTTGTCAATCCAGTTTGGGCCCTTATGCTGCTCACAATTCCGTGAGGATGCGCTTCACCTCCCAACTGCCTTAATCCCCTTCATGAGTTTTAGGAACAGGGAACATCCGTCAGATTCAACAGCGACTTCCAAATCAAGGTTGTTTATCATGGTGCGTTCAACACGAACAAGATCGGGGGTTCTGCCCGCCTAAGCCCTTACCTGTTTTAGAAGATTTCAGACACCCGTACGATCAAGTGTCAGCTATGTCTGGGACATGTTAGGAAAGAAAGCCCCCGAGAAACTAATCCCAGTGTAGTTTTAGTTCTTCGGACCGCTGGGGATAAATTTGTGCAGTTAAAATTGATGGTGAAATTTTTTATTTTTGAAAAAGTTCCAGACTTCAACTCGAGTGATCGAGATTGATGCTGGTTTTTATGGAAAGCTAACAATGTTTTTGGTATTTTTTTTTTTTAAATGATCCGGGTTATCGAACCTTGATCCGAGCGGTCGAGGCTGATGTCGGTTTTGGGTTGAAAGCAAGAAAGGTCCCCCGAGAAATTAATCCCAGTGTAGTTTAAGGTCTTCGGACTGAAGATTATGTACAAGCTGAAAATGCATACTTTTTATGATTTTTTGAAATGTTCCAGGCTGTTAAATCCCAATCTGAGCGATCAAGATTAACACTGGTTTTTATTGGAAATCTCTCGGGATTTTGATCCGGACGTAGTTTAAGGTCTTCGGGCCAAAACTTTGTACAAGAAAAGGGTAACACACTTTTTTTTTGGTTTTGTTTTTCGAAATGGTCCAGGTCATCAGATCTTGGCCCGAACGGCTGGGATTGATGCCGGTATTTATTAAAAATCTCTCGGGATGTTGATCCCGACGTAGTTTAAGGTCTTCGGACCCAAAACTTTGTACATATATATATATATATTATTTTAGAAAATGTCCGGTGTTGTCGGATCTTGATTCGAACGATCAAGACCGCCACCGGTTTTTATTGAAAATCCCTCGGGATCTTGATCCTGACGTAGTTTAAGGTCTTCGGACCACAATATGTACAGAATAGGGCAACACATTTTTTTGATTTTTTTGAAACGATCCCGGTCATCAGATCTTGGCCCAAACGGTTGGGATTGATGCCGGTTTTTATTAAAAAGTCTCTCGGGATGTTGTTCCCGACGTAGTTTAAGGTCTTCGGACCAAAACTTATGTACAGATTGGGAATATATATATATATAAGAAAAATGTCCGGAGTCATCGGATCTTGATTCGAACGTTCAAGACCAATGCCGATTTTTATTGAAAGTCCCTCGGGATCTTGATCCCGACGTAGTTTAAGGTCTTTGGACCACAAACCTTGTGAAGTAAGCAGCAATCAAGGTTGGAAATTCCAAGGATTCTTCTGAGGATGATTCAGATCATCAGGCCACGACTTTGGATGGTTGAGATCACTGTTTGACCAAGTCGATTTTCTTTTTTTTTCTTAAAAATTCCATGAAGCTTTTTCCACATCATCAAGTCATCTTCTCCCCAATTTTTCACAAGATGAGATTTTGGTGAGATTCCTTACTTTTTCTCATCCTTCTCTTCCATCACTTCGTTCTTACATGGAGGTAAAAGATTCACTTCCAACCACCCTTCCCAAGGAGGAGTTCTTCCCAAGGAGGGAGGGTGAGGGGTCGTTTCAACCAAGTGGGAGGGCGGACGGCCCCCTGGGTGCCGCCCAAGCCACTTCTACCCACTGGTGTTTCTAGTGGGTTGGATAATGGGGTGCCCTCCCCTTTTTCATATAACATGGGGCACCATTGGTCCCTCTAATGTGCAATCTCTCTCTTCTCTTTCTCACACTCTCTCTTTCTTCAAGTTTTTCTCTTTCTTTTTGTGGTCTCTTGCTCTTTTCAAGTGGTGGGGCTTTAGTGAAGCTTTGGGACAGCAAGGTGGTCCCCCCTTGGTGAGTGGTGAAGGTATGGACCACTCCCTTTTCTTTCATTTCATTGTTTTCTTCTTCATTGTTTCTTCTCATGCTCTCTTTCTTTTCTTCATGCAGATATTCCAAGAGAATCAAGGTGGGCCGAAGTCTTTTTGGCCTTTTCTACATCTCCAATCTCTTCTTAAGGTGGTGCATGGAGAAGGACATTGCAAGCTTCCATTTCATTTTTCTTTTCTTCTTTCACCCTCCCTTCATGCGTATGTAAAGGGTATTCTTGCCATGTCCATCAAGTGTGCATGGCGAAATATCCTATCTTTTCTCATGGGAGTTGGGTCCCTTTTTATATGTATCAAATGGGCTCAAAGTGAAGTCATGGCCATTGGTGTATTTGATGGGCCCAATGCTTCATTTTGGGCTCCCTCATGCTCTCTTCTCCTTGTCATTTTCCTTGGAGCTTTCTTTTCTTTTCCATCTTCTTTTCAAGATTTGGGCCCATGGGAATGGTAGGGCCCACCTCAAGTTTTGGGCTGATAATGCTCACTTTGGATGGCCTCATCTTTCTTCACATGTATATGGACAAAGGTGACTAGCCCATTCTTCACTTGGATCTCAAATGGGCTAGATTTCTTAGTTGGGCCTTTATGGTCAAGTGGCCCAAACTTTCCACCATTCCTTGATTATGATGTACATCCTTATGCACAAAGTGTGGTGGGCTCCTTGGGATTTTTCCATATAGATGGGCTTTTGGACCCCCTTTGAAACTTGTGAACTTCTTTTAGTCATGTGTGCACCATTACACTTTGTGCATGTAGGATTCTTTCCCTTCATGCCTTTTCTTTGGATGGATGGAGGACTTGGGTTACTTGATCATCCACAAGCCCCATGAGTGAGTTGTTTCAACAACCTCACTAAGTTCAAATGGTTTTCTCATGTTGTAGGGAAGTGGTTCTCAAGAGCTTCCTTTAATGTTACCAACCTCAAATGGATGATTCTTCTTCAAGTGAGCTATCCATGCAACCATAGCTCCTTGAACTTCTCTTTGGGGTGCTTGGTGGGTCATCCACCATCATTCTCAAAGATGAGTGATTTTTCTTTCAATTTGTGGGAAAGAATGATACCCATAAGTTGCCCAATTTTGTCCCATGCTTTGGGGCATTTTGGATTTTGATCTTCAAGTGGGCTATGTATATCATTCTTAACCATTTTCATGATGGTTGGGTGACTCATCAAGCCATGCCCCCTTGTGTTCAAATGGTCCCCTTTTTGGTGAAGAAATTGGTGCACATAAGTTGCCCAAATTTGTCCTTGCGTGGACATTTCCAACTTTGATTCTTTATGTGGGCTATGTGCATCAATTTTTTACCATTGGCTTCTTTGATTCATATGTTTGTGGGTAGACCACCATGTAGTACTCTTATGGTTAAAACATTCGTCAAGATATGCACATAAGGTTGCCCATGGTTAACCCATGAATGGGTCCTCATGTTCTTCAAGTGGGCTATGTGCTCCCTTCAATCCATTGAGGTGAGGCACTTGGGTTACTCTTGGGGGCCAATTTCCTTTCTATTCCCCACTTTTCCATGTTCATGTGTAAAAGATGGGAACATCTTAAATGAGGATCGTGGCCTTGGTAGGGAAAGTGAACCAAGCCTTGGTCACACATAGACTTTGAAGAGGGCTTTCTCATGTGAAGTTGGATTCTTATCCCTTGTTGATCTCATGGCACTTAAGTGCATTTGTTGTCCAAAATGTGTCCTTGGATGGTGGACTTTCCTTTCCTAAGCCATGGCATGCAACCTTTTTTAAGGTGGGCCTTGCTTTCTTCAATGGGCCCAACACACATATCCTAGGCAACACATGGATTTAGACATAGGATTTTTGCATTGTGAATGTAGATCTTAATCCATGGGTTTCCCGGGTAATGATTTGGATTTTAACGGGTAACGAATAAGGACTTACCTTGCCAAGCTTGTAGGATTATGGTGGACGGTACGAGGGGGCGAAGGGCGGTCGATGAGGATGACCCGGCCTTCATTGTTCGTCGATGGGCTCATATGTGTTCTTTAGCTAAAGAGCACCAACCTCTCCCTTCCATAAAGGGTCGAGGTACTTGGGATCTTTGGGATGATTGGGTGAAACAGCCACAGCCTATGCTTGAACATGTTCTGGCTAATACTCCTTTGGCCGGCCTCCTTACCTTGCGCTTTCATAACAATAACGCCAACCGCATGCTGCTTGCGGCTCTTTGTGAGAGGTGGCGGGATGAGACCCACACCTTTCAACTTTCCTGTGGTGAGTGGGGAATAACTCCCCTAGATATATATATGCATATTGGCTTTCCATTCTATGAGGCAGTTGTTCCCCACGTCGGCTCTCTTGCTCCCATCACTTCCACTTACTGGCTACGGCTTATGGGAGCCATCCCTCCTGAGCATGAATTCCAGGGCCACCAAGTGAAACTTGCGTTGGTTTTATAACACCTTCGTTGCTGTCATCCCTACTACCGAGCTGGAGGCCCTTCACAAAGCACGGGCCATGATTACTTACGCCTTTGGGTCATTCCTTTTCTGCCATGCGAACGAGAGGATCGACCATAAATTTCTTCGTTTGGTTGAAGATCTTCACCATTCGTACAATTGGAAAGGGACTATCTTGACTCATATCTTCCAAGGTTTAGATAAGACCTCTCGGAGTAGCCGGTCCTACACAGGTTTCTGGCCCGTCGTGGAGGTATTCTTTTTAGCCTTCCCTGGAGACATTTGTCTTCTTTCTTCATCTGATCACTATGTTTGCTCTTGACCAGACCTGCTTTTATGATCATTTTGCTCATCTCTCGCTGAGGATAAGGGATGGTGTTGAGCCATCTTTGTATCGCTTCATGCACTGGCATCAGCAAAACCATCAACGAATTCTCGAGTGTCTGGAGACAATTGGCTCGCTGACATAGACGGACTGACCGTCGAGGACATAAGTATCTTGTTTTCCTTATCCGTCGTGCTGCTCTGGGGCTGATTGTGATGAATTCATTTGTTGTAGTTTGCTCGGATGTCGTACGCCAACTTTCCTCTTTACTACACCCCTCAGCGTGTGGAAGCATATGATTCTTCATGTCTTTGGATCATGCTTTCTGACACTGAATCATTTCAGTGGTATTTGGGCGAGAGGCTGCTCCGACAGATCACTGGTGTGGCTCGGGTTCCTTGCTCTGCACCTCCTCCGGCTGCTCAGATCCCAGCTGATGAGATGGCTGATGCTCTCGTGGGCCAGCCTGGATTTTGCTTCACGATCCCGGATAGTGATTACGACGAGTGGTACTTGCTGTACGGACAGGGGCCTCTTCTTCCTCCACTCTATGTTCCAGGGGGTCGTCGCAGATATGCTGGCGGATCAGTGACAGCTCCTCTGATGGACCTTCATCGTCGGGAGCGGGATGAGAGAAGGAATGATGACGATTATGTTGGTGATCTGTAGCCTGCTTCTGTGAGGATGTATTCAGCTTACTTAATGTATGATCTTCTTCTTTTTACTTTTACTTTCTTCTACATCAAAATCTTCTGAATGAATATACAACCCCTGATTTGCCTCAAAACCTCTTGATGATGCTTGGATGTCTTGACTCTTGACTCATTCTTTGATACTTTATGGAAGATGAGATTTCTCAACTGCATGGATGACAACTTGAACGGTTCAGATCGCTTGATTTGGCCCTATGGGCCCTTTCCAGGCTTCAGCTTTGCTTTGGAGCACCTTATCCTTGATGTTTTGTGAGGCTAAGAAGGCTTTCCATGGTGCAGATGATGCCTTGAACGGCTCAAATTGCTCTTTTCAGCCATGTGGGCCCGCTTGATGATCAAATCTTGAATTCTGGCCCTCCTTTTTGATGATCAAACCCTTGATCTTGCTATTTAGTGACTCATGCGATCTCTTTCATGGTTTAGATCATGATGATCTAGCCTTTGATTGGCTTAGATTGCTTGTGGGCCTCTCTTGATCAATTTTCCTTCTCTTTGACTTGATTAGACCTATGTTGGCCGTAGTACTTTATGATTGGATAGGTGGGGTACCCTCCAGATGACTCAGATCAGCCTCAAACGAAATCTGGAGATGATTGGAGCCTTGGGCGGTCATCAGGGTGCCATTTGCTGACGTGGACTGTCAGTCTCACCTACCAGCGACTGTGGAGCCAATCCTGCGGAGAGAGAGGGAGTGCGTCCGTACGGGTGGCCCACAGCGGGCCGCCCAAACTTCGCCTCTTGTGCGGCCTGGGTTGGCTTTGGTTCGGACAGCGAGAACATTCTCTTGGCTGCTGTCTCCTTCATTCCTGTACCCGATTTTTCGATTCAGCCATGAATCTTCTCCTTGTCTCATTTTTTCTTCCTTTTTTGTCTTTTTCTCTTTTGGTCCTCTCTTGGGCAGCCATTGATGATGGCTTGGGGGCCATTGTGGGAGGGGTTGGTGGGTTCCACACTTTAGAAATTGGTGAAGGCTTTAATGATGGTGGGATGCTTTTGATTGATGGTAGAGATGGAGCTTTGAATGAGGGCATTGATGTGGGTTTAAGGATGGTGGTTGGTGGAGCTTTGAATGGGCCCATTAATGGCAGCCATGCTGAAAATTTAGGTTTGAATGGGGCATTGATTATGGGAGGAATAGATGGTATGGATGAGATGGGAAGATGGGCCATATGTGAGGCTATGCATCCTTTGAGTGTGGGCCACATGGAGGATGTGATCGATGGTGATGATGGGGTCATGATGGACATAGATGGGCTGATCTCATGTTTGGATGGTATGGATGGTTCAGATGATACCTTTGACGGCTTGGATGCTCTTGATGATGGCCGAGATGTGCGGCATACTTGCTTGGGTGGACTTGATGTGATCATTGATGATGTCCCCCTGATGATGGATGGCGTGGATGTCCCGATGATCCCTTTGATTGGACAGAGTGATGATTGGATTCATGATTTCCTGTTGGAGAGGGCCGCAAGTCCCGATCCGACCGTTGATTCTTTGATCGGGGTCGCCGGGGCCTTTCTTGACGGTTCAGATGCATTTTCCAGGGGTCAGATTGGTCAGGATGTCACGATGTGCGGTGTGATCTTTGCTGATAGCCCTTTTGATAGAGAGTACCGTCCTTCTTCTAATTGTCGACCCTTTACACATTCTGTTCACGAGGTGGGTGAGTCTTCTCGGGCAGCTGAAGTCGTGACAGTTTTAAATAATGATGCAACTTTATCAGACATAACCGCTACTGGGGATAGGTCAGGGGCTGTTGAGTCTGTAGAGGTTCCGGCTTTTCCTTCTCCTTCGCTCGTTGATCTTCCCATCCTTGATGAGCTCTCATCGATCCCTGGGCCTTTTGTTCTGGAGGGGATTCCTGTGAGGACTTGTCAGTTGCTTCCTCGTCCTTCTTGCTCGCCACGACTACTTGCTTGGCTTGACAGCTTGTCGGCTTATGAGATTCGAGACTTGGAGTCCTATGGCTTCGGCGGTCTGATCCACATGGCTAGAGTTGACATTGATTGGAGGATGCTCGGGGCTGCACTGATTGACTGGGTCCCCTCGTTGAACTTGTTCGCATTCAATGACATGGAGATGGGACCTTCTTTGGAGGAGCTTGCGCATTTGACCGGTCTTCCTTGGGATTATACTCAGTATTTTTCGCCGAAGACTTTGCTGAAGACTGCCACACTGCAAAACTGGTTTGATATCCCATATCTTGTTCAGCTTGCAACTGCCGGCCAGGATGCTGTGGTGTTCTCCTTGGACTTGCTGTATGATCTTTTCTCGGGTCCTTAGAGTGTGGCAGGATCCTTACTTTCTCAGAATGCACTGATGTTTTGTTTGATAGCTGAGGTGCTATTCTCGGGATGGCGTAGATCTCAGACTCCTTTACTCTTTGAGGTGATGAGCCGAGTTGTTTGATGTCAGGGGATCATTTCTCTTATCCTGGCTGAGCTGTTTAATGGGATGACTGACTGTGCCTTGGGCCGCACTCGTGTCCTTTGCGGCTGCTGTGCATTTCTCCAGGTATCTTTTCTACACTTTCCTTTTCTTTTCTTATCTTTTGGGAATTGCTCTGCTCTAGCTGAATTTCTTTTCCTTCTTACGATCAGATCTGGCTATGGGAGCGTCTTTCTCTGACTGTTCCTGTATCATTTCCTAGCACCCGTCGCCTAGACCTCATGCGATAATCATGGAGTTTCTTCCGCATACGACTAGGATGAGTGAGCCCTTGTATCGCAGGATGTTTGCTGAGCTGCGTGACTGGAATGTTCATTGGGAGTCATCTTGGCTTTCACTTCTTCCAGTACTTTGTGATGCGCACCGCCTTCCTTTGATGCTGGTAGGCTTTCGATCTTACTTTTCTTATCACCCTATCCGATTCCTTTGGCAGTTCGGGTATGAGCAGGATGTTCCTCTTTTTTGTTTTCATAGGTATTAGGCGTCGAGCACTTCCATATAGATCATCTGACTTTAGGACTCTGGTTGATGGATCCTGGGCGAGTCACCTGACTGCTGATTTGCTTGGTTTTGAGCTGCGGACTTTTTCGATGGCGACTGCCCCATACCAGCACTGGGTTGCTGAGCAGTCTCTGTATCAGCGCATTCCTTGTTGGCACCAGTCTGCCGATGAGGATGAGCAGGATATTCTTGGGGATGCTGGCTCTTCATCTAGTTCATATGAGCCCTTTGAGGAGCGCCCATTCATCGATCCTGGTTTCCTTTTGGCCACTTGCTGTCTGAGATTTCTGCACTTCGGTATCATTGTGAGATGATATCGAGGAGATTGGTTGCCGATCAGAGGTTGTCTGATGAGGAGACAACGATCCGTAGCCTTGAGCGAGATGAGGTACATTACCTGCGTATGGAGGTGAGCAGGTTAAGAGCGAGGCTATCTCATTATGAGTCAGAGGACTTACCTGACGTGGCTGAGGAGGAGGGTAGAGATTGATTATGTCGCTTTTTAGGGCTGTGTCGACCGTCTGTACATCCCTTTTTGCATAGTACACGACTGATGATGATGCATTTTTTTGTATTTTTGGAAAGATGATATGATGTACTGTAAAAGAAACATGATGCATTTAATGAAAAGAGAAAACTTTTTTGGAGAACTTATTGTGCCATGAGTTGTCTTGTGAGTGTGTCTGGATTTTGTGTCGGGACATAGGAATCAGAACTGTGGCTCGGCCAATGCTTTGACTGATGTCTCAAGATTTGACTTGTGAGATCCCTTTGGTTCCCTAGAAATGTAGGCAATGGAAACTGTTGTTTCCTGAGATTGTAAGAGTTATAGAGTTCTTTGTTCCCGATTGTACTTCTTCTTGTTCTTGAACTGTAACTGCTTGAACTGATCTGGACCGTCTGATTTCTTGGTACCTGCACTTTTCATTTTTCTTTTTCTATTCGAGCCATTTTTGCCTGCAGCGCTCTTTCGAGTTTTCACCACAGCCGGTGTTTTCCCCTCATTTTGCCCGTGGCGCCCTTTCGGGTTTTCACCACGTCCCGGGTATTTGATCTTGCCTGCCCCTTGGCAGCTATGTTGTTTTTACCCTCGGCGCCCTTTCGGGTTTTCACCAAGTCCGCTGTATGCCCACTGTTTTTACTCGGAGCGCTCTTTCGGGTTTTCACTCCGCTTTCTTTATTTAGGCACACATTTTTTTTTCTTTTTTCTTTTTGAATCTTTGGATAACTGCGGCGGCTAGAGGTCGGGAATCCGTCGTTGCCGGCCGATGGCAATCTTTCAGCCCTTATCCTAAGTTACGATGATATAGCTGTCGGTCTTAACTACAGACCTTTCTGAGGTGGATGAATGGGTGATTGTGTTCCTTCTAGGGTTGATTTTTCTTAGGTGCCTCATTTTGGCTTCCCATTTTCTTTTCTCTTCTTCTTTTTGTTCTTTTGTATTCTTCTTTTTTCCTTTTCTTTGTATTCTTTTTCTTTTTTTGTGTGTGTCTTTTTCTTCTCTCTCTCTTTTTTTAATCCCCTTATTTGAAACACTTTTTGGTGGACGGAAATGATTTCTCAGATGCTTTAGCTTCGACCTCTTGACTTCAGCTCTATTAATGTAACTCTTGATAAGGTTAGAATGACTTACCCGTGAAAGATCTTCACTTTGTCTACGTTGATTGGCTTAGGAAGATCCACCCCTCTCATGTTAATGAGTCTGAGGGCGCCTCCGGGAAGTACTTCTCTGATGATCAGCGGTCTGTCCCATGAAGGTTTGAACTTTCCTCTGGGATCAGGAAGGTGCGACGGTAGAATCTTCTTCATGACTATGTCGCCCACCTTGAAACTTCTTTTTCGAACTCTCTTGTTGTAAGCCCGAGCGATCCTTTTCTGATAGCACTGGGAATGACTTAGCGACGCATGCGCTTCTCATCTGCTAGCTGTAACTGATCGAATCTGGCCCGTTGCCATTCTCCTTCTTCAATTCCGCTTTCCAGTAACACCCGTAGTGACGGTATTTCCACCTCGACTGGTAGGACTGCTTCCATTCCGTAAGTAAGCTCGAAAGGAGTAACGCCCGGAGCAGACTGTACAGACGTTCGATAGGCCCAAACTGCATATGGGAGTATATCCGACCAATCCCGATAAGTCACGACCATCTTCTCGAGTATCCTGACGATTGTCTTGTTTGCGGGGTCTACCCCACCATTCATCTGAGAACGGTAGGGGCTTGATTGATGACGCTGAATCTTAAAATTGCTGAGGAAGTCATCCATCTTCTTGTTGACGAATGGGGTCCCATTATCTGTGATGATAGCAGTGGGGATTCCATACCGGCATATGATGTTGTTCTTCATGAATTTGATCACCTGGGATGCTGCAATCGTGGTGTAGGAGGCTGCTTCTACCCAATTAGTGAAGTAGTCGACTGCTACAATTATATACTCATGACCGTTTGATGCTTTGGGACTAATCTTCCCAATGAAGTCGAGTCCCCACATGGAGAAGGGCCAGGGAGTCGTCAGGTTGTACAGTTCTGATGAGGGGGCATGAATTTGATTCGCGTGCTCCTGACACTTGAAGCATTTTCTGACATGCTGGCAGCAGTCGGTCTCCATGGTGAGCCAATAGTTGGCGAGTCGTAGAATTTTCTTTGCCATCATGTGCCCGTTCATGTGTGGGCCACAGATTCCTTCGTGTATTTCTTTCATGATCTTTGCTGCTTCTGTCTCATCGACGCATCGAAGGAGGACGTGATTATAGGATCTCTTGTAAAGGACTTCGCCACTGATGGTGAACTGGCCGGCCAAATGCTGGATGGTTCGGCGATCTGTTGCTGTTGCTGCCTCCGGAGACTCCTGGGTTTCGAGATATTGCTTGATGTCGGCATACCAGGGTTTGTCAGGGACAACTTCGGCTTCTTTTATTTGCAGGCAGAAAGCAGGTTCATCTTGAGTTTCGACTGTGAGCTCCCATTCTGATGCTCCTTTCGGGATCTCAAGCATTGATGCGAGTGTAGCGAGAGCATCTGCAAACTGATTCTTGGCTCTGGGCATGTGTGAGAAGGTGATTTCTGTGAATTCTTTGACCAGATTTTGAAGATACACATGATATGGTATCAACTTCTCATCCTTGGTTTTCCATTCGCAATTGGTCTGATGGATGATAAGCTGTGAGTCTCCAAATACTCGTAGCTTCTTGATGCCTAAGATTATGGCTTCCCTTAAGCCAGTGATGCATGCTTCGTATTCTGCCATGTTGTTGGTGCACTCGAATGCTATGCGCCTTGAGATAGGAATAGGGACAGCATCTGGGGAATAGAGGATTGCTCCGATACCACTCCCTTTAGAATTTGTTGCGCCGTCGAATAATAACGTCCACTCATCTGTTTTCTTCTTTTCTTCTCCTTCGAAAAGCAGGAGATCTTCATCAGGGAAGAATGTCTTGAGCGGTTGATAACCCAGGAGAGAGTGAGCGGCAAGATGATCGGCGAGGGGCTACCCCTTGATTGCCTTTTGAGTGATATAGGTGATGTCAAATTCAGACAGGAGTAGCTGCCATTTAGCTATCCTTCCAGTGAGTGCTGATTTCTCGAACAGGTACTTGAGTGGATCCATGTGAGCGAGTAGGAGAATAGGGAACACAATCATGTATTGACGGAGTCGCTGAGTTGCCCAGACTAGGGCGAGGCAAGTCTTCTCGATTGGGGAAGACCTGGTCTCGTAGTCAGTGAACTTTCAGCTCAAATAGTATATTGCTTGTTCCTTCTTCCCGGTCTCATCGTGCTGGCCGAGAACACAACCAATAGCTTCTGCTGCTACCGAGATGTATAACAATAGTGGTCATCCAGGAGTAGGCGTCACTAGAACTGGAGAATTCATGAGATACTTCTTGATGCGGTCAAAGGCAACTTGGCAGTCGTCATTCCATTCTTTTGGAACGTTCTTCCAAAGGAGCTTGAATATAGGTTCATAGATAAGTGTGAGCTGTGCGATGAAGCGACTGATGTATTGAATTCTGCCGAGGAAGCCACGAATTTCTTTCTCTTTTCTAGGAGAGGGCATCTCGATGATTGCTCTGGTTTTAGTTTCGTCGACCCTGATGCCATCCTCGCTCACCATAAAGCCAAGGAGTTTGCCTCCCATTGCATCGAAGACACATTTCTGAGGGTTGAGGCGGAGCTTGTACTTTTCTAATCTGTTGAATAACTTCTTCAGATCTTTAAAGTGTCCTTCAACTGTGCGAGATTTGATGATTATATTGTCCACATATACTTCAAGCTCTTTGTTCATCATGTCGTGGAATAATGCTGTCATTGCTCGCTGATATGTTGCTCCTGCTTTCTTCAGACCGAACGACATTACCCTGTAACAGAAGGTTCCCCAGGGAGTGATAAACGATGTCTTCTCGCGATCTTCGACGGCCATCTTGTTCTGATTGTAACCTGAGAACCCGTCCATGAAGGAGAAGACCTTGTACCCAGCAGTGTTGTCGACCAGAGTGTCGATATGCGGCAAAGGGAAGTCATCTTTAGGACTGGCTTTGTTGAGATCTCGGAAGTCGATGCACATTCGAACCTTGCCATCCTTCTTCGGTACTGGTACGATGTTGGCGAGCCATTCCGGGTAGTTGGAGACTACCAAGAATCCCGCATTGTACTGCTTGATGACTTCATCTCGAACCTTCAGGGCCCATTCTGGTTTCATTCTTAGAAGTTTCTGCTTTCCTGGCTTCATATTTGGCTTGGTTGGTAGATGGTGTACAACGAGCTCTTCATCGAGCCCCGGCATGTCTTCATATGAGAACGCAAAGTTGGACAATCTTGGAGCTAGGAACTCTATCATTCTCTGCTTCATCTCTGGTGGCAATGATTTTCCAATGCGTACTTCCCTAGGGATCTCAGGTGTCCCCAAGTTTACTATCTCGAATCATCGGTTACAACATTGGCTTTGGATTCTAACTTTTTGAGGAGATCCTCTAGTTCGGGAGCCGGATCATCATCTTCCTCATCCCGAGCTTCGTCCAAACCTATATGCTCGAAGTCTAATTTGATGTCGAAATCATATGATTCGACTTCAAACTCATGCGACTCTTTAGACAAACTCGGCACATTATTGAATGCAGGAAAAGAAATGTTTTTTGGTTTTTGAGAATTTTCTAGAATTGAAATGCTAGATATTTTTGGTTTTTGAAAGTTTTTTATTTTTTTGGATTTTTGAAAGTCACGGGACCTTAAATAAGCGGGCATTGTAGACCATGATTGATCCCAGCTTGTCCCAAAGTTTCGCTCGCTGGTTAAACATGTATTTTTTTTGGAAGCCAGAGCCCTCAGATGACTCTCTGGCTGATTCAGAAGTTAAGGGAACGGATGACCATTCAGGACTCCGCACTCCTTCCCCTGGAGAGGTGGGGATTGATGATTTGGGCGAAGAATCACGGTCTGGCCCAATGACCATGATTTCTCGCTGGTTGGGTTCAAGATCTGAGTCGTACTCAGTCCCTCCCGGATCACTTACCTCGCATTGCAGTTCGTCTGGTTCTACGGCGAGACCAATCCAAGGCTGACCATTTCTCTTTTTTAGTCCAATGGATGGGCTGCTTTTGCCCCTGGCTGACGGTTGATGATGTTGATTCTGCAGAGATGGGCGGGTCGTGCCCCTTGTTGCTTGATGCTGAGATGGGCAAGTTGTGTCCCTGGTTGGCTGGAATTGAAGTGGGCAGGTTGTGCCCCTGGTTGAGAGCAGGTATTAGAGTACCCTGGTCCTGAAGCTGTTGTATTTAACTTTCTTCTTCGTCTTCATCCTTTCCTTCTTCTTCCGGAGGCTTAGATGGTTCGAGAATCCGGTCCCATCGAATGGGGGGCCACATGGCCCAAGCTAGGCTCATCGGAATGCCTTTGTGTAGTGCAGTCGGTTGATTCCCTCTTGGATCTTTGCAAGGCTCTCCTGGCTTGATGAATTGAATGGGTGAGCACCGAAATTTCTTCTTTCTTTTGTCCATAAAGATTACCCTATACCCGAGTCCCCATTTGTGTTGATTATATACCAGCGGCATCTTTCTGGACTTAAAATGATTCTTCATCCGATACTTGAGGCTCAGACGTTCTGCTGGTGAAAAGACACGGTTCACCTTTATTGGTTCCGGATTGGCGATAGCGTTCACAGTCTCGAATTCGAAACTATGAAACGGGACGTCTTCTTCAGAGTGTTGGATGTCGATGACAGGGATATCTGGTTCAGTGGCAGCAGCATTGGAAGGAATGATGAGCTTCTTCTCTGCATGGATAGAGATTACTTGATTTCCACAGATGTATTTCACCCGTTGATGCAGGGTTGATGGCACAGCTCCAACCTTGTGCAGCCAAGGCCGTCCGAGCAACATTTTGAAAGAGGCTGATATATCCAGGATTTGAAATGTGATGGTGGAGATTTCCGGACCTATCTGTACCTTTATGTCAGCCTCCCCTTCCACTGATCGGCGGGTGTTGTCGAATGCTCTGACGCATATAGTGCTGGGCTGGAATGAGGAGGGACTGATTCCCAAGCGTTTCGCAGTCTTGAGCGGGCAGACATTCAAGCTTGAGCCGTTATCAATAAGGACCAGCGGGACACAGAGGTCTTTGTATCGTAAGGCTATGCTGAGAGATCGCCCATGATCCCGTCCTTCTGGTGGCAACTCATTATCAGTGAAGGTGATGGCGCGCGGAGCCAGGAGTTGTCCGATGATTAATGCTATCATTTCTGGTGCTGTATCGGAGGAGACATGAGCATCGCTCAGGGTTTTGGCAAACATTTCTCGGTGTATACGTGACGTGCAGAGTAGCTCCCATACCGAGATTTGAGCAGGGATTGACTTGAGCTGAGTCGCCACTTCATATGCAGCTTCATTTTTGTTACCGAGGCCTGAAAGGGCGCCTTTGAGGTCTCCTCTGTTCTGATTATCTCTTCGGATACAACGTCCATTGGGATTCATGTTTCCTACCTCCGCACATTCTGGATAGTGCCACGGGACTTCTTTATAATTTTCCTCTCCTTTGCCTTCTAGGACCACCGGTTCTTGTAACGGTGCTGGTGTGGGTGCCAGATCTTCCTCATATGGAGCTTTTGCTTTGAGGATACATTGTTGCCTGTGCTGAAGGGATGATATCGAGGCTTATCTTCATAGATTACATAAGGTCACGGTCCTGGCCTGATCGTTCCTGGAGCGGGAGGCTCCCATGGAATGAATACTGGTTCTCTTGATATGGCAGGGGGTTTCTCTGTTTGTCCCAACTGTCGTAGTGTGATTGACACACCTCCGGGACTCGCCCCTTACAATATGACTGTCTTGATCGGAGGAGCCCCTTCCAAGACAATGGGCTCTTGCTGCTAATGAGTATAATCCCTCCCTTGCGAATCAGATTGTTCCTGAGCTGAAATTGCCCCTTGCAAAACGACGGGTTCATATGCGGGCTCGATGTATGGCTGTACTCCTTCCAGGATGACTGGCTCCCAACATGAATGGCTGTAGGGTGCCCCTTGAACAACTGGTACATCATATGGAGGTGCTCCTTCGAGTACTAATGACTCGGAGACTGAAGGAGAAAAGGGGTTTGCCCCTTGCAAGATCGGAGGGGAACTTGTTGGCCCATAAGTGTAAGCATGAATGGACCGGATAGGGGAGAAGAAGTGATCGAGACGCTCTCCTTCTTCTATGCTGTTGACGGCAGGACCGCGAGATGAACTGGGGTCCGTCGAATGCTGAGGCAGAGGATTCTGAAGGATGTTGGTGGAAGCTGCTGGAGGAGTTCCAGGGACCGAGATGACGATCTTACGGTCATCAATTAGATCTTGTATGGCATTCTTTAGAGTCATACATCGATCAGTGGTGTGGCCACGCCCTTGATAGTAGGCGCAAGACTCATTTTCTCGGTAATTCGGAGGTAGAGGATGAGGAGGAGGCCTGGGTGCCATCAGAGTGAGCAACTGCTTCTTACCAGCATAGCCATGACTTGACTGAGTGGCTGAGTGAGAGGAGTGAATTTCCTGAGCTCCTTGTAATTCTGCCTATTCTGATATGAGTATTGGACATTCCCCCTGAACTGTTGTTGCTGTCGAGGTGGTTGTGGTTGATTTGATTGTGGCTGATACCACTGAGGTTGATGCTGAACCTGATTTTGCTGATACTGTTGACGTCCCTGTGGGGGAGCATATTGGCTGCTCTGATCAGTGGCGATGATGTTGTTTACTTCTGTAGGGCGAGGAGGAGAACCGCTGCGGTTTTCCGTTCCCATACCCGATAGGTCTTCCTTCCACTCTGTTCTTTTTTACTGGAGTGGCTTGATGAGGCCATGGGGAGATTGTCCCGGCACGGATTCCTACTTCGACTTGCTCTCCAGCACAGATCAACTGTGAGAAATTCGCATATGGATGCGAGATGAGATATCTAGATATGCCAGGATATGTTGAATGAACAATCATGGAGATTTGTTCTTTGTCGTCGATAGGTGTCCGCATTCTGGCTGCCATGGCTCGCCAACGTCCCACATAATCTGATAGCGTTTCATCACTCCTTTGCCCGAGAGCCGCGAGGTCGGCTCTTCTGGTTGCCATCTTGAGATTGTACGCGAATCTGTCGACGAAGGCCTGGGAAAGTTGTTCCCAAGTCCTGATGTGATGATAGTCTAATGATGTGTACCAATCTAGGGCATCGCCCTTCAGAGATTTTTGGAACAAGCGAATGAGGGCCCCTTCATTTCCTGAGATTGCACTCAGCTCTCCACAGAAATCCTTGAGATGCGTTGTGGGACAACCGCTGCCATCGTATCTTTTGAATTTTGGTACCTCAAAATTTTGAGGTATCTGAGCACCTGGAAAAGGACACAAGTCTCTGAACTTGGTCGAAGGTAGATCGATTCCTTGTTGTCGCTGAAGTTGATTTTGCAATATCTGGAACTGCTCCAACAACTCATTCAGTCTTGCATGATCTGTTTGAGCGACTGGTGCCTCTCGGAGTAAGGCACGTTCTTCTTCGGCATAGTGGTCTATGGCTTCGACCCTATGGGCTTGCTGGAAAGCAACCGTGGGTTGCTGGAGTTGATTTGATGATTGAACTGGATTCTGATGAACTTGTGCTTGAAATGATTGTAATCGAACTGGAGACTGTACTGAAGGTTGAACTGGAACTTGCTGGAAATTAACCGGAGACTGCTGAATTAAAGATTGCTGGAAATTAACTGGAGTTTGCTGAATTGAAGATTGCTGAAAATTAGCTGGAATCCCATCGGCGGGGATGTGCTGGAATTGAAAAGTGCTCCTGTTTGTAGGAGGCTGAGAAGCTGGGAATGACCCCCTTGTTGGGTATTCGCCACTGTTTGCTGATTGATGTGGGCTTGACACTGACCCCCATTGTGGGCATTCGCCAGTGCTGTCCCTGCTGCTGGAAATTGAATTGAAATCCCATCGGCGAGGATGTGCTGAAATTGAGTAAAAGTCCCATCGGCGGGGACATGCTGAGAAAAAAAAGGGGTCCCATCGGCGGGGACATGCTAGAATTTATTGAAATTGTTGCTTGTAAGATTGACTGGAAGCTGACTGGAAGTTCCTGCGATAGGAACACTCTGAGACGGTCTTGTTGTCGCAGGAAGATACTGAGGAGGATGCCCCATAGCGAAGGGCTGAGATGGTTGTTGTCGGTAGTCTTGGGCAGACTCCGATGGTTGTGCTTGATTTGAATTGGAGGCCGGAATGACCCAGCATGGCTGCTGAGATTGCTGAACTAGGCCAGCTTGATTGTTGACTGTTGCGGTAGCTTGTGCTTGCATGAATTGCAAGAGCATTTCTTGCATTGCTCTCATTCCTTGTGCCAATTCTTGGATGATTGGCGTATTCTCAATTGGTTATTGTGTTGGAGGTTGCGCTTCGGCCATCTCGATGGCAGGGAAGAGGTGAGCTTCCTCTTCATGATCGGATATGGCTTGCTGAGCCCGAGTGCGGATTATGCTGTGGAAGGGAAGTTGTCTCTGAAGACGTTGAGCCCAAGGAGGAGCAATGGTGAGGAATATACTCTACTCTTCTTTTTTGGGTTTTGGGATTTTTTTATTTTTTTTCGTTTTGGATAGAATGCTATGCAGATGAGATTGCATGAGGACTAATGACTTTCAAGCATAGGAAGGATTCTGTTTTTCAAGTTGGATCATGACTAGTGGGACTAGTAAATTCCCCAGTGGAGTCGCCATTCTGTCGACACTCGTCGTTCCGCGCTCCCTAACGTTCTCCCTTCCTTTCGGAAAAGAAGAGGGTGCGTGCGCGCGAATCGCCGTTTGTGCCAATGGCTTGCCTCGTTCTCGAGGGCTTTTTGTCGGTTGTCGTGTTAAGCTGGATATGTTGAGATGAGTTCGTATAAGACCAGAGTCGCCACTAGCCAGTTACTTCGAATCTACAGTCGGTTAGACCTCGTAGAAACGTTAGAGAATGGGATCTGAAGATTCATTCCTCTAAAATGACTCCTTTTGATCTGTGGCCAGAGATTCAAGGTAAGGGATCACGGTTACAGGGTGGGAAGAGGTTAAACACCTCACACACTGCCTGTACCGAAGTACGGTCTCTACTTCACAGAATCGAACTAATACTTGAAAGTCTGATTTAATCCTCGTACATTCTCATGAATGATATGATGCATGAATGCAGGTCTGAACAGTTTGAGTTTCCGATGGGCAGGTTTCCATTAACAAGTAAGCCCAGAGCATACGCTCGAACTGACAGGTGCTTTATGCGGGATGCATGCTGTGTGTTTGAATAATCAAAGTGTTGGTAGTGACATAATAAGCAGGGGGGTTGGAAGAAAAGTAAATGTTGCACTTATGCTAGATGCGAATGAGATGATGCAGGTAAAAGAGTAGCTGGATGGACGGAGGTGTCGCAAGGGTTTGCTTCGAGTGACTGGATCAAGACTTGGGTGGCTTGGGAGACTTAGACCAGAGTCAGGCTGGGCTAGACCAGGGCTAGACTCTTCTCACTCAGGTTCTCCTTGGTGGAGGAATGGGTTAAAGGGATGGAGGTGGACTCGGAACTCTTGGACTGAAGAGAGGGGAGGTGGATGTTGTATATGAGAAGGGGCGGGGGTATTTATAGCAGCGGAGAGTGGCAGCTTGCGTAATTATTTTTGGACGGCACCTAGGGGGCCGCCCTTGCGGTCGTTCTGCTTCGGCTTCGAAGAGTACGGCCTCCGAACCTGAAGCAGAAAATCCCCAGGTTTGGAGTTCCGGACTTACTCCGAGGCTGTGGTTTGGAACTCGGTAAGTTGACTGGGTTTGGAAGATGGGTTGACACGGTGAGTTGACTCAGCGGGTTGACTCAGTGATTTGACTCAGCGGGTTGACTCACCAAGTTTGACTTTTTTATAATTTTTTGACTGATTTTTCTTATGGGGGTTTTTTTGGGCTGATGTTTAGGGGTGAGTTGACTGGGTTCAGGATTGAGCTGGGCTATGGATTGGGGCTTACAAGGGTGAGTTTGGCTGGGTTTGACATGGGATTTGGAGGTACGGTCCTCCATTCATTCAGCTATCTCTACCAACATTGTAGCTGAAGGTGGGGTGTTTACACTGGCCTAACACCTCAAAGAGCAGCGAAGTCAGAGATCGACGCCATCTCGAGAACTACACCTCTACTATCAAGCAAAACATCAACGCGTTCTGGGAATACGTAGATCCAGGAAGGCTCTCAGGACTCGAAAAGAGGTTGCACAATAAATCCAGAGAAAATACTATGGCATGTTGGCCGTCAACTGCAACCTGAAAAAGATAAGGGATCCCAAACCAGTTCTACGGAGTGACAGTCTTCGACAAACTTTTCAGAGAAAAATACTGCATGCAGTCCCAAGGAAGACTTATCAGGTGCGCAAGTTCCTCCAAAGAAAGTCCCATCTTAATATCGTTGAACATGAACAAGTTCAACGAGGGGACCCAATCAGTCAACGCGATGCCAAGCATCCTCCAGTCAATATCTACTGTGGCCATGTGGATAAGACAACCGAAACCGCATGACTCTAACTCTCGAACCTCGTAAGCTAAAAGTCTGCCAAGCCACTCAAGCAACCGCGGTGAACAAGAAGGCCGAGGAAGTAGCCAACAGGTTTGCACAAGCACCACCTCTGTCACGCCCAAAATCTGGTTTCCGATGTTTAGTCACCATAATCTGACCTTAGAGTTGTTAGCCTCCATAGCACCCCGGTTTCGACATCCAGTGTATGTCAAGTTTTGAAAAATGAATCCCATAAGGAGGATTTTCAGGATGAATTTTTTTTTTCTAAAATAAAGAATAGCATAACCACAAGTGTACCATAAACCAAAACATCATCACATACATTCACTATAAAAGATTCGAGTACAAGGCTGGAAATGAAAATACATTGCATAGTTAAAACTTCAAGAGATCAGGCACATGCTCCTGCCTCACTACTTTCGCTGTCTAACATAACCTACACATAAATAAAGCGTGTAAGCTTACTACGAAGCTTAGAGAGTACGTGTGTGTGCGCGCAATACGTATAACAAGTATACATATATCAGAGTATGTGGAAATAATGGAGAACTATGCTGCCAAGTCCATAAATGTTATCAGTCATACTAAGTTATGCAATGCAAGAACCCATCGAGCTAAATGTCATATACCGCCATGCAACGTAAAAGCACATGATAAATGAACGAGTCGAAGTGCGTAATATCGTGTGCCGATAGGGGCCTCACATCTAAGGTTACAATACATGATAGTCCCATTGAAATTACCTCGGATCGTCTAACACGACACCCTATGCTATACGTGCGAAAGCTTGGCGGAGGAACTAGAATTATGGCTAAGTCCTGGGGGGGGGGGGGGGGGGGGGGGGTTAGGACCTTTTCAAAATTCTTTTTGCCTATTTAAATTATTCTACAATTAAAGCTAAGCAAGCAAGAACACTTCAGCTTCCAAACTTAAGTAAGTCAAATCACACAAATTAGCATATGATTAAGCAATTAAGCTACCTAGTCTAAGCATAATGTCTAGACTACAAATGGTTACACATTTAATCAACTAGTCTAGAAGTGAAACTAAAACTTTTGTGTGTGAAGATACCTATCAAGGCCTAACATATATTTCAATTAAGCAATTAAACATACAATGCATAAGTGGAAATGTGCTCAAATAAACATCACAAACACAATGATATATAGTGGTTCGACTACGTATCTACTCTACTTTACTCCTGGTTGTCGTACTCACCCCTTAAGTATACTAGATTTCACTAGAGGGTTTGAAATCAGGTCAACCTCACAATCTAGGAGTTTTAAATATGATCCTCCCTACCTTACAATCCTACACAAGGACTAGCTCCCCTTTGGAGACTTGACAATTTAAGCTTAACTCATGAGCCAAGGTTCAGCAAACGAACTCAGGATTAAACCCAACAAATGAGTCAAGGTTCGACAAAAGAACCTAAATTTTAGGCTCAATTAATGAGCCAAGGTTCAACAAACAAACCAGGACTTTTAGACTCAAACCAATTAATGAGTCAAGGTTCGACAAACGAACCTGGATTAAGTTTGACAAACAAATTTGCACCCTAATTAACTAATGGAAAGAGTGTAATGGACTCCTATAAATTGACAACCTTACTTGTTAGATTTGAGCCCCTTCTGATGGGCTGGTGTTCGCTTGCCTCAAGTGCAAGGCTGCGATGTAGTAATAATTTTCGGTAAGACCGAGATCGATCCATAGGGAATTAGGGTAAACAAATTCAAACTATTCTAGCAACTTCAATCTCAGCATATTTAGAATTTAATTTTAAAAACTAAGTAAAACAATAACTTTAGGAAAAATTTGATAATTAACGGGACTAAGTCCTCAAGGATCCACTTGTCGTAGTCCAATGTAATTCATTCATCCAAGCATAAAACACAACTAGATTCAAAATTCTATCTCTCATTTAGTTGGAAGATAAGGCATTCAATCACATATAATCCCACTTAAGTCAGGAAATCAGATTCTAGTTCTAATTAAGCACTTAGAACTTGAAATTATAGCCTTCAAAGTAACAGCCATACTAAGAGATCATGGCATGCTCTAGGGTTACTACAATTCAATTCTAATCAATCCAAACATGGTAATCTCAGAGAATTGCAAGGAACTCATGTCCGAAGTACATGAACTCTCATAAAACTTTCAAAAATACCAACTTTATTCAAACTAGAACTTAAAAATCCAAACTTTAAATGAGAATACTTGAATTAAATGAATTAACTATTAAAACTACCTACAAGCTTCACCTCTTAGCCTTAACTAAGAGGTTCTAACCAAGTATTGTCATAATACAACTAGAATCAAAAGAAAAACTACTTAAAAGCATAAGAAAACTATAAAAACTCTAGTTGGAGGAGTTGCGAACGCTCTACGAAGATCCTCTTCACATCCCTGGACTTCTCAAGCCTTCTATGATGCCTTAGGAATGACGTAAAGGTGTCCTTTTATAGTAAAAATCCATCACCGACTTGGAAACTTCAAGATATTGGAGAGTCCTTACGCAATTTGGACATTGGCCGGCCGGCCGGAGCTTGCGTAGAAAAATCCCAAAAATCTGCATGTTTTAAATGACAGGCCGACCCATCAGCCGGCCGGTCGGATAAGAGGTCGGACTGTGTAAAAAACAGTCCAGAGAAAATGTGATTTCTAGAGGGTTTGGCCGACTGTCTGGTCGGACAGTCTATAAAATGTGATTTTTGATGCTTCTCTTTCTCCATCTCCATTGTATCTTTCCTCCACCTCTTATCCTTTCTTTCTTTGATCTTTAAGGCATGTAAAGTGCGTCTTTTAACATCATATAAGTGAAATCTCTCTCGCATTCCTGCAAACACAAAAACATGTATTGAATTAGTCTTTAAACATGTAAACCATGTATAATGTGTGATGAATTGGGATTAGAATATGCACAATTCAGAGCTCAACAGTCGGTTCGGGTTGCTTGATCTTCGCTCTCCCCTGCTTCAATCAACTCCCCATTTCTCTCCCGATGTTGTTGTCGATGCGTTGCCAATGCTCCAGCTCCAATGATCAATCACCTCACATGAGATGCTCTTGAGATGCCCAAGGTGATATGATATAGTTTTGAAATGTCTATAACTAATGGACAATGGCTGCCTAGAGAATTTCACCTACAAGGATCTCTCTATAGACTTTAGACAAGGATTTAACTATCAAGATTGACTTCTAAACTTTAGAGATCAAGAGAGATAAGTTCATCTTCCAAATGAGCTTTGAATGCTTCATACTTGTGATGAATCATAAGGAAGATGACTTGTATGGGTTAGGATAAGAGCTCCTAATAGTTTACAATGGTGGTGGCTTCTAAAGCACTAAACTCCATCTCTTAAGCTAAAAAATGAACTCCCCCACTTTTATAGAAAAATTTCCAATGGTAAAAAAATGGCATATTCATGATTATTCGATGGCATCAAACATCGAAGATCCTTCAATGGGGTCGAAACCTTATTTTGATGGGATCGAAAATTGTCCAGTGAGTTTTTCGAAGTTACCGGACATCCATTTCCATGAAATTGAAAAAGCCATTTCGATGGCTCGAAAGACTGTTCGATGGGGTTGAAAACTATCCAGAGAGTTTACATTTTGCTAGACATGTTTGATGGCTCAAAATAGTTTTTGATGGCATCGAAGACTAATCAAAACGTATTCGATGGCATCGAAGTGCAATCGAAAACTGCTATTTGGGCCAGATTATTTACAGCAGCTTCCACCTCTTTTATTAGCCTAAATTTTCATGTTTTTCTATATGATCTAAGGTTAATGGAGATGACTAAGGGTTTTACTATTAGGTATAAGTCATCTAGAGGTTTCGGTGTGTTTTGGTTCAAAGGGTTTGAATCACCAAGGCATCTCTTTTATTTGTTCTTCTTCCTTGATGCTTCTCGTTCACTTGAATCTTCGGTCTTCAACTTGCTAAGGCTCAATCGACATTACAACACATGAACACACGTGATTGACAAACAAGGTGCACTAGTATGCCACAAAAAAGTGCACTAACACCCGTAAATTAACATGTAAAGTAATCCCAGGATGATAGACTCCTGATCCCGAATAGTCGCCGTACCTATTTGGGACCGTGGCCCACAATTGTATGACACTTATTTTATATTTACGCATCCCCAAATCTGAATACATGAATGTATGATTTCCATATGCCATATACTAATTCCAATGTCTAACCCACATCTCAATATGGTTCTCATTTGGTATCTCACCGGGGTTTAATACGCAAGTAATGGTCCGCAGCGTGTAACCATGCAAGGGTAGGAAACCTCGCTACTTGCCTCGTCGGTAATATGCCAATATCTACCCGACTCGTTAGTAGCGGACCCATTTCCAAGCTGGTCAGACATGACCTCAATCGCCCACTACACTCCGGGCAGGTGAGGCCAAACCTCTTTCTAACCGACCACGACATAGTGAGAGATGCGGCCTACCGGTAGTTGGCACTCATGCAGTCATGAATCCACTTGGTCTAGACGTTGGAGCATCCTGTGATCTCGGGGTTTAGGTCCTTTCACCCATGGATATCCTTAGCGCCCAATATGCTGTAATGGAATTTTTGGTGTTCATTCTCATAACTACCAACCATAATAATTCCATAGTGGCCACAACCCTGATGTCTCTAGGGTGTACATGCAAATGCACTATGCAAATGAGTGAATGCCATAGTTCATAATCTGAGTCATGCAACCATGTTATGCAATTCATGCAGATATACAAGACAACCCCCATCTCATATGGGTCCCCTGAAAGGTTCGAAATCATAGGGTTATTACTACAGCTCTGCCGCACACCGGCAAGCCAACATACATAGCCTGAGTACCAACCACAATCCCGTGGTGTACACTATGTTACATTCATATCCATAATCAAGTGTACAAATGATAAGTAGAAGCATATGAATATCTATGATATGCATTACACTAAGCATATTATCAGTGTTGACCTTACCAGGATCAGGTATACTAGCATATTACCAATCTTGGCACATACACATATATTGAGGAATGCTCACCTGCGCACTTCTCTCACTTCTCTCACGTGAACTCATGAACACTTTTTCATGGCTCATCGCACATGACGCGAGCCCAAAATTTGAGCCGTCCACGTGATGCAGCACCCCAAAAAACCTCCAAGGCCCATCTTTCAACTTGTTCCAGAACTTTGTTGAAGAAAGAAGGAAACAATTTCCTCCCTTGATTTGCCTCTTGCTTTTTGCTGCAGCCCACCAGAGTTCTGGAACAAGTTGAAAGATGGGCCCTACGGTTTTTTGGGGTGTTGCATCACGTGGACGGCTCAGATTTTGGGCTCACGTCATGTGCGATGAGCCATGAAAAAGTGCTCATAAGTTCTCGTGAGAGAAGTGCGCAGGTGAGCATTCCTCCACATATATTCATGTATATAATGTGTATATAATGTAGGATGCATAATTTATGTGATAATCAGCCTTAAAGTGAGCGAGAAGACCCGAATGATGACCCTACTAGAAGTTTAAATGTCCACGTGGCCCTCTTAAGACTTGCTCCGGCCCCATACTAGAGCTGGTGCACATAAAATGGGTTAGTATAACAGATGTGTTGTACGGATAAAACATATACATCAAGGTGGTTTCCGTGGCCTAAAATGATCTGATAAAACAGATCAATGGCATGAATACAATACGCACATCCAGGTGAGGTCCACAGCATATTGAACCAAGCTAACATTTGTGTTTATCTTGTACACAGGTCTGTATGACCTTTGGAGTAGGTTGGATGTCAAACAAATACTATAGTGGGCCCAGCTGGACTTTTCTTTCGCATACTATTCAATCCACGTTGTTTTGTGGTAGGGCCCACTTAAACCTTGAAGTTCCCTCAATTTTAGGCTCGTGACTTGATGAAACACGTACACCCAGGTGGGTCCTACATGACCATTGAATCAAGCTGACATTTGGATTTTTCCTCCATCTAGGTGAGACCAGATGAAGAGGTTAAATGGTGAATAAACATCTCGGTGGGGCATAAGAAAGTTTCAACGGTCGACGTTGCTCCAGCAGCCTTTTTATTTTTGTTTTTTAATTTCTGAAGTACCAGCTAGGTGGCGCCTGATTTGGATGATCCAGTCCGTCCATGATGTTGGCCAGCCTAAGGCGAGTCCAAGGAGCCCTGGGAACGGTAAATTTGGATGGAAAATGAGCCTTATGATGGCCCTGAAAGGTTTCAACGGTGGAAATCATTGCTTCATGCAATATGGCGCACTTAAGATTTAGATCTTCTTCAGATTTGGACCCATGGCCTAAAATGAACTGTCAAACTGGATGGACGGAGGAATGTAACGTATATATCATGATGGGTAAAAAATGAAAGTGGTATGGAAATTAAACAAAACTGAAGGTTTCAACGGTGGCGTCACTGTTTCCTCTGGTGGGGTCCACCTGAAATCAGGATTAGACTGATCTTTGGGTTCCTGTCCCAACATTATCTTAAAATATAGTTGGACGGTATGGATCAAACTCATACATAAAGGTGAGCCCATACGTGTCACCCACATAAGGATCAAACTCACACTGGTGTTTTCCCACGCAGAGGCGTGACATCCATGAAGTTTTAACGGTGGGTATTACCACCACTATTTTCTAGGGTATGCCCACATAAGATCTCAATCTTCTTCATTTTTTTGGGCCATGGTCTAAAATAAAACCGAGAATTGGTTGGACGGCTTGGATAATATAAGATGGGCCACTTGTTGTTTGGGATATCGCTGTCGATGCCTATATCAACTCATGACAAAGTGAAATGGCAATAAATGCCAAGTTCGTAGTGGGAGTTCAAACCCTTTGTTTTATGTGTGCGGCCCACTAGAGATCAGAATTGGTCTCATATTTGGCACTAGGCCATAGAATGATGTAACAAAGAGGATAGATGGCTTGGATTAACCACACGCTTCAAGGTGGGTTTACAAGTGAAAATCTCGGTTGAGTAACCGCTCATTTTGTCTTTATTTGAAGCACGTAGATGGGTCCCACATTCATGATCCACTCCGTACATAAGGTTGGCCCGCTCATGGTGGGCCTAATGGATTGACCTTAGATATTCATCAAAGCCAATGGAAATAATAAGGAAAAAGGAAAAGAAAAACATGAAATTATGGCCATCACATGGACTTTAGTCACTATGAGGCTATGTACACAAGTTAAACGTACATCAAGGTGGACCACACGCTGGCCAAACTAGACAGCGTGGTCAGGTGGGTCCCACCTTCCAACAAAATAGAAAGATCACATAGATATCAACATAAAAGTAAACATGGGGTTCATTTGATGGGCCCGACATCAAGACAGCGGGTAAATGACCCATGCAGTCACCTCATTGGTTGAACTAGAGTCGGGGTGCACACAAACGGTTGAGATCATCTTCTAACCTCCTATAATCTCCTCTTTTCTTTCACTCACTCCCTCTCTTAATCTCTTTGTTATATATATATATATATATATATATATATATATATATATATATATATATATATATATATATATATATATATTTCCTTCTAACTGCTGGATGAAGGCTTAAATAGGAGAGGTTGGATAAGGGCGGCTCGGGTAGGGGGAGGCGGCTCATAAGAAGAGACGACTACGGCACGCAATTATAAATTCATTAGATATTTCCTTTAGCTTTGAAAGCGATGTTTTTACTGTCCAAGATATTTTTACTAAGTGGGCCCTATGTTATGTGTGCATCATGTGTTGATTTGATGGGGGCACACATCTTTTAATTTGGTCGTTGCAACGGAACTTGCTGTGTGGAGTTGGAATCACGTCGTCCACATGGTTGAGGAGGTATACTTTTTGGGTCATTATAGTACTAAAACAAGGCGTCCAATTGGAACTCGCTACTCTGGTCCGTTTCGAGTACACTGATACCGAAAACGAAGCATACGGAGATTAATTAGTATACGGGTTTCATACCCTCGATAACAAAATGCTCAAAAGTAGCTATCGGCTCCTCAAATATCGGAAGGTCAACCAGGGCGGGCTGAAAGAAACCCGACACTCTTGCGGTCTCATGAACAAGGCCGACAAAAGTAATCTCTGCCAATGAGTCATCCCTGACTGCGGCTATGTCGGATATAGTCGCCTCACTATCTGAAACCAACACATCCACTATAAGGTTGCAAAGCAAGAAAGATAGCTTGGTAGCGCTTAGCCGCTCCGCTGTAGCCAGGGAAGACTCCCGACTTTATAAGAAGACTGTGCAAAGAATCGAGGGTTAAGAAGAATCTGATAATCTCCATATAAAGCAGTAAGTTGACTTTCTGAAAAGATTGTACCGCACATCGTAACATCTGGGATGATTCGACCATCCAAGAGTGCATCTGTACCATCAAAGAAAGCCCCGATGGCCCCGATTGAAGAATCAAGTGCTAGATCTACACTGATCAACCTCTCCATAGGGAAAGAGGGCGCCCAACTATCATCATGGCCAATAAAAAAACATCATTTGATCATCTGCACCATCCATTGTCAAAGGGAAGCGATCAATGATTAAATCAAGTCCACCCAAGAACGTGTATCGCTCATCTCAGCCATCATCAAATGCATCCAAGCCCTCAAAGATGTCATCCGAACCATCTATATCTTCCAAATGTGAAATTAGCCCACCAATATTCATCAAGGCCCCATCTCCACCATCAATCAAACCATCCTTGTGGTCTACACCTAAGGAATGCATTACTTCACCCATAGCCTCCCTCCCAAGCTCATCCATACCATCCAATTCTCCAACATCTAAGGCCCCATTAAACTCTGAATTTTCAGCAAGGTTACCATCATTAGAGGCATTCAAAGCTCCCCTAACTACTATCCTTGAACCTTCATCAATTCCCCCAATCAATGCTTCATCTACACCCTCTATAAAGTGCATTTCCTATTCCATCAAAGCTCCTTGAAATTCTAATGATGATGGCCTATCAACTTCAGCAATAATGGCCCCTAAATCCCCACCATCCATTGCCTTAAGAATGATAAAACAAGAAGAAGATAAGAAGAAAAGACAAGGAAAAGATTGCATTGAGACCCTTGGCATTATAGCTACAAAGAGACCTTTTTTGGTCACTCCAATTTTCTATTGATTTGAATTAGGTGAATGGAACTCCATCTCGCTTTACCGTTTTCAATAGTGCTGTCCAACCTCGTTGAACTAAGTCCCATACTATTGAATTAAGGGATAATTAAATATTCGCATCTGGGCGTTCCAGTACGCATAATTTCATTCGTCAAAATATGGTGGATGAGTGATAAAACTACTCCCTTCTTGTGTAGACATCGTGTTATAGCTCCTTTGGATCAACTTTAGATGGTTAAGTCCTTTAAGAGCAACTCATACTTGCGTTATCAGAGTCATCCGCTCTGATATCAAATGAAATTGCGCTTATTGCTCATACTTGAGGTGCTATGCTTTGCGGAAGCTTAGAGAGGAGCTATTAGAACTATGACTAAATCCTAAGGGGGGTGATTAGGACCTTTTTAAATCCTTTAAAAACTCTTACCTAAGTTAAACTAATTAAGCAAAAACACTTAGCTTCCAAGCTTAAGTGAGTTCAATCCCAAAGGCTACAAATGATTAATCAATTAAGTAAACTAGCCTAAGCATATAGATTAAACATGATTCAACAAGTTGAGCTTCTAATCAATGTACAATTATCTATATATGCTACAAAAGATAAGTACATAAGTAACTAGTCTACAAGTGAAATTACAAGATGTGTGTGAGAATCTACCCATCAATGCATAAAATACATTTCATTCCAACATTTATATAATAAGAATTAAAGAAATAATGTTAGAATACAAATGGTTCAAATGACAATCTCAAACATAAGCATATATAGTAGTTCAGTTTCCTTACTCCACTCCAGGTTGTTGTACATGTCCTTTGAGTACACAAGATTTCACTAAGGAATTTAAATCAGGTTCCTTCCAACATAGGTGTTTTAAATCGTTTCCACCCTATCGGAGAGTTTAACAAAGTTTCTTCTAACATATGAGGGAGATTTTACCGGTTCATCTCTCAACCAAGATGTTTACGGGTTCCATCCAACCCAGGAGTTTGACAAGGTTTCTCACAACCATTCGGTCTTACACAAGAACCTAGCATACACTCCCACCGGAGGCTCCCCTTAGAGACTTGGTCGAGTTTAATTACAAACTCTTACACTCAATCCTACACAAGAAAAGAGTGCAACTGGACTCTTACAATTAACAACTTACTTCTGTCGACCAAGCTGTCGGCCGATCGATACTTACTGTTGGTCGATCGACAGTCGGCCAACAATACTTTAAGTCTGCTGTTTTGAGTTGTATTTTTACATCAGCTTACAAACCTCTAAGGCCTTACTTTGGGTGATCTTTTGGGACACCTAAGGTCATTCTAAGATGACTAAAAGTTTACTTATTGGTCTAGTCATCTAAAGGTATGGTTTTGGTTCAGGTTCAACAGTTCTGGCTCACCAAGGCATCTTTGATTTACTTGTTTCTTCTTCCTTGATGCAGTTGTTCTCTTATGTCTTTGGTCCTCATCTTCTTTAGACTTAAACAACACCTAGACACTAGAACCTACGTAATTGACGAATAAGGTGCACTAGTATATCCCACAGAAAAGTTCACTAACAATTTCTCCATTTGTCAATTACGTGACAAAAATCTAACTTACCAAAACAAATGAATACATGATCAAAATTATAATGATTTACAATGAAATACAGACTCTTGACATGTACAACTCAAACACTAATTCTCTTCAGTTGCTCCCCCATAGACAAACTAGTTTTTGTGGAACTTGATCTTTCTCCCCCCTTTTGTCAACAATTGAGAAACTAATATCTCCCCCTTAATGATACATCAATTAAGTTTAGGGTAAGAGAGGTTAGAATGTCTACAGTTATAACTATAAGCACATGTTAACATAATGAATAAATGTGCATGAACATTAAACACATGGAGCATATATATCATGATCACAAGATATATTCCTATCTAAGCATAGGTGATCATGCATAATGGTCATATTAAAATAAAAATGAAAGCATGCATAACCAAGGCATAAATTCTTATTTATTAAGTATAAAATTCAGCAAGATTATGTTAATCTAAGCATGATGACAATTTAACAATTAAAATACCAATATAAAGTAAGGCTAAACTATTAAGGTGGGCAATGAGGCTTGAATCCTCTGATTTGCCCCTACGCACACAAATGAGGCTAAAATCCTTAGATTTACTTATAGTATTTAGATTTTAGCTACCCTTACTAACTATTTCTAGTTTGTTCATTCTAAGGGTAACTACATTTTCTCAACTCCCTCATATAAATCAGCATATGAAGAGGGGTTGAAAACTCATTCACCTAGAAGGAAAAATGGTCAGGATCCTCTCTTAGATTAGGGGGAAGAGAGGTAGTGGTGGAGGACATGAGAATTCTCACTGATTTTTTGTCTCTATCACTATTGGAATCACTAGATTTAGATTTGAACTCTTTTGTGTCACCCTATGTTGTTGTCATAACCTTCTGGCTTTTTTTCTTAGTCTTAGTGTGCATTTATTGACAACATGACCATATTCATCATAGTTGTAACATTAAACGGGATTGAATTTGGATGATTTGCATTTGAATTTCTCACCCTTTTTGTTTTTCTTGTCACAATTCTCCCCTCTCTCGAATTTGAGGAATCTCTTAAATTTCTTATTTAATTCTTCTTCCTCATCATCCTCATCACTATCTTCAGACCCATTCTCAATTTTCTTTTTCCTATGTGAGTGTTTATGTGATGTCTTAAGAATAGTGTTTTTCTTCCTAGAGGTGGCTTAAAGTGTAGGTCATGTGTTTTTAGGGAGCCTAAAAGTTCTATTACTTTCATTATGTCAATGTCTCTACACTCTTTTAAGGTAATGATTTTGGAGCTAAATCTCTGCAGGAGGGACCTAAGAATTTTTCTACATATTCTCTCATTTGGAACCCTTTCTTAAGCCACACATGGAGTTATAGATATGATTTAATCTAGCATAAAACTACATGAAAGTTTCATCCTCATTCATTTTAATATTTTCAAATTATGTGGTGAGGAGTTGTAATTTTGAACGTTTGATGGTACTCGTTCCTTTGTGTGTGGTCTCTAGGATCTCCTAAGATGATTTTTCATTCTCATAATTACATATATGATTAAATTCATCGAGTGATATAACATAAAAGATTGCATTGAGACCCTTGGCATTATAGCCACAAAGAGACTTTTCTTGGTTACTCCAATTTTCCATTGGTTTGAATTGTGTGAATGGAACTCCATCTCGTTCTACCATTTCCACTAGTGCGGTCCAATCTCGTCGAACTAAGTCCCCATAGTAATGGATCAAGGGACAATAAAATATTCGCATCTGGGCCTTCTAATATGCATAATTTGATCTGTTAAAATATGGTGGATGAGTGATAAAATTACTCCCTTCTTGGATAGACATCATATTATAGCTCATTTGGATCAACTTCAGATGATTAAGTCCTTTAAGAGCAATTTACACTTGCGGTATCAGAGTAACCCGCTCTGATACCAAATGAAATTGCGCCTATTCCTCACACTTGAGGCGCTATGCTTTGCAGAAGCTTAGAGTTGAGCTATTATAACTATGGCTAAGTCCTAGAGGGGGGTGATTAGGATATTTTTAAATCCTTTAAAAACTCTTGCCTAAATTAAACTAGTTAAGCAAAAATATTTAGGTTCCAAGCTTAAGTGGGTTAAATCACAAAGGCTACAAATGATTAAGCAATTAAGTAATCTAGCCCAAGTACATAGATTAAACATGATTCAACAAGTTGATCTTCTAATCAATGTGCAATTATCTAGACTACGAAAGATATAACTACTCAAGCAACTAGTGTAGAAGTGAAACTACAAGATGTGTGTGAGAATCTATCTATCAATGCATAGCATACATTTCATTCTAACATTCATATAATAACAATTAAAGAAACAATTCTATAATAGAAATGGCTCAAATGACAATCTCAAACACAAACATATATAGTAGTTCGGTTTCCCTACTCCACTCCTGGTTGTTGTACTCATCCCTTGAGCATACTGAATTTCACTAGGGAGTTTAAATTAGGTTTTTCCCAACCTAGGTGTTTTAAATCAGTTCCACCTTATCGAGGAGTTTAACAAGGTTCCTTCCAACCTATGACGGAGATTTTACTAGTTCATCTCTCAAATAAGATGTTTATGAGTTCCATCCAATCCAGAAGTTTGACAATGTTTCTCACAACCATTCGGTCCTACATAAGAACCTAGCGTACACTCCCGCGGGAGGCTCCCCTTGGAGACTTGGTCGAGTTTAATTCCAAACTCTCATACTCAATCCTCCACAAGGAAAGAGTACAACTGGACTCTTACAATTAACAACTTACTTGTCAGATTGAACCCCCTGTTCAGTTCCGCTTTGGGTTGCTTCATCTCCGATCTCCAGTGCTTCAATCAGCTTCCCTTTGCTCCTCCTATCATATTTCCAATACGTTGCTAATGCCTCAACTCCACCGATCAATCACCTTGCATATGATGCTCTTTTGATATGCCCAAGTGAGAGGAGACATGTTGAATCTTCTACAATGGGTTGTGTTGCAAGCGTAGAAGAATTCACCTAAATAGATCTCTAGAGGAGTTAAGACATAGGATCTACCTATGGTGTAGGTGTCTCAAACATCTAAAGATCAATAGAGAGCAAATTTATCTTCATATGAGCTTTGAATGCTCTATCTTATGATGAATCATAAGAAAGATGACTTGGAGTGGTTAGGATTAGAGCCTAGTGATAATTGCTATAATGGTGGCTTTTAATACACTAAATTCTCTCCCTTAATGGCTAAAATCCGAGCTCCATATATATAGAATTCGAGCTCCAATTGATAGAAAGCGGGCATAATGGTTAATTGTTGGTCGATCGACCAAGGTTGTCGTCCGGCCAACAAGAACTATCAGATGATCGATTTTGGACCTCGGCCAGGTCGAATTAAGCTAGAGGCACAGATTGGTTGCTAGTCCCATTTATGAACATTATTGGCTTGTCAACTAGGTTATTATCGTTCGATACTTGCTGTCGGTCAGTTGATGGTCGGCCGACAACACTTTAAGTCTGCTATTTTGAGTTGTATTTATAGTAGCTTACAATCCTCTAAGGCCTTACTTTGGGTGGTCTTTTGGGATACCTAAGGCCATTCTAAGATGACTAAAAGTTTATCTATAGGCCGGTCAAGTGTTTTGGCTGACCAAAGTATCTCTGATTTACCCGTTTCTTCTTCCTTGATGCAGTTGTCCTCTTGTGTCTTCGGTCTTCATCTTCTTTAGGCTCAACCAACACTTAGATACTAGGACCTATATAATTAACAAATAAGGTGCACTAGTATGCCACAGAAAAGTACACTAACAGATCCTATCGGCCCCACCGGCCATGAATCATGTGGTTAAAGAATTGTTACTTATGGCCTAACTACGATAATTATATCATAAAGATCTAATCAATTCGATATAAAAGGTTACTCACCAATCTTATAATTGAAGGATTACTAAACTTTCGGTGGACGTAAATATTATCATGACCAATCTGAGAAAGTTAGAACAACCAAAGACAACGAATAATAAATCAACTCTCGAAAGATGGCTTTCACTTGATATTGTACAACAACAGCGATAGAGAGGAGATTGTGATTACTTTTTCCTGGCCACGAGATGAACATATCTTGAGCTAGTGAAGGCTCAAGTACTCCTGAGTAGTGATTGTGTACCATCCCTTTCATCACATGTGCTTGCTAGAGTGTCGTGCAATATTTCGGCTTTTACATTATCATCACCTAGTGAAAATGCAACACTTGTCTCTACAAGGAGCAACAATGCCCAAGATGGTAATGTTGGAGGAAGAGGTCATGGACAATAACATTTTTTTGTCTACTATAAGGAAATCAACCATACAATTGACAAGTGTTAGGATCTAGTTTAGAAGACAAGAGTGCATCTATCTCGTTACACAAGCCTTGCAATCTATACTTGTGACTCCAGCATGTCTAGTGTTCAAGTCCTTACTGATGGCTCTGTATCTAATGTTCTTAGTAAAGGCATTATCTCACCTAATGCAGATATTTCTTTATCTTCAATCATTTAAGTTCCAAAATTTTCTATTAGTCTGTTCTCTGTTAGTTAATTTACTAAAACTTTGAATTACTTCATAACATCTTATCATTCTTATTGTATATTTCAAGCCCTCGAGATAAAAGAGATGATTATTTGGGGGGGGGGTTATGAACTGCACGATTTGTACTAACTAGAGCTTCGACGAATTGGAGCTACTCTAAGAGTAAGTGAGACTACACCTTTACAATAGCATGCTTGGTTAACTCATCCCTCCATTGATTCTTTAAAGATATTAGTTTCATTTTTTTAAGAATATTAGTTCAATAAAATATGAGTCATATAGCTAAACATATCCGTTCATCGTATCCTATTAGGCCTTATAATCGTAGTTGTGCACCCTTTTCTTTGGTTCATTTAAATGGCCCTATAAAAATTCTTGGTTTATTTAATTTCATATATTTGTCACATTTATTAATAATTTTCACATATCATATGTGTGTTTATGACAAGATAGATTTGAGGTATTTGATATGTTTAAGTTATTTTATCTTGTAATCTTCTCCGCTTATGTTTTGTTAAAGAAAAGTGATCTGTTCTATTTTCTTAAAGAGAATAAGAATGTGAGGAAGGTTTTTCAAAAAAAGAAGAAGAAGAAGAAAAAGAAGTTATTTTATGTTGAATTTAAAACCTAATTCAACAAAACAATTTAATTCCTTAAGCTTGATAATGCTTTAGAATACGTATCTCATTCATTTTTAGAATATCTTTTTTCAAAAGGCATTATTCATTTGACCCATTCAAGTGAGCCTGACAAAAAGAGTTGGGCCACACCTTGTAAACTAAATTTTAGAATTGCAAGGATCGTGCCATGTATCGAATATGGACAATTAAATGAGCGTCCTTGATTAAGATGTTATCATTATTAGTTAGTTGTCGTAGTCTTCCGCACCTTACACTCTTATAGAAACACCAGGATGGAAAAACAACTTCAAACATGTATAGGTTGGAGACCCAACTGAGTTTAAGTAGTTGCAATAGGGAGGAGTTTAAAACCCATCAAAACTTTTACACGATTTTAACATTCCTAGTCCAATTAGGAGAATGCGTGTCACATAGTTAAACCGTACCACCCCTACATGAATTTATACTAATCATAACTTTAATGGGCCCACCAGGCATACCCGATCATGATATGCAATCCTTAGCTAGATCTAGACCATTGATCAATTAGGGCCTCCTTATAGAATTCTTACATACCTATCATATGCACTAAGCTCAAATAGAAACTATACAAAAATAATACAACCTCAAAAAGAGACCAGCCTTCACAGCCAAACAAACCAAGCTAATTAAACAACCCCATTTACCCATTACGCGCACATACTGCTGTCACCGTCGAGCACTCTGAAATGGAGAACAAGCATGCGCAAGGCTCAGATATAGATTTCTAGATATAGATTGTTAGTCATTCAAATAATCAAACTCAAATATAATCCATATTGGGTGCAAATACTTTCTTAAAGCAGCTACGTAACTCAAGACTTGAAACCATTTTCCTTCATAATCATATTTAATTTTGTGTATTCATTGTAATAATATGTTGGATGGAGAGTAACTTACCGTGGATCCATTAAATATGAGTGTCTCCCTTTTCTATACCATATATAAAGCAGTAGTCTGGGGACACTTTTGCTCCTGTAGTTAGCCAATAGGAAAATGTAAAACCACTAATATTCTGATGGGCCTAAGCCCTTCCAACCGGTGTTCTTTTCCACAAGAGTATCTCACACCCTTTTATCCCTTTTCTGTTTGTGGCCTGCAAAAGACACAATTCCTTGCAAATTCCATCAAACATAAAAATACATGGGGCCTACCTTGATGTCATTAAGAAATCTATTTTGTCCCTCAGTAATTACAGCATTTCAGGTTAAGATGTGAGCCCAAAACCTAGTATATCAAAAACTCAAGTGGGTCATGGGACGTCTATGGTTGAAACCACCCTAGTTGTTCTCTATCGCTCTCCATGAGTAGACCATTGTAAGTAAATCATTTACCTCGAAAGATGCAGAGATAGCCTGTGAAAGCCTTTCACATGAACTTCTTGTAGCAGAAGTTAGGTGGGGCTCACCATGATTTTTGTGAGAAATCCACCTAATTCATCCATTTTGCTAGATCATGTAAGGACATGAGCCCAAAAATGAAGCAGATCCAAAACCTATACAACAAGAAACAGTGAGGATTGAACGTCCACGGTTAAAATAATTATGGGGCCACACAAGTTTTGGATCAGGCTAATATTTGTATGTTTTCGGTTCATCCCAATAGGAATGAACTTAGGAACGATATGATGTTACATAAGGGTTTGTTTGTTTTAAGGGAATTATTAGTCATTAAATATAAAAAGTCAGGATTATTTTCTAGGGTATTTCCAATCCTAACTACCCTAATAGGTACTGCAGTTAAAATGAGGACTGAATGTGTTACATTGGTATTGTTTCTACATAGTAAAAATTGTGGGGCCTACGAAGATGTATGTGTTTTATCCACGAAATACATTCATTTTGTAGGATCATTTTAGGGCATGAGCCCAAAAATTTAGGGCATGAGCCCAAAAATGAAGCAAGTCCAAATCTCAAGTGGACCACACCACAGAAATCGGTGGGGATTGAATGCCTACCATTGAAAACTCCATAGGGCACCACCATGATATTTATACCGGTTTATAAGGTCACACAAACATTAATGAAGGGAACGCACAAATTTCAGCTCTATACAAAACTTTTGTAGCCCCTAAGAAGATTTTACTAGGAGGGGTTTAGTCCTCACCATTTTCTGCCGTGTGGTCCACTTGAGCCTTGGATTTGCATCATTTTAGGGCTCCAGAAGGGCATGGATACCAGGTTGAGTCTTGCAATCTTGGAGGTGAAATTCCGCATCTCTTCTAAACATCACGGTGGGCCCAGCAAGGTTTCAATGGTAGGAATTTTCTCATCCACCTTTTCCTGTTGTGTGCCCTACTTGAGTTTTGTATCTAGCTCATTTTTTAGCCCATGTCCTAACATAATCCGGCAAAACAGATTGGTGGGTGGATTTCTCAACAACATCATGATAGCCCCACCGCCATATGAAGATCCTGCAAAAGGGTTTGCTTAGACAATCGGTCTACCACAAATCTCTCCCCCAGGCCCAACCTGTCTCTCCATATGACTCTCTGCGTGCCTTGTACGCGCCATACGTCTTGAATATTTAATCTTTGTACTGTTCTAGATGAAAAGACTGGACTTAAGACCTTGGAAAGCCCAGTCCATAGGGCTTTATTTTTTCTTTCAATCCCATATTTACACCGAAATGATGGTCATTGAGACCATTGTGACCTGTACTGCTCTTAGTTGCATAAGGACAAGTGGACAGTCAAATCAATTGATCTAGATTGTCCATTAAGCACAGCCAAAGCTTGGTAGGCCACAATGTAAAAATGGCATTGGTTGCACACTCATCGTCATCTAATCAACTGGTGAGATTTTAGAAGTGGGGCAGGTTCTTCCCTAACAGGAAAAAAAAAAAAAAAAAAAGCCTGTAAAGTGGTTTGGGCCATACATTTCATGGGGTCCCAATGTGGATCTAACAAGACCAACATTCAGGAATGGTGTGGTTTTTGAGTGGTGGTCCTTGAAATGAGAAGAATGCCTAATAGACGGACTGGATCATTTGATTGGATTGTTCATTTGTGTCCATGTAACTAGGAATACTACATCATAGAGTGCTCCTCCTGGTCTTTTTCTTTAGCACAGGCTTTCCAAGAACCTTCACTTGAATCACTTGTTTTATAAAGGACGAAAGTTTCGGTACTTTATTTTCAAACGAGGAAACTTCCATCTCTCATTCAGTATACTGAACATACATGTGCTGATGCATGAAATCGTACTTGTGGGCCATGGTTTGGTGATCCAATGTCCAAACCATTGATCACATGGAATTCGAATCTGAGGAGATTCCACCAAAATCTTTTCCATGATACCTTCTGTGAGAGAGAGAGAGAGAGAGAGAGAGAGAGAGTTGAGGATTGAAGTATTTCAATGAAAAAAAAAAAAAAAACCCAAAGATCTTCTGGCTAGGATCTTCTAATCTGACTGGGGGATTTGTGAGGGGCACAGATTGGGTACTACCGCGACAGGACCTAACTAAAGAAGGACGGTCCTGTCAGGGGATCTTTGGTGCCCACCGTTATGTATATGTTATATCTACACCGTCCATCCATTTTGAAAGATCGTTTTAGGCTATAAGCCCAAAAGGGAAGCATATTGAATTCTCAAGTAGACCACACCAAGGAAGCAGTCGGGATTGAGTTCCTGCAGTTGTAAACTTCCTAGGGTCTACCGTGATGTTTATTTTCTATCCAACCTGTTTATAATGTCACATACAAATCTATGAAGGGAAAAGATAAATATCGGCTCGATCCAAAACTTCTGTGTCTCCCAATAAGTTTTCAACGGTAAGCTTTCAATCCCCACTGCTTTTAGTGGTGTGGTCCACATGAGCATTCAATCTACCTCCTTTTTGGTTCATTGACCAAAATATTCTGTCAAAATGTATGGACGGTATGGATAAAACATATACTTCATGGTAGCCCCATAGATCCCCACAGGACCGTCCGTTTCTAGCTAGGTCCTGGTGTGGGTGGGTAGTACCCAATCCACTCCCGATTTGTGGAGTCTACCATCCATCTTGTGGCCTACCAAATCAACAGTCCTGGACACCAATCTGGGATCAAGCTCTACACGTGGCAAATGGGTGAGAGATCTCCACCGCTCATTAGATTGGCCCAACTATATATGTACTTTCCCCTTATGCAATGATATTTTTTGTCCACTCATCTGGTGGGCCCCACAAGTGTATAGAACAAGTTTTGTTGACCATTCTTATTTTAGCCATCCATTTTAACTTGAATTTTGGGCCAGGGCATGTTCATTGTGGGGTCCACTTAACAAGTGACTCGGATCTTGCACTTGCGGTCAGTCAGTCATCAATTTCTCTTGGCATCGGAATCACCTTAGAAATTTCCAAATGTGTAATGTGTTATACACATATAAATTCATGAGTTGCATTCTCTTGTTGGAATGCAAGAAAAAGTAACTCAATTTCCATGGATTGTCGATCCCTTGTGTGGTTTTGGGTTTTGGTTTTTATTCAATGCCATGTTCATGTGTCTTTTGGATGCTTGGAGAAGGAGAGGATTGCTCTTTTGGAGATCAAAGCTTCTCTCAATTATCCAAACGGATCTTCTCTTCCTTCGTGGGAGGATGGGAGTGATTGTTGTAGTTGGGAAAGACTCAAGTGCAACAACAAAACCCGACGAGTTACTGATATTTCTCTCACTAGAATCGGCAAAATCAGATTGGAAGATAGGTATCTAAATGCCGACCTATTTCTTTCCTTTGAAGAACTCCGGCGTCTCGATTTATCTTATAATTATCTGCATGGTTGGGTGGATAATGAAGGTAATTCCATCTCTTTTCTCTTAGGGTGCGTTTGGTTGCACCGAATATCACAAAATTTCAGAATATTTTGCACTGATGAATTAGACTGATTAATCATGAAATATCATAATATCCATGCAGGACAAACATCCTTATATGTTTTCCAGGTTGCAAAGAAGTAGGTCCTTTGTGCTGCAGCCAAATGCATGATTAGCTTTTTTTTTTTTCTTCTTCTTCTAAATGCATGCTTAGCTATCTTTTTTCTTGGAGAATTTCGATAGATCGAAGAAACAATAGCTGTTTCAGCGGCTGCAATAGCTATAACAAAGATAGAGAAAATGTCTCCTTTTAATTGGTGACTATCAAATAAATCAGAAAATGTTACGAGATTTAGATTACCCGCATTTAGTTTAAGCTCAAGTTCCAATATCGATAAGAATTCTAATTCCTACTCTTCATATGTTATGGTATGAATATGTTATGTATGGATGATGAAGGCTACGTTCTTAACCTAGCTCACATGCAGGATTTGGAAGATGGTCAAGATTGAGGAAGCTAGAGACCCTTGACCTTTCACAGAACAACTTCAACCAAAGCATACTGCTGTATTTAGGGGCCCTCTCATCCCTTAAAAGTCTGTCTCTAGCAGGGAATCTAATTGAAAGTTCCCACACAGGTTTTGAAATGTTGCCCAAGTTGAGCAAGCTAGAGCATCTAGACCTAGATGGCAATTTATTCAATAGAAGCATTCTACCGTATTTGGGTGCACTCTCATCTCTCAAGAGTCTTGATCTAGGCTTCAATAAATTTGAAGGATGGTTTCACGCTGAAGGTTAGTTGAGGAAGGTTGAGAATAGTATGATGAAATGTTTTTATTTTCAAGACATTCAACAAGAGAGTCGTTCCATTACAAAGCTTCTAAAATGAGATGTGTGCATAGCATCCAATCCGTCCATCATGTGCACCCACTCAGTAGTTTGGGCCAACTGTGTTTACTGTTTACTTTATATGTCATCCAATCCATTTAGGAGTAGGCTGCACTAGGATAAATGGGCATCCCAAAAATTCAGTTCATTCCAAAATTCAGGTGGGCCACACCACGTGATTTGGTGATTTTAGGCATGGCTTTACATTGTTTGGTCCACCCAAATTTTAGATCGGCCTGTTTTTTGGGAATCCAATGGGAATATGAGCGGTCGCATAAGATGAAAGGATTGGATTTTATGCACACATCATGATTGGCCCTATACATACTCTTGTCAAAGAAAGCTTTGTGGTGGATCCGGCCTCATTCCCCACCACTGGCAGAAGCTAAGTGAGGCCCACAAATGTCCCTGTAGTACATTATTTTTTTCCATTTTATCTTAGAACATGAATTCAAAATGAGACAGATCCAAAGCTCGAGTAGGGCATGACACAAGAAGTTATAGGAATTGGACGCCCACCATTGAGACCTTTGTGGGGTCACAGAAATTTGGGAGCATGCTAATTATTGCGTCATAAGTTTATCCCAATACGAATAATCTTATCAATGGTTTGGATGGCATATAAACATCACAATGGACCTTAGAAAGGTTTTGATAGTGTGTGTTTCTATCACTTGTTCCTTGTCGTGTGGCCTACCCGAGTTTTGGGTCTACCTCATGCTTGGGATCATGTTGTAATATGAGCTAATGAAAGTGATGGATGGACTGGATCTCACGGACATTGCTAGCTGTGGGACCCATAGAGCTTCAACCTATACATGGGCTCCCTGCAGAGGAGACCGAGAGGGAGCCCATGTACCACAGCAATTCCATAGGAGCATTTGGTTGCACCAAATATGCAATTTCTTGATATTTTTCACCAAATTAGGCCGATAATCATGAAATATCACCATATCTGGTGGAATTAATTGCAATCAAACACATCGAAAACGATACATATTAACAATATTTTGAACCTTGATTGAGTAGACACGCACAATAACATGTCCAAAATTTCTATTTGATGTTTTTATTTTAAAAATTTTCTCTTTAAACTTTGCAGTATTGGCAAACTTGAGCAAGCTGGAGGTGTTGAATTTGGAAAATAATGAGCTCACTGGGTTTTTAACTCCAACAGTGGAGGTTCTATCTTCTCTTCTGGCCTTATCTTTGAGTTCCAATCGGCTTAATCACTCCCTAACTCTCAAAGGTAAAATGCATTTGAGACTAAAAAATAGAAATAAGTGTTCATGGTGTGCACCTTGAATTGGCCTGCACATATCTGTCACCATCCATCTTTGATGGATGATGGATGGGATTCAGAATACTAATTAGAATCACGTGTGACACAAGGAGGGCATGGTAAGGTCAATTACCGTCTCCCTCACCAGATAACTACCTTGAATCCACAAGGCTTTCAGGACTCCTCAACCGGACTTCCTCAGATCCATGAGAGAAGAACAAGAAAAACAGAAAATAATTCTTAATTAAGAAATTTGTAATAATTGATTGAATGAATAAGATTCAAATGATAAACTAAACCTTAGGATGAAGTATCAAACTCCAACTTCAACTAAAATACTTAAAAACGTAACTTATTTCTACTAGACTTCGTATTTTTTGCCAAAAATAGAAAGTCTCCAATTCGACTCAACCACGTGATTCTCCAAAGTTTTCTAAGCCGTTTGTCAATTCTCCCACTATTAGTACACACACCCACACTGTTTAGTCACCCTCCAATGCTAGTCACCCCCCACATTGGAATTCGATACCTTGACCTCACTGTTGAGAGGAGATTATCTTCACTAGTCTACCATTGTCCCACAGGTGTGGGTGCAGATCCAGTTTAAGAACTCTAAGATATAATCCTCTCAAGGAGATATCATCGTACCAAATTCGCAAGTGGACTGTAGCTCGTTCCAATCTCCAATCACTTATCTAAGACCGTTGATCTGACCACACACTCAATCAAGCACATATAATTCCATCTGTACATGTGCACAATTCAAGTGCAATGTATGCTTATCTACTTTTGAGTCCAACAAATTCTATCTTTAAAAGCTTAACTGATTAAAACTGTTGAAAATATAATAACATATAAATATTTTACAGTAAAATCTGACCATCCATTTGATCTTCCACTAACCCATCTCCCTAACCTGACCTTTATTTTGATCTCTTTCCCAATGTACTTTTGACCTAACCAAATCTGTGTACATGGCCTTGATAATGTACGCCAAAGTTGTGTCACTTCATTGTGACCTTATCACATAACATAGTCTAATGAAGGTACAAGAGTAACTTGGGAGACTAGCATACTCATGCAAAGATTGAACTGAAATCTATCCATCTTTTTTAGGTAATTGGTCTCGCATCATGTATGGCTCAATTCATTTATCATGAATGACCAAACACATGTTGTTTACATGAATCAACTATCCATCTTCGCTGCAATATATAAGCTTGCACAATCTTACTAGGTATAGAGTCGATCATATAAAGCTGTGTGACAACTCATCCTGGGCATCTCATAAATCAGGGCTCAAGTAAATTTCATTTGTATATACATATCGATATGCATTGCTCCTATTGTGCATACCTACACGATGGTTTATATTGTATGATAAATGGGAACTAAGGCTGTTATCGACAAATATTATCAACATCTCATCATGATCACCAATCTAAATATCCGTGTATACATCATCATGAAGTAATTACATCCACCCACATATATTCAAATATCAAAAAATTCAATAAAATCCAACTAATAAATATATACACATTCCAATAACAATCTGATGGGTTGAACAAAGTCTAACAGTCACCCAATGGGGACAACTTTCTGAGAGGGCCTAATGACTTGAATTATTCATATGATTTTTACTACTATAATAAGCAATTATCTCATAACAATGCTTTAATGGTAATCCTAACCTCTGATTTTTGGAGTGGAATGAGAGCTATTGAAAATTGCTTCTTATTCTTCTTAATTTATCTACAAATACTGATGGTAGCATATCATCTTTTTAGAGCAACTTTCATACAATAGACTGCATAAAGCAAATTCTGCAGCTTGAACAACCCCGATTGTTGCAAAACTTAGCACTTGGAACCCAAAGGACAATGACATAAGCTTTTTTTTTTTTAAGGAAATATCAAATATATTCATTTCAAAAGGAACTAATAAAAGACAAGCAAGGCCCACCAATCTTACACACACACACACACACACACACACACACAAAAAAAACACTCAAAAAGGCTAAAAACTCCCCGAGCCGTAGCAGGGACATCCTTACCCCACCCTATCAAGGAAGAGAGGACCCCTGATTAAGCGGGGCAACTCTTTCGCGTCAGCAAACAAGCGATTGGCTTGGGACACACTTCCCCATTTAGCAAGATCATCCACAACGAAATTTGCCTCCCTCAGCGTTTGGGCAATAGCGATAGTCATCTTATGTCTAAAGGACTTGACCCTGGCCCACCAATACCAAGAGGCCCACGACTTCGGCTCCCTGGCGTAAAGAAGCTCCACCACAACCTGTGATTAGTGATCATGAGTCTCCCACAACATAAGCTTGATCATGAGTCTCCTCGTAGAAAAATGAACCGGGTTTTATGAGTGAGAAAAAAAATAGTTTGATATTCTAGCAGAGCATCATGGATGACATGCAAGGACTTTAAAATTACTTAGAAATCACATATGAGGCATGCATTTAATTCAAATTAAGCCATCCAAACCATGTTCTCCAGTTTAGAAGTATCATGAAACAAAAATAACTCTTATTTGATTATGTTTAATGACAGATTGGTATGCATTTATTAGATAGTTTAATGAAAATATTCCAACCGTCCTATTTCAACCAACAAGTGTCCACGAATCAGAGATCAGATTGTTTAACCAATATGATTCTAGGATCTTAACTTAAAAACAGTGGGTTAAACTATTTAGTCTATTTGATTTATAATATATGGCCCATACCATTTCTAAGTAGAGCTGGACATGAACCGAGTTTGACCGGTCAGATCTTTCGGATCGACTGGGTAAAACTCGGTCCGAACAGAAAGTCTTTGTGAATTTGTTCGAGCAAACAGGTCTGTTTGAAAAAAAAATCAAGTAAGTTTCAATTACAACCCTGTTCGACTCAAACTCGAACTCGAAGTCGAACTCAACTCAAATATTGACCGACTCAACTAGACTTGTTCGTTCGACTCGATTATATATATATATATATATATATATATATATATATATATATATATATATATATATATATATATATATATATATATATATATATATATATTATTTCTACTTTTTACTAATCGTAAGTGTCGAACCTCTTTTTCATTTTTACTTTTATCCTCAGTTCGAACGAAACCCTCTCCCTTCCCATAACCCTATCCAAATCTGCTCGCCCCCTGCCCCCCACCTCCGACCCCCTTCCCATCTCTCTCTCTCTCTCTCTCTCTCTCTCTCTCTCAGCGAACTTCAATTCGCCCCAACTCCTAGCTACTCAATTCGCTGCCCGCCGACACTGCACATTTGATACTCTCTCTCTCTCTCTCTCTCTCTCGACGGATCTTCGGATTCCTGAGCCCTAGCTACCCAGCCGGCAGCTGCCATAATAGCCAATACTCTCTGACGCAGGATGCCCTAATTATGATGCATGCTCATGAACACATATAATCCAGCGGAAATAAAAGACACTAATAATCTAAAAATTCAATATCAACCATCATAAACTAAGAAAACCACAAAGAGACATGCAATGGAGCGGGTCATCATCACAACCATGAAGTGAGAAGTTCAAGTAGTGCATAGATTGGATCTGGCAAGGAATGGAACCTCCCAATCTTGCATGGTCATAACCCAAATATCCAATGTGAATCACTAGTCCGAGGGATCAAAGGATTCCTCAGATTAGAGATTTGAAAATCTAAGAAATTGGGATTTTGAATCAATTCTCAATTTTAGGATTCGAAGATTGGGGATAATGGAGATAGAGAGAAAATGACCTTAGATGAATATTTGAAGGGCATAATAAGCAAAGAGAAGAAGAAGATTAAGGAAGAAGACGAAGTTCCATGAGAGAGAGAAAGGAAGAAGGCAACCCAAAAGGCTTTCTTTTCATTAATCAAAAACTAAAATTCGTGTTTAGGGCTTAACGCACTTAAATAGATACCAAGAAATAGGTAAAAGACTAAAATACCCTTGATACTTAAGTAAAAAAACTAAGCAAAAAAAATAGCCCGTGCGGTGGTTAAGTGCCCGGTGGAAGTGAAAAACGTCCAGGGAGTAAACTAGTAGATCAGATGAATTTCGGGCGCCCGATGACACTTGGTCAGGCGCCCGATGGTCCAAAAACGTCGGGATTGCCGACGGCCCAGAAGCGTTGGGAAAGCCATCGGAAATATAAAATTTCTGCTTTTCTGCTAACGGCCCAGAAGCATCAGGAAAGCCGTCGGGAATCTGTTTTTTCTATTTTTCTTGTTCCTCTTACACATGTCTTCCCATGGTGGGGCCTTCTCAAATGTCCCAAATCACATGTGTAAGATCTTCGATGCTCCTTCAATGGCCGCCAAGCCATAAGGAAGATGCTTGTGGTGTGTGCTTTTTTCGTTGATAAACTTGGAAGTGTCTTGTGTCCTCATCACTCTCTCCCTCTCAGCAGTCTCTTAAACCAATATGATTGTCCATGCGTGATTAATTGCCTGAACAGTCAAACCCGAAGGTCACTGTCCCATCGGTGCATGATTCATTACCTGAGCTGAGCCAGCAGCTCACCTCCCTTATTATGAATCTGTGATTTATTGATTGTGAAGGTAATCTCAAATTTCTGATTCATTTATTGGTTGGATTAGAATTTATAAATTTAGGATTTGTGGTTGGTTAATAATGAATATTATTTTTGGTGATTTTCGAATTAGGATTTGTGATGAATCGAATATTGTCTATTGATTTGGGAATATTGTGAATTTATGATTTATGAATTTGTCATATTGATTTAGGAATTAAGATTATTGTCAAATTTAAGAATATTGTTATGTTTATAATTTTATTAATTTGGGAATATTGTCATTTGTCAATTTAATTATCATATTGTCATATTGATTTAGAAATTAGGATTATTATCAATTATTTATGAATATTGATTTATTATTTTTAGAAATTTAGAATTTGTAAATAATAATTTAGGGATATTGTTATGTTTTTTTATTTGAGAATAATTGTGAATATTGATAATTTGTTATGTTTATTATTAGTATTATTAGGAATATTTGAGAATATTGATTTTGTAATATTTTTAGAATCAATTACTTGTCAATATTGATATGGGAATATTGTCAATTACTCATTTATTTTTTATTTATGATTATTAATATTATTTGTTCAAACTCGAAAAAATTGTTCGAAATCCATATGTTCGAACTGGGCTAGGCTAGATCGAATGAGTTTGAATAGAGCCACTCTGTTGGAATGTTTGTTTGAACATTGTTTGAACACACCCATTCAAGCAGCTGAATAATCCAATCTAGTCCATGTTCGGCTCGGATCGAATCGTTGCCCAGCTCTATTTCTAAGTGCTATCAAGGCTTCATAGAAAGCGTGTATGAAAGTAACTCTCCAATATATCAGTCTAATGGGCTTGGGTCCTATAATACTTGATGCTACTTTCCTATGAAAATGGGTGTAGGAGCAATGCTAGCACAGAGAGACGAAGCAGTTTGTAGGAGAGGAGAGGAATTTTATTGATATTATAGAGAGAACAGTGCTTGATCATTCATGCAATAAAAAATTATGTACATGGCATATGTTTTTTTGTCTTTACCATCCAAACGAGGAGCACATGAATAGATCATTATAAATAGAACACATTTGCTAACGTCTCCTAACCTGTGATTAGTGAACACATTTTCAAAAATTCAAACCATTGAATATGTTTCATTTCAAATGTCTATTAGATGTTCACAACCTCGCTATTTAGATAATCAAATTAATTTAAAAAAAAATTGTACATTGTCCAGCGACATTATACTTCTCAATTTGAATGCTTTGATTTGAACTGCATGTATGAGACGTTTCTATTATATATCAGTACCTGTTTAGAGACCATCATGCTATGCCAGCGTATTAACATGATTTAATGAAATCATGAAAGTTCTTCTCATTCTAAATATAGGGGGCCTCAGTGGAAAGCACTTGGATTCCTCTCTTAATCACCTACATGTCCTCACTTTAGAATCCTTCTTTATTTATTTATATTTTTTTGTTGGAAAAGCTAAATTTTCTTAAGAAAGCTAAATAATACATGATTTTAGATATATTGTAGGTATTAATTAAATTAATACAAGTGAAGTTACTTACAATGTTCATTTTTTGTAGGTTTGTGCAAATTGAGGAACCTCCAGGAATTGGACACGAGTGATAATGAATTAGAGGATAGCCTTCCTCCTTGTCTTGGCAACTTGTCATCCCTTCGATTCCTCGATCTGTCCCGGAATAGATTAAGAGGGTTCATCTCCTCATCTCTCATTGCCAATCTCACAATGCTAGAGTACATTTCTCTCTCTTACAACCGTTTTGAGGGGTCTTTCTCATTTAGCTCATTTGCTAACCTTTCCAAGCTAGAGGTGGTGGAACTTTTAGTAGTTAAAAATCCTAAATTTGGAACAGAAATTATAACTTATCCCAATCAATTAGTTATAGAAACTGAATCTCCATCTTGGGTTCCTACATTCCAGTTGAAAGTCCTTCACTTGTCAAACTGTAACATCAACAAGCCCACCAGCACCATTCCCAGCTTCCTTTCCAGGCAATATGAATTGAGATCATTGGACCTTTCCCACAACAACATGCAGGGGTTGTTCCCCTCTTGGTTGTTAGAGAATAATCAAAGATTAGAAGTACTGAACTTAAGAAGCAACTCCTTCGTCGGCTCATTCCATCTGCCACCTCATCCTAACAACTTGCATGCATTTTGGTTCGACATCTCCAACAATCACATCCATGGACAAATTCCTCGAAATATAGGTTTTCTCCTTCCAAATTTAGAGTACCTGAACATGTCCACAAATGCTCTGGATGGTATCATTCCTCCCTCGGTCGGTGACATGAAACAGTTGATTTCTTTAGATCTATCTCGAAACAATTTCTCAGGAGAAGTACCTGAGCATTTGGCTACGGGTTGCGTCTCATTGCAAATTTTGAAGCTCTCAAACAATGCATTGGAAGGCCCGGTGTTTCCAACGCATTCGAACTTGACTCAACTGACTTATTTGTCGTTGGACGACAATCGGTTCACGGGGAAGATCTCACCTGGTTTGTTCAAATGCTTACAGCTATGTAAATTGGATATCAGTGAAAACTACATCTCGGGTGGTCTTCCTACTCAGATTGGGAACTTCTCATATTTGTTGACTCTTGTCATGTCTAGAAATTATTTTGAAGGCCCTATTCCAGCCGAGTATTGCAAACTCAGCATGCTTGACTTTTTGGACCTTTCCCATAATAATATTTTTGGGTCCATTCCTTCATGTTTTAACCAAACTTCTTTGAGGTTCATACATCTACAAGGAAATGGGTTCACAGGATCTATGCCAAATGCTTTGTCCAAAATCTCCTCCTTAGTTACATTGGACATCAGGTATAACAATATGTCTGGTAGCATTCCAGATTGGATTGGTGCACTTCCAAATTTGAGGGTTCTACTACTTAAAGGAAATCATTTGCAGGGTCACATCCCCATTCACTTGTGTCAACTGAACAACATCAGCATAATCGATCTTTCGAAAAATAATCTCTCTGGGGGAATACCATCATGCTTGGGTAATATGGCGTTAGGGAGCCGAGACGTAATTGATTATTCATTTTTTCGTCAATATTACTACTCTGGGATGAGTATGAATAGAAGCACGTATATGCCAAAAAGACGTATTCATGTGTATCCGCCTCTCAATGTATACGATGATTCGTTGGAGGAGAAAGAAGAAGTGGAGTTTATAACGAAGAGCAGGTCAGAGACTTACAAGGGCGACATTCTTTACTTCATGTCTGGAATAGACCTGTCATGGAATCAGTTAACAGGTGAAATCCCACCTGAAGTTGGAGATCTAAGCAGGATTCATGCAATGAACTTGTCGAACAATCAATTAACAGGACCGATTCCAGAAACATTTTCCCACCTAAAACAGATAGAGAGCCTAGACCTCTCTTACAACCGATTGAGCGGGCAGATTCCTTCTCAACTAACTGAGCTCAACTTCTTATCTACATTCAGTGTTGCGCACAATAACTTATCCGGTAGGATACCTGACATGAATGCACAGTTTGGAACCTTTAAAGAAACCAGCTACGAAGGCAACCCACTACTCTGCGGACCACCATTGAAGAGTTGCTCCCCCACTTCTCTACTACCGCCTTCCATGCCGACAACTTCAGATGATGAGGAAGAAGTTTTTGACATAAACTTTTATGCGTGCTTTCTGGCGTCTTATGCTGTGTGGTTCTTGGTTTTTGTAGTTCTTCTCTACCTCAACCGCTATTGGCGAGGAGTGTTCTTTGGTTTCGTCGATAGATGTATCTATTCATGCTACTATTTTGCTTTGGACAACCTTCGAAAAGGTATTGCCCATGTAACTAAGTTCCTAACCTGATCACTTTTTCCATATGACTTAAGCTGTATGAGATTAATAACCATGCTTATGCATCATTTTCTTTTATTCTGACCCATGTTTTCCCTTCATTCTGTGATTAGATGTGTAAGCGAATTGAACTGCGAATGTATGATTTAATTAAGAGGGACCGATAATACATAGATCTGGAACTAGATCCGGCTCCAAGTCCAAAAATCTGTAGCTGTATTCAGATCGGATTCAGATTCGACTCTGATCCAAAAAGTGATATCCATATCCGATCCACTTATAAATAGCCAGATCCACTTCCGATCAAAAACTGCATATAGCCATCAGATTTGGGGAAAATATATAATATAATATATTTAATTTAGCAGTAAAATGGTGCCAATCCCACTGTTTACTGCAGTATGGTTGACCTGAGATTGGGATATTTCATTTTTTGGGACATGCTGTTAAAATAATCTAGAAAATCAGATGGCCAGCGTGGGTATGACACATACATCAAGGTGATTCACGCCCAAAAAGGGTGTCCGCCTCTCTTCTCATGATGTTGGGAGCTGTGTCCTTTAATGCTAGCTGTTCCAGTGTCTCTTATATATATATCTTTGGCCAAGTGAGGTCTAGGTATGGATGATCCGCTTTGTTCATTAGCTTAGTCAGCCCCTGAAGGGCCCAAAGATTCTTATATTGGGTAGCTTTTTGTGCTATATTCACATCACAGTGGGCTTGGAACGGTTTCAATGCTGGACACACAACTTCATTGTTCCTTGTTGTATAATCCACCTAAGATCTGGATCTTCACCAGATTCGGGCCCATGGCCTTAAATGATCTATCAGGATCAATGGCCAGCATGAATGTAGGGCCCCACGAGTGGGCCCTAAGACCACTTTTCTCGAAAGGGTTTAGTTGAAGGCTTGAAATATGCAATAGCGAAGATTCGATTGGATCTCACTACTAGATCTGGATCCGACCCAAATATGATTCGAGTTTATTTTTGTGATCGTGAATCCTAATTGGACCTATTCTAAGATCCAACTCCGCATTATACAGGTTCGAAGCGAATTAAATCTCAAATTTGACCCACTCCATTGAGAACCCTACACAGTCCAAACCAGGCCCAAGTGAAAACTGGGCTTGAATTTTAAGCTCAAGCCTGGCCCTTGGACCTAATACTTTAGCCCAAGTCCACCTGAGGTAGGTCAGGCCAGAAAGCCTAGCGGGCCAATCCAGCCCATTGACAGCCCTACCTTCAGGCATGTTTACTCCACTATCAATAATCCACAAGTGAAATGAGAAAGTATGATTCTTAACCTTTATGATGAAAAGGAACGTGGTAATGTTCGTTGTACATTGTATAAGATGAGATGTATAGACATTTCATTCAATGGGAGAAAGTAAGACACAGTGAATACCCAGTTAGTCGCATGCACAATGAATGTGGAAAATTGTTGTTAAAATGACAGACCCAGTCACAGATGTTTAGAACCAACTAATTGCTGTGATTTTCGCCCAGTAGCAGAAGATGGAACTGGACCTAATAGACAGTTCAAATAAGTGATGCGAACGTCGACAAGTCCGGATGCAATTATATAAATGGGAAGGTTTCCACGCACTTTGCCCACTATATCATTACTCTTTGTTTATATGTATCTAGAGCTAAGCACGAATCGAGCTGGCTCAATTCGGCTCGTTCCATCTCGATTCGGAGGAAGGATTCAAATAGAGCCGAGAGGATTTCCCGAGCTCGTTTCATAGTTCGAGCCGCACACAAGCATGCCCAAGCTCAGCTCGAATCGGCTCGTTCGTAGCTCTCTCTCTCTCTCTCTCTCTCTCTCTCTCTCTCTATATATATATATATATATATATATATATATATATATATATATATATATATATATATAACTTAAAACCTAAAATTCTAAAATCCTTCCCACTTTGAACGAGCGCTCCCTTCCCTCCCCAAAACCCTAACTCTATCCAGCCCGGCCACCGTTGCTCGGCCACCCACCTACCGACCAACTCTCTCTCTCTCTCTCTCTCTCTCTCTCTCTCTCCAATCCGCCCGGCAGGGCGGTTAGCCGATGACAACTCTCTCCCTCTCCCTCCCTCTCCCTCTCTATCACTCTCTCCGGTCCGTCCGGCGAACTCTGTCATCTCTAAATCTTTCTATTTCTCTCCCAATCTCCCTATCTCTCTAAAATTTTCTGAACACATGTAAAAATTGTGTCCAAGCTTGTCTCTCAATTCAAATTTAGCTCAAAAGGCTCGAGCTCGAACTTGGCTCGAAGCTCGGCCGAGCCAGCTCGAACATAAAAGTCCAGCCGGATGGCCGAGCCAAGCCGAACACAAGCCAGGCTATTCATTGACCGAGCCTAGCTCGAACATGGCTGAGCTCGGCTCGTGCTCACCTCTATATGTATCCTGGAGAAGCACTTAGAAGACCTCCATACCCTGGGCATAATATCCTTTCTTTTTTCCTCTGGAAAAAACGGTTGCTCCAAATATACCCAAGCACCACATCAAAATTGAAGAACAAACCAAAACATGACATCAGTATTTGAAGAACAGTGGAACCAAGTACATCCAAAGGTGTCAATATTTCTGGAAGATATAACATGCATTCATCTGTTGAAGATGTAGTCATTTAAGAAAGATTTGAGTAATTTTTTATATGAACATTTCTCCTGTTAATGCCTCATATAAATTATTTTATCAAAAATATATAAACAATCTATAATTAAATTACAATTCAAATATGCATGTCCTTCTATGGGTGGTTGAACATTGGTGCCGAAACAATGCAGATCCACAATTCAAGAAAAGCAAATTTGCGAGCAATGCCTCCATGTATACCATTGCAGATATGGAAACCACATAGAGGGCGTCCACCATCTATGGTGGAACCTATCAATTACATCGTTTGGATTGAGAAAGAACGGGCCCACATGTACCAAGAGTCCAAAATGTGGTCCTAAGAATCCAAAATCTCTTGACAGGGGGCAGAAGATCTAGGCCTCTTCTTCAAGGCACTTGGGGCACCTACATCTGAAACCATAATCCGCTAGTAAAGCTTGTCTCTCTTTGTAGGTGAGGTCCTCATCAATGTACGAAATGGTAATCTGCAAGCATGTGAGAATCAAAAGTTGCGTTTGCTCATGTTTTTATCCCCAACAACTAAAGATTTTTGAAAGACAAGAAAGATCATTCATCCAGGAACTACAAGGTCCTGAAGCACCAGTGTGCATAGTGACTCGATGCATCTATTTTGTACTAGTAGGACTTGTGTGCCAATGATCCGGACCATTGATGTGATGTTCCCCACCACAGATGGAGAATGCCACATAAGTTTTCCAGGTCAAATGCACATATCCATCCAACCATGACTATTAGTTTGAAGAGAAATATTGTTGCTAATTCACCCCGTCAATTCGTTCGTCGGCCACTGATCAGGAGCCAGTAATTGTCTGATCATGGGCTCTAGCCGTGCACAAAATTGAGCATCAGGATATCGTTCATGTCCTATTGCATCAGGACACTATAATTCCTCTTATTCATCCAGGAGCCAAGAAGAGCTTATTTTTGTAATTATAAATGAAAGCTTGAATCAGAACCAGATGCCATGGCTGAAAGTGAATACCTCTTCTCCTCTCAAGATGGGCCGCAGAGCTATTATTGTTGCTTGGCCATCTCTATCCTGTGAGTGAAAATCAGCCATTCTTTATGATTAAGGTAAAAAATTAAAAGACTCATCAATAGGCATGACTTGAGCTACCAATTTTGGTATTATGAGGGTGAATCTACTGAACGAGTTAAAGAAGGGAGCGCTATTTTTATCCATTCACCCTGTCTTTCTACATTTTTAGTACAATACTGCAAAGTTGTATTGCACTACTAACGAAAGTAGAAAAAGAGGGTGCCTAAATCAAACAGGGAAAGTGTATATATTGATTCCCTTAACAGCATAATGTGGTAGACGTTTGGCTCCCTGTAAAATATAACACCAAAATTCATAGATTACCTCATCTCTTTTGAATGCTTTGGCATTTGGATAGCAAGAATGATTCATACAACTTTGTATAGGAAAGAATGCTGTGCCTGATACATAGTAAGGGAAACAAACACTTGAGAAGGATATAAAAACTAAGGCAAAAGGATATAATAAACTGAAAAGTTGAAGATCTGAAATAACAAGCAATCAGCTTATTTTGCAAAGACCTACAATAGGAACTATGGGCGGTAAGCAAAATATTTGAAATGAGAGGATGTCAAGTGTCTAAGATATCCCAAAAGTCCATTTGGAAAGCTACATTTAGATCATAATTGCCGAAAGCATGAAGTGAAGAGGAAACAGGTTTGGGTGACGGATGCAGGGAAACATCTGTATTGTAACATTAGCTAGAATAAACAGCCATGAAGCAGGGGACATGAGTATGGAGTGTGATCTGAAGCTCCTGGATAGAAGGATTATTCGAATAATGTTTGGATATATGTTTTGAGGAATAGACAAATTCACGTTGAGCACACCTCCGAAAGTATGATTGATAAACTTTCTAATCCAATCTAGATTGCATTTCTCCGTACTCGTTTTATTGGTTCATTTTGATTCACAAGCCAAATAGAAAGTACCCAATTTTTAAATAAATCAACTGGTAACTTCGTGAATTGGATCATATAAAAGCAAACCAGGTGACCCTAATTTTATTCACACAACCAATTCCATGACATAGAACCCCCAACTTCTCATTAAGAACCCCAAAATTTCAAATGCTTCAAATAAGGATGAAATTTACTTATAGAGAAGGATTGAAATTCTAATCCGTACCTTGACAACAAACTGAATAATCATCACCAAGAGCATCAAGAAAGGGTCGTGTAACTTTTCCAGCTTCTTCCTACAACATATGATGTTATAATCCTAAGAAGAAACAACAAGGGCAGAAACAACACTGGCATGTCTCTTCAATGAGTAGAAGAGTCTATGGCAGTTACAAGGGGTGAGAGAATTGCGCTAACCTTCTCAGGATATGGTAGATCATCAATGTATATAAAATAATCCTCCACTGGTGATGCTACAACCAAATCACTACACGAATACAAAAGATGTTGTCAAAGATTTTCAGATGTGAAGACACGCATTAGGGTTGGTTCAGAATGGAGGAGTACCCCGACCTTTTTCTGATTTTCCATCCGAAAGGATTTGAATCCGAAAAAGTCAGATGTTTGGTTTCTCCAAGGCGTCTAGCACCAAAGTGTTAATTCATTGAAAAACCATCTTTCTTCAATCCATTCCCTTTCTTCTCCAACTCAAAATGAAACAGATGGGCTACTGTCTGATTCAATTGACACCATCACATGAAACTTACCATTAATATATTTTCCAGGATAAAGGATAGCATGCATTTACACAAGAAACCATTCAGAACTGGCTTCTCAGCAATCACGAGATATTCTCGGCATTCAGGAGACATCCAGCCCAAGCTGATAATGTAGGATGCTTTCCAAACCACAGGAAACCAGTTGAGAATGGTTTCCCACCGAAACACACCCCCAGATGTCCCTTTTAAAGCACAATATTATTAAAACAACACTACGACATGAATATAAATGACAACAGAAAAGGAAACATGATAACAACTCTTGCAGAAATGCCATAACTTACAGATTGTTTAGCTCAAACATGCCAATAATATGACCATAGATTTCAAGTGAAAATACTTTAGCAGAGTCAAGGAGTCTGATAGATTAAACCCACCTGATGAATAAAAGATATTCACTTTTGCACACAATAAACAAAGAGCCACTAATTTGTAAACATAAAAGGATACATGGCGCATACTCCTTGTCGAAGATGGCTTCCTTCAGAAGCTGCAGCGACTGCAAAATTAAATCGAATCCTTAGAACAAAAGGTCTAAAATGATAAATGCACATGACTCCAATTATAACTATGATGAGAACTATAAGACAACTCTTGTCATGTATCCAAATGCACCACATGCATGTGAGATCCAGATTAAGCCTCGGCTAGGCCTCACCATGTATTGTGGCCCAAAATCAGCTTGTCTGGTCATTATATGGAACATTCGTACAAGAAAACATACAGTTAAAAAGTGATGTAGCATGTATTGGGGTCAACCGAGAAATTGCGTCAGTAGTTTAACACGACACTATGCTGCGTGAGGAAGCTTGGCGGAGCTTAGAATGATGGCTAAGTCCTAGAGTGGGGGTGAATAGGACCACTTAAATTTTTTTTGCCTAATTAACTAATTTACCAATTATGAATAATTAAAGCATAAGGTTCCAATTCTTATAGACTACAATTAATGCAACTAATTGAGCAATTAGTCTATGATAAAGATAGTGATCTTATGTGTGCTTACAAGTTAAGTGCCTAGCATACAATCCAATTCAAGCATTCAAATTATTCAATTAATTAAACACATAAGCAAGAATAGAATTACAAACATTCACAATCGCAAACACAAGGATATATATAGTGGTTCAACTAATTGTCTACTCCACTCCCGACAGACGCACTCTCCTCAAGTGTACCTGATTTCACTATCTTAGGAGTTTTCAATAGGTTCACCCCTAACCTTTACAGCCTTACACAAGGACCTAATGGACACTCCCGTCAGATGCTACCTCGAAGACTTCAAGGGTTTTCTATAGGCTAACCGATAACCTCGGTCCTAGTCCAAGGACCTATGTTTTACTCTTGCCTGAGGCTCCCACAGAGACTAACATGTACGCACCCGTGTTCGGTGAATTCGGTCCTACACAAGAACCTATTCGAGTTTGGATTACAAACTCTATACTCAATCCTACACAAGGAAAGAGTATATGGACTTTTACAATTGGCAACCTTGTCAGATTGAGCCCCGTTGATGCGGATACTTCAGCTCCTTCGATCGGCTACCTTGCATGTGATGCTCAAATTAGGCTATCAAGGTAACAGGAGGATGGTGGAATATCCTACGACTAATGGATAGTTGGTTTCTAATAGGGATTCACCTAGATGGGCATTCTAAAGGATGATAGACTGAGTTTTCCTTTTAAGGATCGGTGTCTATTCTCTAGAAAATGCAAGATGCCATGTTCTTCCTCGAATAGAGCTTTGGAATGATCTTAGAGTGATGAATCACAAGGAAGAAGGCACGGATCTCATTGAGATAAAGCCTGGGAGTAATGGGAAGGATTGGGATGCACTAGGGTCTCTAAATCTCCAAAAACCATCTTATTTACAAAGATCTGGATGCTAGATTTATATAAAAGAAGCTCCAACAAATCTATAACGACCAGTATCAATCAATCGATCTTTGTCCTTCAATCGATCGAACTAATTCGATTAGGGGTAGAAAACTCGTTGGACGTTTTTGCCACCTTCGATCGATCGGGTTGATCGAGATCGATCGACAAAATGGTTGATTTATCGAACTTCGATCGAAATCGCCGATGAGCTTGCTGTTTTGGTTTTTGATTTATAGCAGCTATGCACCTCTGTTAAGCATGTCTTATCATGTTCATATAAGGCTCCTAAGGCTTGAGAAGATGACTCAAGGTTTACCTATTAAGATCAAGTCATCTAGAGGCTAGGTTGTTTTAGAACTAAAGGAGTCTAGGGCTAAGATTACCGAGGCACTTCATGTTTACCTATGACTTCATGCCTTGATGACGCTTCAAGTCTTCGAGTCTTCAGTCTTCAATAATCTTCCAATGGAGGCTCAACTGACTCAAGACTCCCTAGCTCACGACATTGATAAAACAAGGCACTAACAAACCGTTGTCACACCATACATCATAGAGCAGACCAAGATCATAGACAAAAAAGTATTGGGTTTTTGCAACTTCGCTTGAGGGTCATCCTATTCAACTCGGGAGCAATGTTTTTGCAGTATCAATAAATTGACCAATATCATTGGTATCGCACGTATCCGATATGATAAACAAGAGGAATTATAAAATTCATTGTGCTGCACAATATAGAGCCATTTATCGTCAAAAACTCTTTATAAAGTTCCCTTGAATCCCATTTTCCAGAGAAGTAATACTCCTTATGCATTGTTGGAGCACTTGTTATCATACTGCGCCTCCCTACAACATAAAAAATCCATCATCCTACCTATCCCACACACCCAAATAGACCCATGTCTTTTCACCTAACTATGACATCCAATATAAGCCTTTAAAAACCCAATGCAAGGCTCTAAATTAGATATCAAAAGATCTAACCATTGGATTTCCATCAAGCTTGATAAAAACATATCTACAATGAAAACAAACGATCCAATGGTTAAAATTCATCTAGAAACATTTAAAAAGCATATGACAATGTTGGTCAGCTATTTTAAGCTTGATGGAGCATCTAAGAAGTAAGGTCTAGCAACTAAACTTAGTCCTGCGCAACAAAAAAATTCTTTTTTGAAGCACATCAGGCCTCACCTAAATCTTAACATGAGAACCCAATATCACTTGTGCCAACCACTATGTAACATCAAAAGGTGTATCAAAACCCTATATTAAGACCCCTGAAGTTCTTTTGTAATCTCAAGGGTCCAGGTTAGTGCATGATCAAGTTGCTCCAGTCCAAAAATGATGGGTACCCTTGGTGAGAAGACTTGACATGATCCATCCAATGTAGATATTTAATTGAGTCTAGAACTAGATCTCAGTAACCAAATGAACGTCCATACTTGATGTGGACATCAGTGGTGCACCTTTTAGAATGTACCAGAGGAGGCGAAGTCACAGATCGAGTGTTGGGGCAGATGAGCTGATGTGGATGGACGTCGGGCCCATTGGACCCATTTTCTGACGCGTTACGAGTACGCGAGCTGCAGGATCGCACAGGAGCATCATGATCGCAGGTGTAATACCCCTATTTGGCATACACTTTAGTGTTATTTTTTTTATATAAATAAAAATAAAAATAAAAATAAATATTTTATTATTAGTTTAAACAATGTGTGCGGCCCACCTGATTGATGGAATGGTTCTAGTGTGGGTCATCAACCATAAAAACATCCTCAGTCATGATTGGATGGTGTGGATCTCATAATAGATTACAACAAACCCAGGTTGTGGTAGGGTGGTGCACCAATGCCCGTACACTTGCCGTGCACCATAACTCAAGCTTTGGGTCAGCGTACGCTGACCCGATTTACCTAAAAAGGAGATTCCTTCTTCTTCTTTTTTTTATTTCCCGCCGAGAGGTCGTCCGCTGTCCATTTTTGGAAAATAAATGGCCCACTTTTCGTGAACAAGTGGGATGATCCAAACCGTTCAAGTGATTCGTGGGCGAGGGAAAATCAAAACCTTGGTGACGATGTCACCCACCGTGTTTCAAAAGTATCATAGATTATGCTGAAAGTTAGGCTGTTCAAATGTAGTTTGTGTTTTCTGCAGCTACAAAATCGTCAAACTGCGATCATTGTGGCCCACACATGGAAAATCCAATCCGTCTATTTTGTAGAGGGGTATGCCCTTTGTCTAACCTTGGAAGCTTTCCTTGGATGGACTTGTGTGCGCATGTAGGGGACTCATCAAAGTCCGTCTGTGTAGCTGTTTCTTTTGAAATTACAATTGCCAGCTTGGCAATCCGCGTCCGATGCTTTAGAATGAATCTTGACCGCCCATAGCACTCTGTTAGGAAGAGTTTTAGTGAAATCCTAGTCGTCCATACCTCTTGCACATGGATTAGAAGGCAGCTATAAAAAGAAAGTGGTGATTTTTTTTTCTGATTTGCAACCTGTTATGTGAAACCCTACATCTGGAGCGGCCGACCTTCCATTGCCTTTTCTTCTTCATTTTCGTATTTTCTCAGCCTTCTAAATCCTTTCTTCTCCGATCTTACCTGCTGGTTTGAAGGTTGAGTCATCGATCTGCAACCATCCATTCATATGCCATCTTGTTCTAGCGTGTTGCTGCTAGAGTCGGAGTCTGATCTGTTCGGGGTGTTGCATCTGTCGAATCTGCTGGAAGAACCTTCGTAGTCCAACATAGATCGTCAACGTTTGGATGGTAGAGTATGGCTGGGGCGATTGGTGATGCGTTTTCCTTCAATGGAAAGGGTTGATTAGTGTGTGGAGTGGTGGCGTTGCAGCTATTCGAAAACAAGCCGAGTTCCACCATCTCCTTGTTGCTGATGCTTATATCTTGTTGATTTCTATTGTTGGGTTCAGATTTACTCACACAGGTAATTTCTTCATCATTTTCGTTTTTACAAGATGGTCTTAGTTCTTTTGTTGTTCAGTTGGAGGTTGAGACTTCGACTGAGTTATCTATTGCAACCTGTGCTTCTAGCCTGCTATGGGGGTTCTATTGAGTCAGTTTTACCTTGAAATATTGCTCAGATTATTAGGCAGCGGAAATACACGATTTTAAGGTTTCTGTTGTGTTAAAACCTTTCTTAACTGTGATGATCCATTCATCTTAGTTGTGCTTGATGAGTGGTTTGGTGTAGGTTGATTTAGATACACTGTTGTAGCTGGATGAGTGTAATGATGGTGGTATTAATTATCATTCTAATTGCTACCTGATCTTGTTGGATTTCTGTGAGGAATAGAATTTAGGACTCAAGTATAGCTTCCAATATATTATCTGATTGTTATTTAGTGACTTAAGGGGGCTTAATTCATTGATGACAATTCCGAAGCCAATCAAAATAGGTTGGGGTCAAATTTTTGAACTCCATTGGAAAGTAACGTTTGTATTTCAAATTTAGCCCAACCCTATGCATAACTCACCTCACTCGAACTCAATTATTATGAGTTAGTTTGATTAAGCTCTTGTCAATCTAGTATTAGAAGTTGTGTTGAGTGGTAGTGGATTACTTCCTCTCCAATCTTTTTGTGATCGTAATTAGAGGAAAAAAACTACGTTTTAAATCTAATTTCTCTTCCTTTTTATTGATTGTGCCGAATTAGGATAGAGCTTGTGTTGGGACCACATTGCATTCTACCAATTTAGAAAGAGCTTTGCGACTTCAAGGTGAGGTCCCTCACCCTTCAAGCTTCCCCCATTTTCATTGAATATTGATTATATTCATAATTGTTTTGTTACAAGGTATGTTGATAGCACCACTATTGAAATGTATAAATAACTTGAAGAAAATATAGTAGTGTTCTCTTGTTGGATTCAAAAAGCTTATTTGAATTAAATTTGATTTTTAAATGGAACATGTTAAATATTTCACATGTGTGTTAATTTTAGTTATGAAGTGGATGCTATAATCTTATGAATTATGTTGGCATGAAAGTAAATTTCGTTTGAATGATAAATGTTAGAAAATACGGGCATTATGATAAATATTGATACTGTCTTGCAAGTTATATTGATATTGAGTTGTAGTATATTAATTAGAAAGGAATGGGAGTTAAACCTATGATCATTCCTCTCGTGGGCCGGGGATGGTGTTTTGGGATGCTATGCCCGAGCCGTCGGCCTATGCTGGATTGTGCACGTCCCCCATAGTGTCCGCGAGTATATTATTAAATTACCAAAAGGACTAATGACGGCTGGGTAATCATCCATCGCATTGCATTTGTGGATGTGTTGACGACGAGTCACACTATTCTTGGTTGATAAGCATTGCATTGCGGGTAACTTTGGTGATTAACCGAGTTACTGTCGGCTCGACCCTCACCAGCTGGATACATCCCCAGGCTGAAGAACATGTGCATGCATTCATGCACTAACAAGATTTAAAAGTAACATGATAATTGTAATATGTGTTGTATACTGGTTACCTGTTTCCTGTGATTATTTACATCTGTTTTTAGGATAATTGTATTGTATTATGTACATGGAAATCTTGGAGGGTGTTGCCTCACTATGACAACGATTGACGTTGTCAAAATATATCAGATGGTGCAGATGATGGAGGGGATGTCCCTGTTCCAGTTGAGGTTGAGCCTAAGGCGGACATTCGAGACAAATGGCCGTACCTGTCCCAGGAGGAGCTGGACCAGATGGCGGCCCTTGACGATTAGTTTACTTTTCTTTTTGTTCGTTACTTTTGGAACATTGGATTTGTATAAGCCTTATGGGCATTACTTTACTTCCGCTCTGATATGATGATTTTGCTTTGTAGGATTCTTAGATCTATCTCTCGTATTTTGATTACAAAGATATTGATAAATGATGATTAATAGTCTTTACACTCGGGCTTTTCAGAGCATGGGCTTCGTACTCGAGCCCTGAAAAACCGGGGCGTTACAGCAGGACCATGAAGCAGATTTACTTTTAGGCGTTTTTCTGTTTATTTTCTTGTTTATATGCGTTTTAATGTCATTGTTTATTTCTAGGCGTTTTTATGTTATTTTCTTTTGTTTCCAGGCACTTTAATGCACTTTTTATTTTCGTAGCTTATATATACTGTGAAAAACCCTATTTCAAAATTATTGAATGAATAGAAAATTCAGCTGCTTTTTTTCCTCTTATTTCAAGAGATTATGGTTTTAGGATTGGCCTTCGGGTGTTGAGGATTCCACTCCGGTTTTCATTTTTTTCTCGTCTCTAGTTTTTTAAGGTGCAAGAAAGGGACGATTTTTTTTATTTTTATAATTAGTGCTATCCTTCATCTCGAACCTGTTACTTCCCCATCACATTCATTCTTCCTTGAACCTACCCCTTGCGGTACGATCGGAAAAGAGAGATGCCTAGTCATGAGAACTGGATCCAAACTTGACTGTAGACTGGTCTATGCAAGATCTGAGATATCCTTATATCCCTAGATCCTCTCTATTTTATGGTTTTACATGATTCTTATGCTAAGGGGCATGATTCGGACGGACGGATCTCATCTCTGTGTTGAGATTTATTAGTTTCCTCTTATTGAAAACAGTTAGTTGTTAATTTTATTACTTGAACATCTTCCATCTGAATATACATCCATCTAGGGTTAGGTCATCGCATGCCCCTGCATCAGTACTCTTATTGATAAAGGGCAACAACAACCAAATATAGATGGTAAAGATAAATCCATCCTATTTCATCATCGGTTCATACTACGTAGGCTTCCACCACTGAGATGGTTGGGGAGAATTCCAAGTACTCAAAGAGTATGGAACATCAACCTCCACTAGCCAATCTGAGTTGTTATGTCCATTGCATTCTTTACCCAAAGGCAAAAGGGAATTTTAGGAGAAATCCTCACAACCCATTTATTTGTCCGAAATTTCAATCAAAATTAATACTAAAACACATAATAACATAGTAGGTCATTAGTGAACCTGTTCCATTCACCGAAAGAGGTCAGTAATAACCAAGTTCCAATCATCAAAACAATCGAATGAGCCAAATTGGCTTGAAAGGGCACACATAACTCCAACAAGGGATGCATGGATATATCATTCATGTGGGGACAGAGATAACGACTTTGAGCCGCCTCGTAACTCCGTGTGTTTGAGGCAAAAGTATTGTTTTCATTCTCTTTGGTTTCTGGATGTATTGGTCATGTTTTATTACTTGCATTGTATGGTTTGAACAATATGAACTCATTTTGTATATAATTGCACTGCTTTTTTTTCCAACAACACTCGTTTAGGGCCTTATAAAATGGAAACTTATTATGAATAGTTGTTTTTTGCAATATTTTGATCCCTAAATGTGTAAGCGTGCGTCTTTTGACATCTCTTGAAATTTCATTGAAAAATTCCTCCTTTTCCCAATGTATCCCTTAGTCTCAATACATGTAACAATACCAATACTCTTAACAGACCCTCTAATCTTCACTTGAGTCTTTGCATATCACCCAATTTTGGAGGATTTCGTATTTCCATTCTTGAGTCCTCGTTGAGACCAATATTCTCAACCGTATCAGGCCCAACTTTTGTTACTTGGCATCATAGCACAATTCATTCACCAAAAGGAAAACAATTGCAATTCGGTTGTGCCGGATCAACGAGTTGGGAGATCAATGTAAGTTCATACAACGGTTAGGCAATTGCACATATGTCTGCCAAGTTTTTAACAATCAGCTTGAGTTGCTCTCAGATCCCCACTTTCAAAGGTTTCAGATTACCCATGCTTGAGCTCCTCACTAGCTTGGAATCCCCACCACATAGCTAATTGCGTTGTGAATTTGGTGCTACCAGGTTTGCATAAGTTGGTACCAGAGCAGGGTTCATTCTTTGGGAGGGAGACAATTGCAATTTTCAGATCAACAAGTTGGAGATCAATGCAAGTTTCTACAACCGTTTGGTAATTGTAGATACCAAGTGTTCAATGATTGCTTGATTCATGCAAATTTCTACCAAGGTTAGGTGAACTGTTTAGTTGTGCACATCAATTTCAATAAAATTGTTGGATACATGTCTAGGCTAAGGAGGAGTTAGTTGCAACTACAATCTGCACGTGTTAAACAGATCACTCAAACATCACCAAAGTTCTTTGGGAGGGGCGATAATAGCTTCAAACACTACGTGTTCGACAAACTGAACAATCCAGGTAACCTCTCCCTATAATCTTCCTTTCTATTTCCATTCCTATTTCCTTCCACAGCAAGCCACCATACCATCCAAGTCCCAGCCATGAACCCCATCACAGCCATTACCTGTCCATCACCAAAAATCACCTCAACCACGTCCAACCAACCAAACATCCAATCAGCCCAACAGATTTCGCAAATTTGTTCATACATCCTTCATGGCTCTACATGACCAAGGCTGTGGACAACATACCAAAGACACAAAAGACAGGGAGATTGGATGCCTCCAATAACAAATCAAACAATTGACTCAACACGTTGAACTTAAAACACTATAAGCCAAATAGATAATGCGAATCCAGTAGCTCGTGACCAACGTGTAGTCAATTGATTTACACACGTAATCAGGTGGAAGACTCCAACCACTTGATCGTCACCAAATTCCCTATGGCTTTTAAGCATCTCTTCTATGAAGTTATGCCTGATGCACATGCAAGATAGTTGGATTTGGACAAGGCTCCAATCTTCGATGAGGTGCCTGACAAGTACGAGGACTCCATTGGAGATTTGACCTACGACAAGGAACCTGATAAGTATCCAGACAGAGATCCAATCTTTGACAAATAGCCAGAAGAAGTGTGTGTAAACTTCAATAACTATTGGCAGTTGGATCTAACAGCTCCCACTCTTGCCTACTCAGATGAACGTATGGTGATTGCTGTGGTCCAGGCTAACAAGATGCTAGCATTGGTCTGCTCTCATCAAATCTATGACAATGGAAATGATTTGTATGGCCTCTTTGCAGATGAGTTGTGGGAAGACATTATGTAGCAATTTCAATTACCTCCCAGGGAGCCCGTGAGCTACAATGCACTCAAGTTAGGCAGATAACATTCACAGACATAAAGCTTACCCCAGGACGAGTTCTTCACAACAGGAGGAGACTGATGCAACACATGTCCTTCACCACACCATGCGTCACCAAGCAGACCATGATCATGGTCCATGAAGCATTGGGTTTCATAGCTTCTCTTGAGGGTCATCGTATTCGACTCATAGCCCCATGGGCACTGCAACATCTATGTCACCAGAAATCTTGAAGAAAACACCACTCAAGTGGGCCCATAAACCATTGGGTCCCAGGATCAAGCCCAAATGGAAGAAAATTGTTGATCAACTAACACGATGAAAACTGGTTGAAATTGTTTTTTGCCAGCCTGAGATGTTTTGGAAAGCATTACCAGTTGGTGGGAATCCCCATTTCTACCAAACAGTGATGTTCTGGAAACCATCATTGGTTTGCAGGAAATCCATTTCCCACCAATCAGAGTCTCTTCTGTTTCAAGACAAGCTTGCATGCTTTGCTTCTCTACTTCAGGTATACTGGTATAGGTGCGGTTAACAACTGTTGCTATGTTTTAATCATTGTATGGCTGTAAACAGATGCTGAGGGAGTGGTCAATGGTCTAGATTGCTAGTTGCAAGAGCTTAGTATATATACATCTTATGTAATATAATTGGAAGAATTTTTGCTAATGAAATGAAATTGATTTCTCTTGTGAGAAAGAGGCACAAAGATGAAGAATGGATTTCCCTTCTCTTGTTCTTAATACTGGGTCCAATCTTCAGTTGATTCAATCGTGGATCACCCAATTTCGGAGGATTCCGTGTCTCGTTGCTTGAGCTGCTCGCTAGGACTGGAATTCACAACCGCATCTGGCTGTTTCATGGATTTAGCACAATCAGGCCTCCATTAAAAGGGTTGACTGACGATCTAATGATTGATGCATAAGTGTGGCTCACCCGTCCAAATCAGCCTAATTTTCAGGCCACAAGACATGCATCAGCGCCTACCTGATAAACATTCTGGATCTTGCACACATAAATGGGGAGGGAAGGACTCAAAATTGAGCAGCCATCATGTATAACGATAGTGACAGTAAAGGTTAATACCTGAGAATGAATCACATGCTCATATGATGACGATAAGGCAATAACAGTAATTAACAAACTCTGACATTTATGATAATCAACATTAACAAGCATTACAACAATCTAAAATATGGTGTTTTTTTTTTTCAATGTATCCATCTAATTAATATATAGAACCCTAAGTGAGTGCGAAGCAAATAATGCACATTTTATTTACTCATATAAAGTCAATCATAACCTGATTATCATTCTTCTTTTTCTTGTTTGCAACCTGGACTAACCATTCATAACTTATCATCTCTATTTTAGAACATGGGACATAAAAGTAAAGGGTGAAAGATGGAAAGTGGCCCAGAGAGCAAAGACTCTTCTAGTGAAAGATGAAAAGTGGCCCAGAGAGCAAAGACTCTTCTAGTGAAAGATGAAAAGTGGCCCAGAGAACAAAGACTCTTCTATCTGACATTTCTGGGAAGACCTCATTCTAGTACTGTCTCCTTGTTCCATCATCATCTAGTGAAATAAGACAGTCGAGTTCTCTTGGACTATTGTGGCACCATGTGTAGGTCCTGTAAGTTATGAGTTACCACAGATTGTGCAGTTTGTCTAAATATGGTTATCTTAGGTTTCTTCCAATACTGTATCTGATAGTGTAAACAACTCTGTGAGAGTTGCAACTTGGCAAAACACTTGCAACCCACCAATTTTCTTTTAATGATAACAAAACTTCTTCTTTTTTTATGATAACAAATTCTATTCAAATAAGATGAGATTACACTGACTGGAAATGAATTCCCTGTACAAAGCAATGTGCAACAGAGCCCTGTCATTGTTTTTCTACATTTCATCTTATAGATTTTGTTGCAGGGGTTTCTACCTCAGTGGCTGCTAAGAGTGCCTGGTTTGTGTCAAATTACTTTGTCAACGTTCAGTAGGTTTGCTCAGGTGAAAATATTTTAAAGAAAAAAGATTTATGGAAGTTCAATGCAATCTGGATAACTAATAAAAGTTAGTTTGATTAAAAACAGCAGAAGTGATACATTTATACTAAGGAAAACTACTTGCGCATCAAGTTTCAGTCATATCTTGAGAGAGGGAGGATAGTGTAACTCCACTCATGCCCTCACACCCTCAACAGCATGGTCTGGCAGAGAGTAAGAATGAACATATCATTTAAATTACAAGATTTCTCTTTATGGCTTCATGGATGCTCAAGTCATTTTATGACAGAAGCAGTTCTTACAGGATAATGAAAAAGCTTCCATGGTTTGAACAATAACATTCCATCTTTTGGTTAACAGGTAGGCATCTTGGTTGTCATAGCTATGTGTTTATGTGTACATGCATGGTATTGGCCCCCCAAACATGAAAGAGACAAACCTAAAACATCTCAAAATTAATAAAATATTTTGATGATAAAGAAACTAAAGTATTAATGTATATTTATTAATGTCCATCTATCCTATGATTTAGGCGTCAAAACACATCCTCCACAAGGTCTATACTAGTCCAAAAAACCATGCCCGAAAAAGAATGGATGTCTTTTCTTTTCTTTTCTTTTTCTTTTCTTTTATTTTTCTTTTATTTATTTATTTATTTATATTTTTGTGAGCCTATACCTAAGATACTTTGCTGGTATCAACTCAAGTAAAAAATAATAATAATAATAATTAAAAATAATAACAATGAACTGAACCTACTATACACAGTTTTCCATTGAGACTTATGGACTGTCCAAGTGATTATGAGAAAGATACTACTGCAATTTTCAACTTAAAGGTCCTGGAGAATCAATACTGTTAAGAGGGATGCAATACTAGAAATCTATCCAAAAATGATGGTCCATGCATGGCACCAGTTGCCAGAGAGCGTACCGTGAATGCAAGTTCCTTTATTTGCTGTCTAAATGATGTTTCATCATGACAATCAACATCATCTGGCAAAGCAATGCAGTCCCACCACCTACAGGCATATTATAAATGCTTATCTTAATTTGTTTTAACAATAATTTTCTACTCACACAACAAAGCAACATGAAAATGCAATGAAAAAGAAGGAAAGCAATGAATTAAGAGTAAAATCCATAATAACTGATAGTTATGATACTCAAAACTTAATGATATGCATATATGGAACCATAACACCTTAAAATTTATGAATAGGTAAATACAAGGGAAAATATGCGGTTTCATATAATTCAATGCAACATGAGAAGGTATAAGCATAAAAATGGCACAGAGCACATGTTGATGCCAATGTACATACAAGTTACGGGACTAAGCAGGGCCTAGGCATGAACCATAGCGCAGTACCATGCTTGAACCCAAAGAGTGGACAAGGCATCTATGTGCAGCTCCTTGTAAAAATGAAGTGCCCCATGAGGCCATGTTGGTCATTTTAGAACCAGAACAGGATGGGGATTTTTTTAAAATATCTTTTGCAGGGAAAATTCACTCCTTCAAAAAATGTCTTGATTATGGTATTCATTTTAAGTAAGCTTCTCAACACTGTCACTATTAGACAGACACCTAGACATTAAATATGGAGGGATGCTTGATTGCTTTAGCCTTGTGTATCCAAATGAATGGATGTTTAATTGTTTACTTTTAACGGTTTATATATCTCTGTTTTTTTTTTTTTTACATGATTTAGATAAGATTAGATGTTTATAAAAAGAAAAAAAAATGAATGTATCTTGAAAAGGAGAGAGTATATTATCGTTTGTCAGAGGAGAATGAAACTGCTCAGGTAAAGCCCCAACATGGTCCATCTAATGAACGGTTGGTGGATGTTCTTACAAGGGAATGAAGGGTGTATCAAGCAAGCATTCAGTGCACCAAAAATGCATATTCTTTTTTTTTTTTTTAGAGAGAGAGAGAGAGAGAGAGAGAGAGAGAGAGAGAGAGTACATGAAATTTTATTAAGAGAGCCACCACAAGGCAGCAAAAGAATACAACCCAGCACTAAACAAAAAAGGTGGAAAGATCCACACATTTTGCTGCTTTAACATAAGCAGACCATTCCACCACCATATATTTGACTCTACAAATTATCCCTTCCACAGAAGAGGCCTTGTTGTTGAAAGTACGACTATTCGGCTCCTTCCAAATGAGCCAGACGATTCCCATAGCCACCAACCTCCAAACTGCATTCATAGCCTTACCCAAACTGATCCCGTGCAAAGCCCATGGAAGATCCGCAGCTGAATTTGGCATAGCCCAAAGAAACCCCAAACAATAAAAGAAGTGATCCCATATCAAAGAAGCAAGAGGGCAATGAATGAAAAGGTGATCTATCGACTCCGCATCTTTCATACACATCAAACAAATATTCGGGAGAACTAAAGATCTCTTTTGCAAGTTATCAATGGTTAGGATCCTCTTTCGTCCCACAAGCCAAACAAACACCACTACACGAGGAGGAATGCCATAAGACCAATGATGAAACGGTAAGGAGCTTCCACTAGAAGGCTTGGACAGCAAACTGTAGAACGATTTGACCGAGAAAGTACCCGAACTCTGCTCCTTCCAAACCATGGAATCTTCAGGTAGCACCGAGGGCACAAAGACATTGAGGCGCTGAAGTAAAGCCATTAATTCCCGAAACTCTTCTTCCGTTAAATTCCTTCTACACAAAGGGGACCACGCCACACTACCTCCAACAATGAATAACAACCATCCACGTGAATGAAGCAATCGGTAGCTAAATTAGCAATTCTAAGATAAAGCTCAATCAACAGACGATCCCCGCACCAAGCATCCATCCAAAAACGAATGCGGTTTCCTTTGCCCATAAAAAAAGGACACCCCTTCATGAAACCATTGTTCTGTCAAGGCAATTGCCCTCCATACGTTAGACGCTCTGTAGAGAGAGAAAAAGTCTTGATGCTCCACTCCTCAGGCTGCATGCCATACTTGGAGACTAGAAGTTCCCTCCACAACTTTCTGGCCTCTGCTCTGAATCTCCAATGCCATTTTCCAAGAAGGGCTAAATTCATAAGAGCAAGATCCTTCACCCCTGCTCCTCCTTCCTTGACCAGCTCACAAACCCAATCCAATTTAAGAAAATTCAATTTCCCTATTCTCATTCAATCATTTCCAAAGAAATTCCCTTCTCAATTTATCTATTTTATCCAACACCGATTGGTAGCACTTGATAAGAGACAAAAAGTAAACTGGCATGTTCGATAGAACATCTTTGATGAGAGAAATACTCCCTCCCAATGAAAGATCCCGACCCTTCCAAGAAGAAAGCTTGCTTTCAACTCTTTCATTCGTCGGTTTTCCAATACACAACGGAAGCCCGATATAAGAAGAAGGAAATTTGGCCACTCTACACCCGAATACTTCAGAAAGCTCTGCTAATCAGTCACGATCCACATGAATCCCAAGGAGTTCCGATTTGGACACATTAACATTTAGACCCGATACTGCTTTAAAGCAAACCACAACTTTACTAAGATTATCAATCGAAGTCCTATCCGCATCACAAAAAAGAATTGTATCATCCGCATATTGAAGATGAGAAACTTGCATCCCTGCAGTTGCCAATCTAAAATCAGGAAACAACCCATTCTCCTCTATTCTTTGAAGAATTCTACTAAAGGCCTCCCCCACCACAACAAAAAGATAAGGAGATAAAGGGTCTCCTTGTCTAACCTTGCAAGACGATTTAACGAAACCATTCGGAGCTCCATTTATGAAGTTGGAGAAATAAGACGAACGAATACAGGCTTGAATCCACCCCCCTCCACTTGGATCCGCATCCAATCCTCCCAAGCATGTAATCCAAAAATTCTCAATCAACGTGATCATAAGCCTTATGAAGTTCTAGCTTACAAACGACCCCGCTACTCCCCTCCCTACGTCTGGAGTCAATACATTCATGAGCAATAAGGGCCGAATCTAAAATCTGCCTATCCGCTATAAAGGCACTTTGGTTCTTCGAAATTACTTGGGAAAGCACTCTTCTAAATCTCGTGGCTAGAACTTTTGCAAGGATTTTATAAGGGCTACCAATGAGACTTATCGGCTTGAAATCCTTAGAAAACTCCTCACCCTCTATTTTAGGGATCAAAGCAATAAAAGTGGCCCCAAGTTCTTTTGAAAGACGGCTTTGCTCAAAGAATTCTGCCATGAAATCCATAACATTTCTGTTAACCACTGGCCAAAAAAAATCATAGGAAAACCATCCAGATCAGAAAACTTTTCCCCACAAAATGCATCTAATCTTGAAGGGGAATGTTCAAGAAATGACATGACTTAATATTTCCTTGTCTGTCATCATTTATTCACATGAAGAGGTTAGAGACGGGCGCATCCATCATCGGAATTTTACTAGTGGAAAAGCCCGAAAGTTCAGTTTACATGTGTAAAATGTCTATCAGTTTACCTAAGCCCGCACACAGCAAACAGTCGTTCATATTTGTGGAGCATTGAAGCCGTGCATTAGGTAGGGGCCCCCTTGTAGATGACCAGGCCCAAAACCAGGCTAGTCCATTCATCAGGTGGGACACACATGTACAAAGGATGTGAATCATTAGCAAATTTCATTAAGTTGTACATTGTTTTCCCACATGTGACCCACCTGATGACTAGACTGTCCTGATTTCCAGAACAGCACATATACTGACCTATTTACAACTTGGATGTTCGACAGAGAGGCTAGGTTTGCATGCATGGCTGTGTGCAGAGGTACATGTCCTTAGGGAAGCTTGTGTATATGCATGCATCAACAAGTCCATCAATTTTTTTTTAAAGGTAACAAAGAGTCCATCAATAACACTTTAGTAAGATTCTTAGCTCAACAAGGTCTCACATTCAGTGTTCGAATTATCTCCGATATTATCGAAATATCCCCGATATTATCTCTATTTCTAGCTCAGCAACACTGGTAGCGATATCGATAACAATGACAGTATAAAAAATTCTAGGTATCGGCAATGTCTCACTAAATATCACCAATGTAATGATATCGTCAATATTTTCAATTGTGTAAATTCCAAGCGTTGTTTCTATTGCCAATGAGTTGATACCTCCAGTGTATTGCCAATATTTTTTACTATGTAATTCCAGGTGTCACTTGTATCGTCAATGTATCTGTAATATTTCGATAATACCGCTAATGTATCGATATTGCCAAAAATCAATATATTAAAAAATTCATATTTCATATTTTTTATGGGCACATGGTTGCATGCAATGTTCAATTTGTCAACAATAATACTACTAATATCATGATAATATTGATAATATCATGATATTATCATTATTGCAACATGGCAATAACGAGACCACAATCTTTAGTTTCTTTTTTAGTTGTTGACGATTTGTTGGGAAATATCATGTGTTGACGATATTCTGAAATATCAATAGATGTTTGGATGGAAAGTCAAATATTGGATGGACAGATGGGATGGATGAGATGGTTGGACTGATTTCTTACAGCAGCACATACTTTCAAGCCCCTATTAAATAGAAACGTATTATGTATGCATTCTTTTTGCAATGTTTTTATTCTTAAACATGCAAATATGTGTATTTTAGTATCTCCTAAGGTTTTACTGAAAAATTCCAACGTTTTTCCCATTTTCCCCGCATTTCCAGTTTTCAGCGATATCGATATTGTTTCCGTATCCCCGGCTAGCGAAACTCATAGTGATACCGAAACTTCAAACACTGCTTACATTTACATGCACGAATTTCTCTACCTTGTCTACATTATAAGGCAAACGCTTTGACTAAATCGATAAGCTATGTACATTGTAAGATGACAAAGAAACACTCGAATGTACATAAGACACACCTTCTCTTGAATCCCATTGAGATTGGTTTCCACGCCTCCAAAAGCAGACAAAAACTGGAATCGTCCACTCCATTTAGCGTAGTATGCTGTTTTTGGTCTTGACGAGCTGATTTCAACTTCTTGTACCTTAAAATGGTGAAGGAGATGGCCTACAAAATGGAAATGAAGCAATATGATCAGGAAAGAGGCATCATTTAACTTCTATCTATATACATATCATGAATTTTTCTCCACTTGTGATATGCTTGTTTGACCCTTGTCCTTTTTCAATTTAAATAATTTTGCTAGAAAAGTTAGGACAGCTTGCATCAGAGTGAGCATAAAAAAATTTACCCAAAAAAAAATTAAAAAAAAAAAAAAAAAAACACGAAAGAAAGAAGAAGATAAAAAAATGAGCACAACGCGTTCACAAAATATTGCTCATGATTCCTTTGCTTAACTTTTAATTAGGGTGGAAGCTGAGTGATGTAGAACACTCAAAAGTACAGATTTATACAGAATATAAAGGTTATTTCACTTATTTATTTGTGGTATGATAGAAGTACTTAATCTGACCCATCATGGTCACAAGCAAACGCCTATGTACCCAAGGGCACTCTAATCAGGGCTTCAAATTTGGCCAGGATCAACCTGATCCCAACTGGCCCAACCTGATTCTAGCTTGGGTTGGGTTCATTTTGGTTTAGGTTTGGGGCAGATTCTTATATACTGACTCTAATTCGGAGCAGGTTCAGGTTGAGTCATAACATGTAACCCAACCCGGACATGCAACACTCAACCAACCAAACTCCAATCTATCAGAGTTTTGAGTCATTCGTGGCATGGTTTTAAATTCCCATTTTGGCATGCAACTTGTTTCAAACCAAAACCAAGTCAACACGGAGCAAAACCAAATCGGCTAGCTCAAGGCTCAGTTTCTTCCTATATTTGAAACATGATCCGCAGTGGGGATCTTCACAGTTCACACCAATGGTTTGGATCAAGTTTCATTAATCATTACTCAAACATGAGAACTAGGGTCAAGCCAAGTTTAGGTCGGGTTTGGGTTAGCAAATGAGGTTTTGCTAACCCAACCCAAGTTGCAACCGTAGCTCTAATGTGTAGGGAATGCAGCCTCAATGGTTGAACAGGTTTCTAGATAATTGCAAATGCTATAGGCAAGCTTTGGTCCCAAGCAGTTGGTTGTCACTATTGACCAAGTGGAACCACTATTAAGTCTATAATACCTAAAAGAAAAAGGAAGAAGGAATATCATACATTAATAGCTCACATCCAGCAACCCACTGCTTAGCCCACTAATACCTTACGGAAATTAATAGTACAGATCTAGCAACCCACTCCTTAGCCATCCTAACCGCACATCCATTAGCAGATCGATGCCCTCACTTATAGGAAACCAACACGGCAAGCATACATCAAGGCTTCTAATAAAATGTGCCACCTCCCAATAGTATAGACACTCTCCAGCCAGCTTAAGACCACCCTGGAATCCCCTCCAATGATTAGGTGACTGCAAGGCAGTGCGCCAGCCTAACCCTATGCGAGACTGCTGCAACTTCTGCAACGCCTCCATTACTAGAACCATCTCACCCCTATGGTTCCTAACAATGCCTCCGTTACCAAAACCATCTCACCTCTGTGGTTCCTAACAATGCCTCCATTACCAGCCAGCCTTAGGTTACCCAATGAAGAGCCATTGAAGTTCAGCTTCAAGCATCCATCTCACCCAGGGGTGGGAGCATCTAATGACAGGCATTGAACGCCACCAGACACCCAATGATAACCTTGCCTAATGACAGGCACCGAATGCCTCCACCTCGTTGCTCATCCACACAAAAGCATACTCGTGCTCGGTCAACAAGCCTTTGAGCCTCAGGAGGACCACCTCTTTCACCAATTTGAATCTACCGAAACCCTCGTTAAGTGGTATTATGACCATCACTCCAGGAATCCCTCCAACAAAAGCCCTCTCCTGCTAAGAGAATAGTCCCCCATTGAGAACAAGAGAAGGTAAGAAAGATGTCTTTAAACTTGCAAAAATGAGAGCGATGAAGGGTAGGGACCTAGATCGTGTTAGATGCATTAAGATTGATGACAAGAGAGTACAAGCACAATTAGATCAATGATTATTTTCAAAAATTGTTAAATAACAACCACTGAAAAACGTGAGAATAGAAGGAATAATATACTCAAATGATGTCTGAGACCATAGATACTTTCGTTGGATTAGGACATATGAAGTGAAAGAAACTTTGAGAAAGATGAAAATAGGAAATGCCCTCGGACCAAATGGTATACATTAAAGGTTGGATGCATATAGGAGATATTGGGTTATTTTGGTTACGAGTTGTTCAACAGGATTACAAGATCGAAGAAAATGCCAAATGAATGGAGGAAGAATACCATAGTACCTATTTATAAGAATAAAGCAGACATACAGAGCTGCACTAACTATCGTGGTATTAAACTTATAAATCATACTATGAAACTTTAGGAGAGAATGATTGAGCAAAGACTAAGGCATGAGACGAACATATCAGAAAATCAATTTCATTTCATGCCAGGGAGGTCTACCACTAAAGCTATTTTTGTACTAAGACAATTGATAGAGAAATATAGAGAGAGCAAAAAGGATCTCCACATGGTTTGTTGACTTACAGAATACTTAAGATAAGGTCCCTAGACAGTTAATATGGTCGGTGTTGGGAAAGAAAGGAGTTTTTTTTTATAACTGGGAAAGAAAGGAGTTTGAAGAGGATATATTGACATGATTGAGGATATGTGAAGACCACTAGTGGATAGACAAGTGAGATCCCAATTACTATAGGCTTGCACCAAGGGTCAGCATTGAGCAACCAAACAAGTTAGCTAAGCATTTCCAAGAAGAGATCCCCTGGCTTATGTTGTTTGCAGATGGCATAGTTTGATTAACAAGACGAGGGAGGGTGTAAACACAAAGCTAAATTTATGGAGTGTTGCTTTAGAATCTAAATGATTTAAAATTAGTTGAACAAAAACAGGGTATATGGAATGCAATTTTAGTAACAATATAAATGGAAGTGATGAATAGTTAACATTGTTGACCAAAAAGTTTCCCAAAAGGACCACTTTCAATATTTGAGGTCAATAATTCATGTGAGTAGAGAGATTAAGAAGGATCCCCATAGAATTCAAGCTAGGTGGACAAAATAGAGATGTGCCTTTGGAGTTTTATGTGATCATCGTGTACGACTCAAACTGAAAGGAATATTTCATAGGATGGCTATAAGACCAGTCATGCATTATGGGGAAAAATGTTGGGTAGTCAAGGAACAACGTATTCATACGATGAGAGTAGCTGACATGAGGATGTTGAGATGGATGAGTGGCAAGGTGAGGAAAGATAGCATTAGAAATGAATGCATTCAAGGGAACTTAAGAGTAAGTAGCACCAATAGGTAATAAGACGAGGGAAAGTAGATTTAGATGATTTGGTCACGTGCAACAGAGACCAAGAACTGCACTAGTTCGAAGGAGTGAGCATGTACAAATTGAAGGCAATAAAAGGGCAAGAGGAAGGCCCCAAAGGACATGGGTGGAGGTGATAACAAAATACTTGATAACCTATGGTCTAACTGAAGTAATGGCCCTTGATAGACTGATTGGTGGAATTAGATTCATGTAGCCAACCTCGATTAGTTGGGACAAGGCTTAGATGATGATGATGATGATGATGATGATGATGATAAGTGTTGGTGCATGAGTTTCTTGAGCAAAAAAAAAAAAAAAAAATCTCAAACAAATGAAAATAGATTAATATCACGAGTACCTTGGCAGCAAGCAGGAAAATATCATTCGTTCCTAGAAAGAAAGAAAACAATATAAAGATAATTAGAAGGGATAAAAAGAATTAGGAAACAAACGTGGCTTCAAAAATGAGAAAAATTATTAAAATGGTTCCAATGAGAACTGTATGATTCTAATAGAGCAGAATATGTACTAGAGTTGACATCTTACTGTTAGCATGTTCTATAAATTTAACGAGTGCTTCCCGACGTGAGGATCCTGAGCTCCCTCCAGTACATAGTAAGGAATGAAACAATTCCCAATCAGCCTCCGCACATAATTTGCTACAAAAGGTTGGCAACTCAACATTACTCACAAGCATGTCAAATTATATGCCTAGAGTTTAAAGAAAGAAAAATAGGCATCAATCACTAAACCAAATTAATGAATGTAACAAAGCTCAGACAAATTACATTTTTTTTTCAAAAATTATTAAAAAAAAAAAATTACATTTGGGAAACAATGTCATGGGCATGCACATCAGAAAAAAAGAAAAGAACAAGAACCAAGTTCATAAGAGGGTGTATCCTCCATGTAGAAATTATTGGGTCCTGATGTGTCACGCCATGAATGAGTCCTAATACATCTATTTTGTACAAGTAGGCTGATGTTCAATGATCAAGAGTGTTGATCTAATAAGGCCCACAGTCATGAGGGATGCCTAGAAAATCTTCCAGATTAGAGGATCCTAAACCATTCAAATTTTCAGCCTTGTTTTACTGACCATTGTTGTCCATTTCCATTAATTTTCTACCAAGGATGCACGAATAGCAAATTGCCAATCCTCTTGAATCCCGCCCTACTCTCACTCAATACTTGCTTGAACAAACCTTTTACCTCCACGAACTTCCTACCACCACCACCATCACCCATCCCTTTCATTCGTCAATTTTGATCTAGATATTTAGCTAATTATTAGTTACAAAATTTAATAAATTAATCTTACCCAATCAAAATTGAAGGGGAAATTGATGAGGACATCAGACCCTTCAAGGTGTATTAATGAAGGAAGCAAGAGCCTCAAGCATCATCCTTGTGGCTAAACGGCTGATGAAGCATTGAAGACCCTACACATGTGATTTGGCACATAGAAGACCCCACAATAGGAAGACACTTGTGTAGGAGGAAAGAAGACCCGACTGGAGGTCGTTGGGCGCTCGAAATTCGCCCAATTTGTTGTTGTACTCTCTGAACAGTTTTCACTGTCATCAGGCGCTCGAAATTCATCTGATTCTAAGTTTAGTCGTTGGACTGTTTTGGCCTTCATCGGGCGCCCAACGCCTGTGCAAGTTATTTTTTTAAGTTCCGTTTTTACTTAAGTTCAAGGGTATTTTAGACTTTTTCTTCCTTTTTAGTGCTTATTTAAGAGGGTAAAGCCCTAAACACGAATTACTACTTGATTATTGAATGGAAACAACTTTGGTTGCCTCCTCCCTCCCTCTCTCTCTCTCTCTCTCTCTCTCTCTCTCTCTCTGGATCTTCCTCTTCTTCTCCAACCTTCTTCTTCTCCTTTCTTCTTCCTTTCCCCTCCAACATTCTTCTAAGGTATTTCTCTGATTTCCGTCTTCCTTCTAACCCAATATTTCACATCTTCTACAACCTAAATCTGAGAATTGATTGAAAATCCTAATCACTTAGATTTTCGATTCCCTAATCCGAGAAATCCTTCGATCTCCCGGACTAGTGAATCCCATTGCATGATTGGATCATAACCATGCAAGATCGAGAGGTCTCATCCCTCGCCGGATCCATTCCACGCAACACTAAAACTCCATACTATGTAGTTGTGATGATGGCTCATATCATTGCATGTTTCCTTTCAATTCTCTTGGATTATGATGGCGAATGCTGAGATTTAATTATTATTGCTGTTTTATTCCACTGAATCATATATGGTCATATGCATGCATCATGATTAGGGCATCTTGCATCAAATTTTGGTATCAAAGCTTAAAGTTTGCATGGTTGTGTTTAGATCGAGTAATCAAATTAGGGTTTCATGTTAGGTCTGTTTTTAGGGAATTTCCAGATTTAGAAACTTTCCAATTTTAGAAAGTTTCCTAATTTGGAAGATTTCCAGATTTGAGTTGTATTTCTTTTAAATTAGTTAATGTCGATCCATTATAGATTTACATTTATCGCATTCATCTTGTGAGTCATATAACCGTAGGGGTAAGTTAGGTAGGACGTAATTCAAGTCTTTGTTTGCATGCCCACGAGACAAGGTAGGGGTTTTGGACTTCAACTAGTCATGAACAACGAGCAGTTATCTGAGCAACTTGCTCAATTGATGCAAAAGATAAGCGCTTTAGAAACGAGTCAAAAGAATGAGTTCGCTCGCTTAGGCAACCAAATCACCTACCACCACAAATAGAGTAGAGCGATTAGAAACATCTCAAAGAGAGAACTCCGCTGTTGGGGAAGATGCGCAATCTCAAGACGAAGGAATTGTTGAGGAGCGTACTCCCACACGTGGAGGTAATGGTGGTCGAGATCATAGAGCTGGTCATGGTGTTGTGCGGGAGGCACAAGCCACATATGATTATCAAAACCGCTACGATCCAAATGAGCGTACGATGAAGAATGTGAACGTGGAAGCCCCAAGTTTTAACGGGCGTCTGGATCCTAAGGCATTCCTTGATTGGTTAGTTGACATGGATCATTATTTTGAGTGGAATGGCATGTCAGAAAACCGTCAAGTGCGGTTTGCTAAGATGAAACTTGTGGGTCAAGGTCAAATTGTTTTAGACCGAGCGCAAGATTGATAGAGCTTGGAGGAGCTCCCATCGCATATTGAGATGAGATGAAGGAGATGTTGAAGGAGAAGTACCTTCCTCTCTCATATCGACAGAAGCTCCTTGACCAATGACAGTCCTTACGTCAAGGGTCAATGTCTGTCGCTGATTACATCGCTAAATTCGAGGAATTTATGATGCAATATGATATCTAAGAGGACCCTCTGGTAATGCTTTCGCGTTTCAAGATAGGCTTTCGATCGAATCTCCAACGCGAGCTTTTGACTCGGCCCATAACAGACTTGGATGAAGCATACCAAGTTATGCAGGAGTTGGAACAATATCTGAGAGTTCCTATCATTCGACGCTTTGAGTCCCGAGACTCTAATGCTAGATCTGATTCCTATGGAACTAAATCTACCATTGGTAGTCAGCCCAGGGCACAAGAGACTGTTCCTGCCTAGGCCTAGGGATGATAAGGGCAAAAGTGTCCTTGGTGCTGGTTCTAGTGGAGGTAGTCAAGTGCGATGCTATGAATGTGGGAATATTGGTCACATGTCAAATCAATGTCCCACGAAGAACTGTGGAAAAGCCTTAGTTATAAGCGAGTCCCATGAGGGTGTAGATAACCAAGGTGATTGTGAAGTGGAAGAATATCACCTTGAAGGAGATCTTAGTGATGAAGACGAGGTGGTCAATGAAGCAATGCTTACAATTGTCAGGCAATTGCTAGCTTAGTCTAGAAGTAGTGCCGATTGGCGTCGAAGTACTATCTTCTATACTCTTGCCAAATGTGGAGAGAAACATTGCAAGATGATAGTGGACAGTGGAAGTTGTCAAAATGTGATTTCCGCTAACACCTTGGACCGTTTGAAGTTGAAATCCACCCCTCATCCTAACCCGTACAAAGTCTCTTGGGTTGACAATACCTCCCTTCCTATCACCTATCAGTGCTTAGTTCCCATTGAGTTCGGGTCATACAAAGAATCTTTGTGGTGCGACATTATTCCTATGGATGTTGGTCATATTATCCTAGGTAGGTTGTGGACTATTCGATAATGACGTACGATCTTTGGCCAGTTTGAATGCGTGTACCTTCATGCATAACGGTAAAAAGATCAAACTTAATCCTATGCCACCAGAGAGCACATCAAGGAAAAGGAAGGATGAGAAGGCGAATGAGCCTAAAGAAGTGAGGAAATCCAAACCTAAGTCTCTTCATATAATCAATGCAAGAGAGTTTGAAAAAAAGACTAAGGAGGATTCGATGGTGCATGCCCTTGTGACAAGAGAAATTACACCTGAGGTTCCATTAGAGTTACCCCATGAGGTAACATTGGTGTTGAAGGAGTACAGAGATGTATTCCCTGATGATCTACCGAACGAATTATCACCTATGTGGGACACTCAGCATTAAAGCTGAGCACGAGCCAAGCCAGCTCAGTTAGCTCACTCGACTCGGCTCGAATTAGCTCGATTCGACTCGATTCGAAGGCTAGATTCGAACCAAGCCGAGCCATTTTTCCCGGCTCGAAATGATTTTCAAGCCGAGCTCGAGCTAACCCAAGCTCGATTCGGCTCAGCTCGGATGACTCACTTGTAAAAAATTAAAAATATATATATTTTAGTCCCACATCGGAAGTAAACAAAGAAAAGAGCGATTAAACTCTCTATAAAAGTGAGAGAGGGTGTCAATGGGCTTTGGGCTACTTTGGGCCCAATTTTAAATAGTTTTAAGCCCGTCTTTTGGGCTGGGCCTACCAGGCTCGAATTGGGCTCGAACTCGCTCGAAAGCTCGGTTGAGCTAGCTCGAACATGTTAGTCCAGCTCGAAGCCCGAGCCGAGCCGAACACGAGCTAGGGTGTTCATTGAGCGAGCCGAGCTCGAGCAGGGCTTAGCTCGGCTCGTGCTCACCTCTACTCAGCATGTCATTGATCTCGTCCCGAGGTCGACTTTACCGAACCTTCCTCACTACAGGATGAACTCTGCAGATCATGCAAAGTTAAAGAGACAAGTTGATGAACTTCTATAAAAGGGTTTCATCCAGGAGAGTATGAGCCCGTTTGCCGTGCCCGCATTGTTGACGCCAAAGAAAGACGGCACATGGCGCATGTGTGTGGACAGTCGTGCCATAAACAAAATTACTATCAAGTATAAGTTCTCAATACCTAGACTTGATGATATGCTTGACATGATGGCCAGATTCACCATTTTCTCCAAAATTAATCTTAAGAGTGGATATCACCAAATCCCCATACACCCAGGAGACGAATGGAAGACGGCATTCAAAACGAAAGATGGGTTGTACGAGTGGATGGTCATACCCTTCGGTTTGACTAATGCACCCAGTACTTTTATGCGGGTGATGACACAAGTCTTGAGACCGTTCATGAGGTAAGTTCCTAGTGGTTTACTTTGATGATATTCTTATCTATAACACCACTAAGGAATCACACCTTGAACATTTGAAGTAGGTCTGTAACGTCCTTAGGACTGAAAAATTATATGTTAATCTTAAGAAGTGCGCCTTTTATGTCTAGTCAAGTCGTGTTCTTAGGATTTATCGTGTCATCTGAAGAATGCGTGTAGACCCTGAAAACGTCAAAGCTATAGTTGAGTGGCCAGAACCGAAAAACATTTATGAGGTGAGCAGATTTCACGGCTTAGCAACTTTTTATCGTCGGTTCATTAGAGGATTTAGCATGATTATGACTCTCATTACTGAATGTATGAAAAAATGAGAGTTCGTGTGGTCAAAAGTCGCAGTCAAGGCTTTTAAGGAAATTAAGGGTAAAATGATAGAAGCTCCCGTCATGCGTCTACCCGACTTTTCTAAAGTTTTTGAGGTGGTATGTGATGCGTCATGTGTTGGTATAGGTGGAGTATTGAGCCAGGAGAGCCATCCAGTAGCCTATTTCAGTAAGAAACTAAATGAGGCAAATTAGAAGTACTCCACTTATGGCAAATAATTTTATGCGGTAATACAGTCTCTCAGACATTGGCATCTCTATCTCCTACCGTATAAAATCGTTTTGTTTTCTGACCACGAGGCCTTAAGATATTTACATTCTCAAAAGAAACTTAATCCTAGGCATGCAAAATGGGTTGAGTTTCTTTAGGAATATTTGTTTGTCCTGAAACACAAGGCCGAAGTCGAAAACAAACCAGCAGATGCCCTTAGTAGAAGAGTAGCGTTGATCAACTCCTTGAGTGTAGATGTAGTCGGGTTTGAGCAACTGAAGGATGAATACCCCATTTGTCCTGATTCTGGGAGTACTTATATGCCACTCTCTAGTGACCAGCATAGCACGGATGATTATGTTATTAAAGATGGTTTCCTTTTTAAAGGAGATCGACTTTGTATTCCCCATATGTCCCTTCATGAATTCCTCGTCTGAGAGCTTCATTCAGGAGAGATAGCTGGCCACTTTAGTCGTGACAAGATAATTGCCCTCGTTGAGGATCGTTTTTATTGACCAAGTCTCAAGCGAGACGTAGCCAAAATTTTAGGTCAGTGTCGTATGTGTCAATTGGCAAAGCAGCAAAAGCAAAATAATGGACTATATACGCCATTACCAGTGCCACATGCTCCGTGGCAGGACATTAGTATGAATTTCGTGCTGGGACTTCCCAAGACGATCAAAAAACATGATTCCATTTTTGTTGTGGTGGATCGTTTTTCTAAGATGGCGCATTTCCTTACATGTTCGAAAACGTCAGATGCATCTCATATTGCTCATGTGTGTTTTGATGGTGTGGTGCGTCTACATGGTTTGCTTAAGACCATAGTTTCTGACCGTGATGTCCGATTTACCAGTTACTTTTGAAAGACACTATGGCACATGATGGGTACTCGTTTACAATTTTCTACTACATACCACCCTCAAACAGATGGACAAACTAAGGTGGTAAATAGAAGTCTTGATAACCTTTTACAATGTTTGGTGGGTGAGCATATTAAGACTTGGGACTTAGTACTACCTATCAGCTGAGTTTGCTTATAATGATTCTGTCAACAGGTCGATAGGAATGAGTCCTTTTGAAATTGTTAGTGGTTACAAACCTAGGATGCCCATAGATCTTTTACCCATGTCTGTCACCCAAAGGTCTTCAGAGTCAGCCGATGCATTTGCACAACACATTCATGAATTACATACATATATTAGACAGCAGGATTAATAGGAGCAATGATAGTTATAAATGTTCAGCTGACTCGCATTGTAGATCACAAGAATTTCAAGAAGGAGACTGTAATTGTGAGGATAAGGCCAGAGCGGTTCTCTCAGAGTACCGCTAAGAAATTACAAGCTCGTAGTGCTGGACCATTCAAAATATTGCAAAGAATTAGGTCTAACGTGTATAGGATAGACCTTCCACCTGAAATGGGCATTAATCCAACGTTTAATGTGAAGATCTAGTCCTATCTCCTAATCCTACGATTGATTCTTCTCTTTCGTGGCCATACTCTGAGTTTGCTTCACAACCCACTTCACCCCTTCCCCCACCTATTGATCGAAATGAAGAAATTGAAGGAATTGTGGATGAAGGGGTAGTTTCCATGAGAGATGGAGGTTTCCAGAGATATCTTGTAAAATGGAATAATAAACCACCATCAGAATCTACATGGTTGACAGAAGCGAAGTTATAGAGAATCGATCTAGATTTGCTAGAGAGCCACAAGAGTTTTATCTCGTCGAAGTCGAGTTTTTCTCACTCGATGGGAGTTGATAAGGACATCAGACCCCTCAAGGTGTATCGATAAAGGAAGCGAGCGCCTCAAGCATCATCCTTGTGGCTAAGGTGGCTGATGAAGAGCATTGAAGACCCTACACATGTGATTTGGCACATAGAAGACCCCACAATGGGAAGACACATGTGTAGGAGGAAAGAAGCCCAATTGGAGGTCGTCGGGTGCCCGACCATCAGTCATCGGGCACCCGAAATTCGCCCGATTTGTTGTTGTACTCTCTGGACAGTTTTCACTGTCATCGGGGCGCCTGAAATTCATCTGATTTTTAAGTTTAGTTGCTGGACTGTTTTGGCCTTCATCGGGTGCCTGACCGATTAGTCATCGGGCGCCCGACGCCTGCGCAAGTTATTTTTTTAAGTTCCGTTTTTACTTAAGTTCAAGGGTATTTTGGACTTTTTCTTCTTTTTTAGTGCTTATTTAAGAGGGTTAAGCCCTAAACACGAATTACTACTTGATTATTGAATGAAAACAACTTTGGTTGCCTCCTCCCTCTCTCTCTCTCTGTGGATCTTCCTCTTCTTCTTCCAACCTTCTTCTTCTCATTTCTTCTTTTTTTCCCCTCCAACATTCTTCTAAGGTATTTCTCTAATTTCCCTCTTACTTCTAACCCATTATTTCACATCTTCTACAACCTAAATCTGATAATTGATTGAAAATCCTCTCTCAGATTTTCGATTCCCTAATTCGAGAAATTCTTCGATCTCCCGGACTAATGAATCCCATTGCACGATTGGATCATAACCATGCAGGATTGGGAAGTCCCATCCCTCGTCGGATCCATTCCACGCAACACTTGAACTCCATACTATGTGGTTGTGATGATGGCCCATATTATTGCATGTTTCCTTTCAATTCTCTTGGATTATGATAGTGAATGCTGAGATTTAATTATTATTGCTGTTTTATTCGGCTAAATCATATATGTTCATATGCATGCATCATGATTAGGGCATCCTGCATCAGAAATTCTATAGGATTGCTAAAAGACCATTCATGCTTTATGGGAGAGAATTTTGAGCAATCAAGGAACAACATGTTCATAAGATGAGTGTAGCTGAAATGAGGATGATCAGATGAATGAGTGGCAAGAAAAGGAAGGATAAAATTAGAAATGAACATAGACGAGAATTTACGAGTAAAACTAATAGGTAATAATATGAGGAGAAGTCAACTTGGATGGTTTGACCATGTGCAACAGATACCAAGAACTGCACTGGTATGGAGTGAGTTCGTTCAAGTTGAAGGCTCTAAAAGCACAAAAAGAAGCCTAAAAGGACATCGGTAGGTAGTCAAATGGGCCCCACCACCTGGTCCAAATGTTAGGCCGGTCCAGTTATCATGCATACCACACATGTAAATGGAATGTCAACTGTGGGCAATTTATTTAATGTTTGTGTTGGGGTGGCCGGCATGATGAGTGAACCACCTCAATCTTTAGGCCAGGTTATCTACTCTGTGGTCCGCTTGATGCATGGGTACAATGTCACACACAAGTGCCACTTTGAAATGAATTGCTGCTTTTTGAAGTGAGCAGGTGCATGTGAGCTTGGCAGAACTCTAGAACATAACCATGTTGTGTTGCCAACATCTATCTTTCATTTACAAAGTTAGGCACAAAATAACATCAGTATCCATAGAAACTAACTGACACTAAAGCAACAGAAACTAAACTACATTTAACCATAACAAAATTCTCATACAAATCCAAAAAGCCACAATCTCTTTGTTGAAGCCAACTATCAAACACAACACTCAATTTTATGGTGAATACGCTTAAAATATAAACCCTTGCTCAGAAGTTTTTTGCAGCCTTGACTTCTAGGCTTTCGCTATTGCTTACACCTGTAATTATAGTTAACATGGCTCCATTTCTCTATAACTAAAATCAGTCTTTATAGGATTACATGGATTGAATACGATAGACATATGATATGTTGGCAAAAAACGACAGCTGCATGTGAAAGTTCACATACATCCCGTGAATGGAAACTTGGCCTGGAAGCGATGTGTGACATGCATCAACAGAGCACAAGCCCAAGTAAAGGAGTAGAATTTATGTCCAGCGAACAGCCCATTTTAGAGCCTTTGCCAAGAATCATAAGAATTCTTGCTTTGGATGTGATTGGCAAAATGGGATAGTAATGCCAACCCCAAATAGTTGGGACAGGGCTATGATGATGGGTTGAATACAATAACGAAAATTTGCACATGAAGTGCATATATTTATTAGCTTTCTTCACCTGCAGTAATGTTCTTCTTCACACCCTCCAGGACATGGAATGACTGAAGGCAATGTATACTGCTTCGAGTGAGGCAAAGCCAAGCTACCATTTACTAGCGCCTCCAAGACCTCTTTTGGGACAAGATTGTTGTTCTTCATACTACTTGAAGAACATGACTGTACACTGCCATGGTTTGCCATGAAAGTATTTTCTTCATCTGATAATTCAACCGGACAAGCCTCTTCTGAAGAATGTGAAGATGTCTCATGATCATGTTCCATATTTTCGGGTAATCCCAGAGATTGCAAATAGAGTTTCCTACCAATCTGAAGTTCTATTGAACCAATATAGCAAAAACAGTAGCCACATACAAGGCAGTCAACCTGCAAAACATGAGAAAATAATGAATGATATGTATATATGAGAGGCCAATGTAAGAAGAGTGGGCCTAAACCACTGTGAATGACCTCCACACTTTTTAAATGGTAGTTGCTCATCCACCATACACGTGGGACGTGTCATACATATATTTCAATTACAAACCACCTGAAATAGCCAGCCCCACTGTGGGTGCAGGCGTGCAGCAAAGCCCAAAAATCACACAGATTGACTGATCTTAACCATACATCCAATTAATTTGGACATTTGACTATTTTCCTCTTAGCCAGTAGCCCGTGTGTTGACCTGCAAATTGGATGGTTACATACATCCAGCAAGTGTGATTTCAGGACAATACATCCTCATTAGAACCTAGTGACTGTGTAATTTGGTGGATGTAAATGCATGCCACGTGTACACTGGATGAGAAACCAACATCAAGAAATCACAGAGAAACCATATAGAAGTCTAGCCCAAGAGTATGATTAGAATATGAAGAAACTGCAAATTCCAAAGAAAGAATGGAAAAATGAAAGATTAGATAGGGATAAAAGCAAAAACATGGTCATTGGCATGACCTTATTCGAACTGTGTTGAGCACCAACAAGCATTTGATCCCTAAAAACCAACTCCTCCTCTTTGAATTCCAAGCTTGCATAGACAGCTGCAGTTTACCGATCGAAATTGAAGATATCACAATTCATGAGAAGTACAATAAAAGTGAATAGACACTGCGAATGGATCTTACTAAGGGAGTGTTTGGGTTGAGCATAAACTGCGGAAAGCAAATAGTTTTCCTTTGATTTGACATGTCCTTTTTCTTTTTCCTTTTTTTTTTCTTTTTTACTTTTTTTAAAGGCTTTGATTTGACATTTCCTCTGTTTGATAAACATAAAAGGAGAAGGAAATCGATTTCCTTTGGTAAGCAAGGGAGAAAAAAATTTCAAAAAATCAATTGGTGGGAAAAGAGGTTCCTCTATAATGTGATCTCTTTAGTGCAAAATTAGAAGGAAAAAAAGGTTTCCCTTTAAAAATTGCAATTCAAACCATGGAAAATGAAAAGGGGAAAGCATTTTTCATGACAGTTTCTGTAGTAAAACAAACAGATGCAAAGGGTTTCCTTCCCCCAATGCTGATGTCACTTTACCATCCGCTTATGTCACACTTTTACTTTCCTTTGCCTTCTACAGTTTACTGTCAATCCAACACACCCTAATGGATCACAAAATGTAAAAGATAATCCTCAACATTGAAAACGTGAAGTATGATCTATGAATTGTTTCTGGCATCATTCGTCCTTTACTAACTTTTCCTATTTATCCTGCTTTTTCACACATTAGTAATTGTACACAAAACTGTTTAGACCCAGTTTGCAAAAAACCATAATCTTCAGCAGAGAAATGGAATGCAGCTGCAATACACCATAACACAACTGTACTATATAGTATATGCTGTACCGAAGTGGGTTGGGCGTCATAAAAATTATTGTGTGTACACAAAAAGGAATATGGGGGTGCAATCATCCAACAGATTCTAAGTGATACACTAAGATCAGATGCATATGCATCGTTTCTTGCATTTGCTTTTATAAGCATGAGAATATTAGACAGGTATGGAAATGCTATGAATTAGTTTATACTCTGGCAGAGCATGACCATCCACAAGCACGCACATAGCTATTGTACACTTAGTACATACATGCATGATGTAATTCAGTCCAAATCGCACCCAGCTATAGATAGGACATGCCTCAAAATGGACACAAGGACACATACTGTTGAACTGGACCACTGACTATTTTACATTTTTACTGTATACTTGCCGCTGACTGGAAATTTCGGATCATCCGTTCAGTGTGATCTTTGGCTTATGAGACCCATCTACAGTTTGGTGCCAATTTCAGGATTCTAGGCTTATATTGCCTTGCACCGCTAGTGGACTGCTCCCAAAAAATTTCCCAGATTGTTAGATCCCAGCAACCAATCTCGGAACTTCGATCATCTGAATGGGGACCGTTGTTGCATCTCTCTTGTTAACCATCCATTTGCAGGCAATAAATCAAATGGTTACGATTGTCTCACTGAGGAGAGTTTTATGGCATGGTCCATCCAAGTTTGAGACATAAACGATGAATGGTCTGGATTATCAAACCATGAGCCTCACTTTTCAGAACCAAAAACATGAAAAACAATTCCTCTTTCACACATTTATGGTCAGGACCATACCAGAGACATCCAGGTATGAAATGTCCTATCATGGAGCCCGCATACAAATGGCTTGGTTTACCTAATGGTGGGCTGCATCTATACCATTTCTGCATCGATTAAACAAACAATGTTCCTCTCAATCAAGCATTATATAATCACTCACCATGACATATATAATGTGAAGTAAACATCCTCAGGCATGCCAAATTCACAACAAGAGGAAGAAGTACGCGAATATCTACACCCACTATGACTGCTAAACACACCCATCATTTCCAATCCTGGTTATAAAATGGCACAAAATATGTACCATGGTATAACCAAAAACAGAAACAATGGGTATATTAAGCAGACAGAGAGAGTAAAAGAAGTAGACAAAGAAGATACCCTTTCCATGTTCTTCGCTCTGCTTAATTTCGAGACCATTGCATCTCCTTTCTGTAATAAGCTGGTCATAGTAGTCCTGTATCAAAAATACAGGTGAAAATGTCAACTTATGTCACAGTCGACCAAATTGATATTTGCACCCGCCTTTCTATATACTTGCACCCCATTTTTTAGGCACATTGAAAGGGGGTATGCATATAAAAACAGAGGGCGCAGTTTCGAAAATAAAAATACAAGAGAAAGGTGTCGTTGGAAATGGATGCCTGAGAAGAATGAGGAGAGGGAGGTTCGAGCAGGGCTGCAATTCTATCCAAGTACTCGTTGTCCAAAGGGCAGATTATACTCGCCATCCACTTTCAGAGAGAGAGAGAGAGAGAGAGGGAGGAAGGTTTTGAAAATCCTTCGAGGAGAGTGCCACAGAGAATGGAAGAGGCGGCTTGCCACACGAACGGTCCAGTTCTACAAGAGATGATTAATGCAGCAGGTGCATGGATAAAGAGAAGAGATCATCATTTGCTACTCAAGTGTAGTGCTTGAATCGACAAAGAAAGATAAAATCTCTAAAAAGTAAAAACAAGAAATGAACTTTGATATTATTGAATAAAGTGATCTTTACATCCTATACAATGGCATTATATAAGCAAAATAAACAGTAGACTTTCGATTTGAAATAAGACACTTTCTGGAAATTGTAAAAATTATGAAAAATAGTAGTAAGTTATCTAATCGTTCAAAACTCATAAACAATCTGAAGATGACTTAAACCCGATGAGGTTGATTGGTAGTGAGGATTCGGAGGTATTTGGGGGTATTTGGAAGCTTTTGAGGCTTTTGGGTGCATTTGGAGGTTGGATTTGGGGTATTTGTATTCGGAGATACTACGAATCCCCCAAAATCGCTGATTTTGAAAAATGCAAGTCCCCTCTTCGACCGCTGCCTCTCTCCTTTACTAGAGGAGATATTAGCGGCGTGTAGACGGAGAGATGTGGAGAGAGAGGCAGCAACCGGTGCGTGGGAAGAGGGCGAGTGAGAGAAAGCGGCTATGAGAACGAGAGGGAGAGCTGACCTGATTACGAGCGTCGTACTTTTTGGCCGGAGAAGATGGTGGTGTCGGGTAACAAGAGACGGAAGCGGAAGAGGAGTGGGTTTTGGACGCGGATTGCCGGCGACACCAAACAGAGGAAGTTCCTGCGTTCGGAACCTAGATGGGTCCACTGTGGTGTTTGTGAGAAATCCACCCCGTCCAGTCGTTTTGCCAGCTCATTTTAGGACATTTGCCAAAAATAAGTCAAATCTAGAACTCAAGTGGGCCACACGACAGTAAACACTGGGGATTGAACTCCCACCATCGAAACGTATGGGAGTACGCTTTGGGCCACCGAAGTGGGTGGATCCTAACTGCTGGGCCCACCGTAATTTTATGTGCCATTCCTTAAATGGAGGCCTTCCATCCATTTTCACATCTCATTTCATGGCATGATTTAAAAAATGAAGCAGATCCAAACCTGAGGTGGATTGTACCACAGGAGCACAATGGTCGTTACGGGTTAATATGGAATAACTCCATAAGGCTCCACGGTCAAGGCTCCACGCTAGCGTTATTAACATTTTCTATCTTCATGCCGAGCACTCAAGCGCCCCGGTTGATAATACTAGTGCTTCACCACCGTTGGCCACTTATTGAGCCCGAACGATCAGAGCTTTCCAGTACCTGACCGATCATGTTAGACTTGAGCGATCGGTTTTTCCCTAGCTCTCCGACCGATCACCTCAAGCTTGGGCAACTCTCTCTCCTATTTAAAACCAACCCATGATGACCAAAATTGTCAGTTGCTTACGTCCGACCGAACACTATCTCCCGAGAACTACTATCAAAACGACCAAGGCTCAATTAACGTGCTCCGCAAGTTACGGGATTCACCTCTCCGGATTAGTATGAGAGATATCCGCACTGCGCAGATATTTTCGCCTACCTCCCAAGGCAAGCATAAATCCGGCCATGATTATGACTCATCCTCGTAAGATATCAAATCTTAACAGAATCAGAATCCCAGTCAAATACGATAACAATATACCTTATAAATACCCCTCCATGCTATGGCAAAGGGACGCACACAAAAATACGGAATACATATCCCTATTGGGTGATTATCCTGCTATCGCTAACTTAGGCATCGAAGAGCCATTAGCCGGAACCCCTGGCGGCCATCCTGACCCTTGGTGGTGTTTGCAGGCTCTTCAGATCTAAAGTCTCCATCTTCGGTCACTAAGACGACGGCAGAGATTCGAGTTGGTCCCTGATCAACATCTAGTGACATGATTTAGCGTTAACAGATAGGCGCCCACCGTGGGGCCGACTTGAAACATCTTTGCTGTCGTTCCTCAGGATCATTTCGAGACGATCTAATAATGCCGCCAAAGAAAAAGCTCGGATAAAAAACAACCGCCTTGGTGGAATCCGTCCAGAGGAACGGGGATGCCGGCACCACCCAAACTCAAGCTTCCACAGCACATACTCGATTACGAGCGATGCAGGAAGAACTATGGCAAAGGGGGGATACTACCGCTCTCCCTCCACCTCCACCACGTCCAGCAGCGGAAGATCCTATGTGGAAAAACATCATCGAAGCCGACATTCAATATATGCGGACAGAGATACAGCATTTCGTGAACATTGCGGATCAGCTGGAACATCACCTACCACCCCTGCCTGTCCCGTAGCAGGAGGAGGCCTCTTATCAGAACCAGTCAAGTGGTCGTGCTCCGTCCACCCAACGAACTCAACCATCTGTGGAACCTACCCCGCCCCCGCTAGCTAAGGCCATCGGCAAATCAACAACGCCGGCAGAAGACTCCCCGTTGGCGACCTGCGTCACTTGTTAGACGCTCAACGTCGAAATAGCCAACAAAACAACGTACCAAAAGGGAGAGATCACACACCTCCGGAACTTATGGAAGTCTCTAGCATCAGTTGCGCTTCAAACTAGGAGAAAGAATTGGAAGATCTGAAGAAAAAGTTCACTGCAATGGAACAACAGTGCAATTTAGGTATATCGACATCATTACAAGCTATGATCAATCAAACCGAATCGCCCTTTACAGACGAGATCATGCAGGATCCCCGGCCTAAAAAATTCGGGTGCCCAGTAATATCCCGTCTTACAACGGATATGGGGATCCAATCGAGCACCTTGAGGTTTTCAAAGCCTACATGCAGTTGGAGGGGGTCGGTCAGGGAATCATGTGCACAGCATTCTCCCTCACCTTAAAAGGTGTGACACTTACTTGGTACCGCAACCTGAAGCCGAAGTCCATCAACTCTTTCACACAAGTGTGCACCCTGTTTGGATCACAGTTCATCAAAAGCCGCACGATGAAGAAAACTACTGCACATCTGGCCACCATGAAACAGAAAAGCGATGAATCCCTGAAGGACTTCCTCGTCCGATTTACATCCGAAGCAGTCCAAGTCGAAGGGTACACCAACGAAGCAGGCTTCCCGGCACTCCTTAACGAAGTACACGACAAGGAATTCAAATGGGCCCTCGACAAAACCACCCCGAAAACGATGGCCGAATTCCAGGCCAAGGCCCAAAAGTATATCAACGCAGAAGAACTGGCAAGGGCCAGGAGAGAATCTGAAGTCGGGCCAAGTGAGAAAAAGAAAAGGCCTGAAGAAAGAAAGAGGAGGGATGATCGGAGGGATCGGTCACCCAAGAAATTAGGTCCTCCCGAAGGACGCTACTCAGAATACACACACTTCAACACCACGACTGAAAGGTCCTAATGTAGATCAAGGACCAGAAATACACTACGTGGCCACCCAAGCTAAAAGCAAATCCCAGCATGCGGGATAAGCGGAAGTTTTGTGAATTTCATCAGGACCACAGTCACTACACCAAGGACTGCATCGCTCTGAAGGATGAGATTGAATCTCTTATCTGTCGAGGACATCTCAAGTCCTATGTGGAACGCAATGATCGATCTCCCCGAAAGCGTGACCGATCCCCTCGACAAGCAGACCGTTGGCGACAGGAATCCACACACCAAAAGCAAGGCCACTAGGAAGGAAGGGCACAACCAGAATCCTACGAACCCGCAGGAGAAAATCCACACCATCTTCGGTGGACCAAGAGGAGGAGGAGACTCCAACAACGTTAGAAAACCCCACACCAAAAGGGCCCATGAGGCGCTCCACATTGAAAGGACGATAAGGCAGCCTAACTGGAAGTGACAACCGATCACTTTCTCAGAGGAAGATGGCAAGGGAATCCAATTCCCCCACGCAGTCGTCGTGATGCTACGAATCACCAACTACAAGACTCATAGGATCCTGCTTGACACGGGAAGCTTGACAGATGTCCTGTACACCTCAGCTTTCAATGCCATGAACATTCCCAAAAATCGTTTAAAGCCCGTCCCAGACCGCATTAATAGGATTCGGCGGCGAAATGGTCGAACCCGAGGGATGTATAGATCTCCCGGTCATCTTTGGAGAGGCCCCAAACAAAATCAACATGATGATCAACTTCCTAATTGTGGATAGGTCTTGAACCTACAACATCATTCTGGGTCAACCATCCATGGCAGAACTCGGATCTCCCCACTCTACGTATGCATAAAATTCCTTACCCCGGAAGGGGTCGGGGTAGTTAGGGCCAATCAGACGATCGTTAGAGCATGTTATGAGACGGTACTTCAGAAAAAGAAAGGAAAGCCAGTGAGCCCAATCACGACAACAACACTTTAAACAAATGAACAATAGGACAAAGAATACTAACTTTGGATTCCAGAGAAAGGGACTGCAAAGGCGGCTCACTAGCGGAGGACTTGATCCCAGTGTCATTGTCAACAGATGACCCTTCGAAGCAAGTCTGGATCGGGTCGGCTCTCGACGTCAGGACCCAGGCTCGTTGTTCTTAATTCTTGATTGAACATCAGGATGTCTTCGCCTGGTCACATGAGGATATGCCCGGTATCGATCTAAACACTGTGGTCCACAGACTGTAAGTGGACCTAAAATTTAAAGTCGTCCATCAACAATGTCGCGCAGTGAATCAGGAGAGACATGAAGCCGCAAAGGAAGAAGTGAACAAACTTCTTAAAGCAGGATTTATCATAGAGGCAGTGTACCCGAAATGGGTAGCGAATGTGGTATTAGTAAAAAAATAACAAATGGCAAATGTGTATCGACTACACCGATTTGAACAAAGCATGCCCAAAGGACAGTTTTCCGACTCTTAGAATCGATCAGATGGTTGATTCCACGGTAGAACACGCACTCCTCAACTTTATAGACGCATACTCGGGCTACAATCAAATCACCATGCACCCACCCGACATGGAGAAGACGTCTTTTATTACAGACTGAGGGCTTCACTGCTACAAAGTGATGCCCTTTGGTCTAAAGAATGCGGGTGCCACGTACGATCTTTCTCGTCAACAAAATATTTGCCCAAAGTTCTATGGGCATACTGAACCACCTTTTAAACCTCAATAGGAGAGACCCCGTTCTCACTAACTTTCGGAGCTGAAGTAGTGGTTCTTGTGTAGATCGGCATGTCATCATATCGTACAACTCATTACGATCAGGAAAGGAACGAAAACGCCATGAGCCTTTAACTCAATCTACTTGAAGAACGGAGGAATGACGCGCAACTTCGATTGATAAAATACCAGCACAAGGTCGCTTGGTACTACAACTCACATGTCAGGCACAGGCCCCTCCGTGTGGGTGACCTCATTCTCAGAAGAAAAATCCCCAACAGTACTCGAGACCTATGCTCCCGGGTGTTCGGTCCCAACTGGGAGAGCCCATACAAGATCACAAAGATGATAAAGCCCAGGACCTACAACTTGGAGGACATGGAGGGAAAGGCACTCCGCCGACCATGGAATGCAATAAATCTACTCAAGTACTACCAGTAGGAGACCCAAGATTAGGGGATTGTGTAATAAAGCTTTTTAAGCTAATAATTAATAAACATTAATGACTTCACACATGCGAATCTAGTTATCATTATTCATTCAGTGGCAGATGCCGCCTGAAATTTTGATCGCCACATATGCGGCCATAATTAAATATTCACTTGGTAGCCGATGCTACCTGGGCGAAGGATAAGGCCGATCAGAGCGAACCTTAAACATATGTATATATGATAACAAACATCAACCAAACGACTCCATCCATTTCAAAGTTTGTCAAACTACAATCATTATCTACATTCAAGGATCAACAACTATAGAAGGATTAGCAGCAGCATGGGCAAGAAGGCTAGGGGCAGGAGGAGGATGAGCGGTCGACTCGGCAGGCTCTTGAGCAGTCGGTTCGGGAACGTCTGAAATTTGACCTCCGTTGGAAACTTCGAGCTCCCCTTCGGGGTTGTCATTAGCAGCTTCGATTACAGTCGGGGCCAGGTCCTGTTGGGTGAGCTCCATTTCCAGCTCTTTGAACCTCGACAAATCCAAATCAGGGTGAAGCCGCCCAATTACTTGCAAAGTTCGACCACTACCATTCTGGTAATTCGCGAACCTTTCATAGAAATACTCTTGCGATGCACGAAAGGCGTCGATGGCCTGATCCCGTTCCCCCAGGATACTCGACTTCGGAGCAATCTTCTTTGCCCTCTCAGCCTCCAAAGCTGATACCACCTTGGCCAGCACAAGCTCGGACGCCGCCTTTTCTTCTTTCCTCTCTGCCCTCTCCCTCCTCAATTCCTCTTCCGTTGATACGACCCGAGACCGGACTTGCAAGAACTCCGTCTCCAACCCCTCATACTGCGCCTGATACCCCTGGGCGGACTTTATAACGGTATTGAGGTTGTTCTCTAGCTCCTTGATCCAAGCCTCCTGCACTTCTCTCAATCTCTCCCTCTCCCGCAAGCTAACCTCGGCCGCCTCTAACTTTTTTTCGGCCTCTGCCAGTTGAGCATCATTTTTTGCAAGGATCTCTCGGGCCTCATAAATGTCGCTTCGGGTCTTAAGTACCCCATCGAGGCCCTGGATGATCCTCATCACCGACCACTCAACAGCATCCTCTGGGGACAGTCGGTTGACTTGATCTATGGTACTGGACCCGACTTAATCGAAAAGATAAGAGCAGATCCGGAACAGATGATCTGGCACTACGTATGGCTCCGTACCACCAGGGGCAGGAGCAATCACAAGCGCACCCGACCGAGCAGATCCAACAGGAGCATAAGCTCCCAAGTCGAGCACTGGACCATCGGGCATGACTACAGTAGGGGCGACCGAGGGCTGCCTAGCGTGAGGAGGGATCGGCAGAGGATGGTCTTCTGGAGCAAGTGAGGGCAAGGGCAAAGTCTCCGAAGCTTCCACCCTTCGGGGAGTAGGAACATTCGTGGGCGCAGGCCCAGATGGGGGAACCGCGGCCACAGAAGATGGTCGCGATCAAGCAGCAGCGGCAGAAGAGGACTCGCCCCTTTTTCTCTTCTTCCGAGCATCACCCTTCCGACTCAAAAGGGCCTTCACTTGAGAAAGGTCCGTGAGGTCTATCCCTGCAGAAAGGAAAGGAAGCAAATAATCAGCAACTTTTGAATAAATTCGAAAACAGACCACAATTGCAAACTAAAAGTCTACAACAATCATCAGGAGGGCAAGGGATAATTCCCGCTCTTACGAGCGACAAAGGATGAAGCAAATATTTCACATCCCGAACTTGTTCGGACGCTCTCCTCGCCGCGACTATCCTTTCCTGAAAACCGCCCCTCAGATGGGACCTAGCCGTTCCCGTCCTCATACTGAAGGCCCAAGGAACATGGAACTCAGAGTCCACCTCCGGACAAGTCCAATTCCCAGATACAAAGAACCACCAATCTCAGCGGTCCTTGTTGGACTAAGGACTCCCAAGTATGAAGTTCTCCCCGTCGAGAAATGCCAAGTAATACCACCATGAGGCTTCTCCCCACCTTCTTAGGGAATATAACCTCTGTTCTTCCCCTGGGGTCATCTCACCACTCCTCACTTCTCTCTAGAGAACATAAGCTCCATAGACTACCCGCCGCCCGTTCAACATTAACTGGCCTGGGGCGATATTATACCGATTTAAGATACCGGCTAAATAGGGTAGCCCTAGAGGGAACATGAAATCGTAGACAGCCCTTTCATACATCCTAGGATTTTTTGTTGTCTCATCAAGCCCCGCCAACCGGAAAACAACATCCTGCGGGACACTGAAATCCCACCGAATGCGTTTCAGTTCCGCCACTATCAGGGTAGAAGGATAATCTCTCGGAGATCTACTTGAGGAAGAAGAGGCTTGCCCTTTCCCCCTTCTTCATCTGAGACCATTCGAAGAGAAGGATTCGAGAGGATCCTCCCCGATAGGAACATGAGCAATACTCGAAGAAGAAGACATGATGGAGGAAGAATTACAGATAGAAGAGTGAGCAAAGAGAGAAGAAGGTAAACGCAAACGGCTAGCGATTAGGGTTTTACTTTCAAATAGAATTTTGCTGCGGAAGGTAACCTCAGTACTGGGAGCAGATATATATATATATATATATATATATATATATATATATATATATATATATATATATATATATATATATATATATATATAAGTAATCATCATGGCCTTACATGCGTCATATCCCCATTTCGTTTCGAAATTGAGAAGGCACGTCGCATTAAATGTGGGACGCGTCAGCCACCACATTCTCCCGAAAATAGCAAACGGCATATCGCATTAATGATCCGACGCTTCATATGACAGGAGAAACGTACGTCATTTGTCTTTTTTAAACTTTTGTGCGGTGGTAACTTTTCGGAAAGAGCGCCTCGACGGTTATGCATTTATTCAAATACTCATGCTCGGTTTCTACGAATACACAACACATCAGTTAATCGACCGAAGGAGAAAAACACTTGAGTCAGATGGAAAAACCATCACAACCCGACTTGATCAGCGTTCGGGACTTAATCATCCGGCAAAGCGACCACGATCATCAGTCAAAGATCCTTACAACATCCATGCAAGGGCAAGATAGAGACTCATATGAAGAAGAAATATTTCGTTTCATATAAAGAAACCCATTACAAAGGACCCCTGTGGGGAAAGTTACATTCCAGGGGATCATTGTTTCCCAAAAAGAACTTGAAGATGAACTGAATACGTCACAAATCAAAGAAAGAGAAAAAGAGGAAAAAAGGAATAGCAAAAGAGGAAAAAAGAGGCTAGACGCCCTCGCCATCAACCTTGTCTTCATCTTCTTGCCCGGGGAGCCTCTTTTAGAATCACTTTCCTTCCTGGGGATGGAGATAGGAAGCGACAAAGGCCCCTCTGATGCAAATAGTTCTCACACCAGAGGCAGATAGTGGCCAAGTGTGGACACCACGTTATAAGGCAGCAACGTCCATCCTTCAAACATTATTTTATTCGCAAAGGGAAGATTTCTGCCAAGCGTGGAATCTCCAACATTAATTGAAGGACCCCACGTGGATGCCCACCTTCCATACTTGCTAACCACAGCCAAAGCTTCGATCCAAATACAAATATGGCCAAGGACCAAGGAATCACTATCGCTCCAAGGTTTGGGGAAGAACAGGAGGAAGCTAGAAAAAGCCATGAGTATCTCTCGTAAAACCTGGGTCAGGAAGGAAGCCAAAGGCACCTTTTTATAGGAATTGCCATGGCTGTTTCAGCTTCTAAGAATGCCACGCACCAGCATATAGTTACTCACCTCACTTCATCTTCCGAGAAAGCAATAAATGCAGACAAGAAAACCAGGACCCGTTTTAATCGAAGACTGAAGGAAATCCTACCATGTAATGTACTACCGATTTCTGGAAATGGCGTAGGAATTGAGAGTCGGTTCCTTTTACTGTCATGCTCTCAAATCAATTGAAATTGGACTTGAGAGCAGAGGGGTTGAGTGTTATGGGTTAATCTGGAATGACCCCAAAAGGCTGCACGGTCAAGGCTACACACGAGTGTTACTGACATTCTCTATCTTCGCACACGAGCACTCAAGCACCCGGTTAATAATACTAGTGCTTCACTACCCTCGGCCGCTTATTGAGCTCGAACGATCGAAGCTTTCCAGTACCTGACCGATCACGTTAGACTTGAGTAGTTAGTTTTTCCCTATTTCCCCGACCGATCGCCTCGAGCTTGGACAACTCTCTCTCCTATTTACAACCAACCCATTATGACCAAACTCATCGGTTGTTTACATCTGACCGAACACTATCTCCCAAGAACTACTATTCGAACGACCAAGGCTCAATTAATGTGCTCCGCAAGTCATGGGATTCACCTCTCCAGATTAGTATGAGAGATATCTGCACTGCACAAATATTTTCACCTACCTCCCCAAGGTAATCATGAATCCGCCCATGATTGTGACTCATCCTCGTAGGATATCAAATCTTGACAGAATCAGAATCCCAGTCAAATACAGTAACAATATACCCTATAAATACCCCTCCATGCTATGGCAAAGGTATGTACACAAAAATATGAATACCTATCCCTATTGGGTGATTATCCTGCTATTACAAACTTTGGCATCAGAGGGCCATCAGCCGGAACCCCTGGCGGCCTATCCTGACCCTTGGTGGTATTTGCAGGCTCTTCAGATCTAAAGTCTCCATCTTCGGTCACCAATACGACGGCAGAGATTCGAGTTGGTCCCTGATCAACATCTGGTGACGTGATTTAGTGTCAACAATGGTGATTGAATATCCACCATTAAAAAAATATCTAGCCCCACCGAAATGTTTATCTCCCATTCAATTGGTAAGGTCGACTGGGATTGAGGAGGAACCACACAAATTTAAGCTTGAACCAAAACTTTTGTGCCCCACAAGGAGTTTCTAATGGGCAATCTATGGTGCAATCCACGTGAGATTTGGATCATACCATAAAATGAGTTGTCCAAATGGATGGAGGGAGTGGATGTAAGGCACTGACAACACGGTGGGCTCCTCCAGCCAGGTTCCACCCACCTCGGTGGATTTGAAGTTCACAGGGGCTTTGAGGGGCCACCGTGATTTTTAGGTTTTTATCCATGCCGTACAATCATTTGCCATATCATTTCAGGGTTCAAGTCCAAAAATAAGCAAATCCAATGCTCAAGTGGACCATACCATTGGAAGCGGTGGTGATAAATCACCGATGAAAGCATCTTATGACGCACTGCAATGGTTAATTTCCATCCAACCCGTTCATAAGGTCACACTACTTGGATGAAGGGAAAGATCAGCTTGATCTAAAACTTTCATGGTTCCAAAATGTTTTAAAAAATAGATGTCTAATCCCATTGATGTCTACTTAGCCTTGGATCTGCCTCATTTTTTTGGCTTTTATATGGCAAAATGGATGGATGGTGTGGATAAAACCCATACATCATAATGGCCCCTTAGAGCCCTGGGCATTCATAGTTAGTGACGGATGGGGTAATATGCAGTGGGCATCCCTATTTTGGACATATGTTATATACCTTAAATAAATCTAATAGTGTATTTTTTTTTTTTTTTTGTGAGTCATTCAACACACCCACCATGTTAGTTGCACAACACACCCACATGATTAATCACATGATGCACCCACCCACCAATGGGGTTAGTGTGTCTCCTTAGCACTTGAACATGAGACCTTTTGTTGAAATGCCTAGGCATCTTCTAGCTAGGCTAGCAGGTGAGACGGAATCTAATATTGTATTGATTTTATATTCTTTGGACTATGTGAGGAGTCATGGTACATCTTCTTGTCTTTTGGGACTTGAGATTAGACACAATAGTCATTGATTGAGGAAAGTTACGTTCCATAGATCTCACTAACCCGATGAGCTATAATCGATAAAGATGCTTAAGACACATTTATGAACATCAATCTTAGAGACGTACGGTCATGGGACTAACATGAGTTAAGATGGAAGGTCTCCACCATTGGGCATTGACTTGGTATTGGTCATGCCATTTTACCCTTACCCTACACAAGAGTGTGAGTGTATTATGGATATAGAATGTTGTATAAACCATTAGACACTCACGTATTGATAGATCGAAGTTCAAGTTAACAATTAGGGGCCTATTAGCTTAGACCATAATAATGAGATCAATGACTTAATGATGTACATTAGTTGATTAATTCATAGATCTGAGGACGTATGAGGGACGTAGAATCAGGCGACCTTGGCTCACTTTATGAAAATTTCTATAGGCCATTAAAAATGGGTAATTGTGGACCCTCGCCGATTTTTCCGCGCTCCCCACACGACGTCGTTCTCCCTTCCCCTTTCGGAAGAAGAAGAAGAAGAGGTGCGGATGTGCGAAATTGCCGTTTGTGCCACTGGCTTGCCTCGTTCTCGAGGGCTTTGTTTGATTGTCGTATTGAGCTGGATGTGTTTAAGTGAATTTATATAAGACCAGAGTCGCCACTAGCCAATTACTTCGAATCTACAGTCGGCTAGACCCCGTAGAAACGCTAGAGAAGGGAATCCGAAGATTCCTTCCTCTAAAATGACTCCTGTTGATCTGCGGCCAGAGATTCAAGGTAAGGGATCACGGTTACAGGGTGGGAAGAGGTTAAGCACCCCACACACTGCCCGTACCGAAGTACGGTCTCTACTTCACAGAATCTATCGAATATTTAAAGTCTAGTTTAATCCTCGTATATTCTCATGGATGACATGATGCATGAATGCGGGTCTGAACAGTAAGAGTTTCTGATGGGCAGGTTCCAACAACGGGCAAGCCCAGAGCGTACGCTCGAACTGACAGGTGCTTAATGTAAGACGTATGCAGTGTGCTTGAATGATTAAGGTGTTTTATGGTGAAGCATGAATGCAGGTCTGAACAGTAAGAGTTTCTGATGGGCAGGTTCCTAACAACGGGCAAGCCCAGAGCATACGCTCGAACTGACAGGTGCTTAATATAAAGACATATGCATGTGTGTTTCAGTAATCAAGGTGTTTGTAGTGAAGCAGGGGGGTTGGAAGAAAAGTAAATGTTGCACTTATGCTAGATGCAAATGAGATGATGCTGGAAAAAGAGTAGCTGGATGGACGGAGGTGTCGCAAGGGTTGGCTTCGAGTGGTTGGATCAAGACTTGGATGGCTTGGGAGGCTTGGACCAGTGGTCAGGCTGGGCTGGACCTGGGTTAGACTCTCCTCACTCGGGCTCTCCTTGGTGGAAAAATGGGCTAAAGGGTGGAGAGATGGACTCAGAGCTCTCAGGCTGAAATGGACTCGAATGGCCTGTTGAAATGAGAAGGGGAGGGGGGTATTTATAGCAGCAGAGAGGGGCACTCTCGTAATTTTTTTCGGGCGGCCTGCCATGGGCCGCCCGTACGGCCGCTCCTCGGTTTCCAGCGAGTACGGTCGCTCCCTCGGGGCTGCTGTTGGACTCGCTGGTCGACTCAGTGAGTTGACTCAGCGGGTCGACTCGGTGGTTTGACTCGACGGGTTAACTCGACGGGTTGACTCGATGTTTTGACTCGACGGGTTGACTCAGCGGGTTAACTCAGCGAGTTGACTCAGTGAGTTTGACTTTTTTGGGATTTTTTGACTGGCCTTTTTTTATGGGGGTTTTTCAGGGTGGTGTTTAGGACTGGGTTGACTGGGTTCAGGCTTGAACTGGGCTATGGAATGGGGCTTACAAGGGTGAGTTTGGCTGAGTTTGGACTTGGGATTTGGGGGTATGGTCCTCCGTTCAACCAGCTATCTCTACCAACAGTGTAGCCGAAGGTGGGGTGTCTACAGATGCCCCTCTTTGGCAGAGGTTGCGTGCAACCGAATGCCAAAGCGAGTGGACACCCCACTTCTGAGCCGGTCATTCATAGATCATGTTCTGAAATCTTTGCTTGCCTTTTCATCTATGCCAGTTGATCGTCTGGAAATCGATCACTTGCACATACCGCGGAAGTTTGGAGAAAACGTTGCGATTGTCCCTGCAGTTTGCTGCAACTTGGGTACCCAATCGCAACCCTTCCATTCCCGATCGGTACTAACATCGGAAAGGTACAGCAGAGCCTCTGCGTCGACAGTCTTACGAGGTTACTGACCTTGTGATTGATTGTATGTTTGATGTTTTCCCAGATCACTCCAGGAATACTTGTTTCGCTTGACTGTCAAAGTGGTTAGACGCCCTGCGTCAGATAGTCTTACGGGATTCTACTACGCCGACTTGGACTTAGTCAAGGTACTTCAGGCATCCACGCCTAGGTATGTGCGGGTGGGCTTTTTCCACCCGATCCGCTGGTTTCGATGCTTAGTTTGCAATTCATTCTTTCCTTGATTGTGGTCTGGAATCTTTATTGTCCTTTGTATCTGAGTCAGTTGATTGTCTGGAAATTGATAACTCGCACATACCGCGAGAGTTTGGAGAAAACGTTGCGATTGTCCCTACAGTTTGCTGCAACCTGGGTACCCAATCGCAACCCTTCCATTCCTGATCGGTACTAACATCGGAAAGGTACAGCAGAGCCTCTGCGTCCATAGTCTTACGAGGTTGCTAACCCTGAGACTGATTGTGTGATGTTTGATGTTTTCCCAGATCACTCCAGGAGTACTTGTTTCGCTTGACTGTCAAAGTGGTTAGACGCCCTGCGTCAGATAGTCTTACGGGATTCTACTACGCCGACTTGGACTCAGTCAAGGTACTTCAGGCATCCACGCCTAGGTATGTGCGGGTGAACTCTTTCCACCCAATCTGCTGATTTTGATACTTGGGTTACAATTCATCGTTTCCACCTGTTCAAATGGTTTCTGTGACCGAGCCTTTTGGCTTTCATCTTTTGGTATCTTGGCATGGGGTACGACCGCACTGACACTGGAGTTCAGTTCGACCGTACTTTGAGTGCATTGGATCCGATGATCTCGGGGGAAACCGCGAGGCATCAGATCTTATTTGATTTTTGTGTCGGCTCCTACCCAGAGATATGGAAGATCTCCCAGCGTGTTGAAGGCAGAACGCTCAACTGAGAAAATATTTTTGGATTTTTGAAAAGATACCCACTCTGGGGAGTGATACTCCGTGGGGTTTTTATTTGCGAATAGAAATATTTTTTGTCTTTTTGAAATGAAAATCTGGTTTGCATGTGCCTCCACTAGGAATGCCTGTGGGGTCTTTAGCTAACCGACTTTTATGATGATTGATGCGATGGATGCTGATGCATGGAGATGCATGATGAATGCGTGGCTTGGTTCATTCTCTTTTCGTTTGATGATTTTACTTTTGCTGGAGATGCAGAGAATTTTGAGCTTATTGCTTACAGGGTTGTACTCCCTTGGGGATTTTTCTTTTTGATACGGAGGTTTGGACAGCGGGTTGGTCAAGATCCCGACCCGTGGTCGATCAGGTCCATCGTCCCAAGATGCTGTTTCTTTGCTAATGAGAATGTACGAGGATATCATTCGACTTCAAGATGTTCTTCTGGGCATACATGTGATTGAGATGGTGTTCGGTTACCCGTTTTGGTCAAGATTCCAATTTGCGGGCGATTGGATCCGTCATCCCATACTGTGAAGAGAGTGGAGTTCAAGACTCCTGAAGTGTAGTGCTAGGGCTAATTTTTGTGATTTTTGTAAATATGTGGTCCGAATCTTTACCTGAGAGGGTAGAGATTGGTTTATTGAAAACACAGTAAATTTTTTTGTATCTTTGAGGATATTTTCTTCAAAAGCAAGAGAAATATTTTTGTGATTTTTGACAATATTTTGATTGAAAGCAAGGGAAATATTTTTGTGATTTTTGAAGAGGTGATTTTGCAATGTTTTTGTATTTTGTGATTTTTCTGAAATGCAGGGAAAAGATGTGGAATTTCCATCCACTTCCAGCTTCTACTGCTGGTAAGGCACCCGATCCATTTTACGTCAGCGAGCAAGACGGGTCTCACACAGTTAAGTGCCGTAGTTTTACATCTTCGGATGAGGAGATTTTGAGGGTTTTCAGTCAACACACCCACAAAGTTGCCTGTTCCTCATGTGCAATGCACATAGACCACGTATTGTCCGACGGACTCCTTCGGCCACAAAATGAGCCACATCCTCACATTTCCCTTAGTTAATCCAGTTTGGGGTCTTACGTTGCTCACAATTCCGTGAGGGTGAGCTCCACCTCCCAACAGCCTTAATCCCCTTCATGAGTTATAGGAACAGGGAACATCCGTCAGCTTCAACAGCGACTCCCAAATCAAGGTTGTCTATCACGGTGCGTTCAACACGAACAGGATTGTGGAGTTCTGCCTGCCACAGCCCTTACCTGTTTAAGAGATTCCAGACACCCGTACGGTCAAGTGTCAGCCATGCCTGGAACAGGTTAGTAAAGAAAGCCCCCGAGAAGTTAATCCCAGTGTAGTTTACGGTCTTCGGACCGCTGGGGATAAATTGGTGGGTTGAAACTGGTGGTGAAAACTTTTTTGTTTTATATTGTATACATTTTTTTTTGTTTTGAAAAGGTTCCAGATTTCAACTCGGGTGATCAAGATTGATACTGGTTTTTATGGAAAGCTTTAAAATATTTTTGGTATTTTTGAAATGATCTGGGTTATCGAACCATGATCCCAACGGTCGAGGCCGATGTCGGTTTTTAGTTGAAAGCGAGAAAGGTCCCCCGAGAAATTAATCCCAGTGTAGTTTAAGGTCTTCGGACCATGAAACTGTACAAAAGAAGGGCAAACATGTTTTTTTTTTTTGGAAAAATGTCCGGTGTCAGCGGATGGACAATCCAGACTGATGCCGGTTTTTATTGAAAATCTCTCGGGATGTCGATCCCGACGTAGTTTAAGGTCTTCAGACCAAAACTTTAAAAGCGGGGCTGGTAATATATTTTTATGATTTTTGAAAATGTCCGGAGTCATTGATCTTGATGTGAGCAAACAAGACCGACGCCGGCTTTTATTGAAAATCTCTCGGGATGTTGATCCCGACGTAGTTTAAGGTCTTCGGACCCAAAACATGTACAAGAGGGGGCAAACACATTTTTTGTTTTTCGAAATGATCCAGATCATCAGATCTTGGCCTGAAAGGCTGGGATCGATGCTGGTTTTTATTGAAAATCTCTCAGGATGTTAATCCCGACGTAGTTTAAGGTCTTCGGACCGAAACTTTGTACAAGGGGGGCAAACATATTTATTTATTTATTTATTTATTTTTCGAAATGATCCAGATCATCAGATCTTGGCCTGAATGGATGGGATCGATGTTGGTTTTTATTAAAAATCTCTCGGGACGTTGATCCCGACGTAGTTTAAGGTCTTCGGACCCTGAAACTGTACAAAAGAGCAACAATCCAGGTTGGAGACTGCTGGGAATTCTCTTTGGAATGGTTCGGATCATCAGGTCATACCTTTTGGATGGTTGAGATCATTGTTTGACCAAGTCAATCTTTTTTCTTTCTTTTCTTGAAAATTCCATGGAACTTTTCCATATCATCATCTCAATTTTTCACCCATTTCTCATGAGATGAGATTTTGGTGAGATTTCTTCCTTTTTCTCACCATTCTCTTCCATCACTTCAATCTTACATGGAGGTACAAGATTCACTTGCAACCACCCTTCCCAATGAGGAGTTCTTCCCAAGGAAAGGAGGTGAGAAGTCACCTCACTTAGGTGGAGGCTAGGACGGCCTCCCATGGGCCGCCCGCCCGGTCTGTGCCTCCTGGTCTCTTCAGGGGGCTGGGTAAAAGGGTGCCCTCCCCTTTTCTATATAACATGGGGCACCCTCCCCCCCTCAAACGTGCAATCTCTCTCTTCTTTCTCTCATACTCTTTCTTTCTTCAAGTTTCCTTTCTCTTCTTTGGTGGTCCTTTGCTCTTCTCAAGTGGTGGGCCTTAGAGAGGTCTTGGGACAGCAAGGTGGTCCTTCTTTGGTGAGTGGTAAAGGTATGGACCACTTCCTTTCTCTTTCTTGTCCTTTTCCATCTTCATTGTCTTCTTCTCATGGTCCTTTTTCTTTTTCATGTAGCTATCCAAAGAGGTGTGAAGGTGGGCCCAAGTATTCTTGACCTTTTTCTAGATCTCAAGTCTCTTCCAAAGGTGGTGCATGGAGAAGGACATTGCAAGCTCTCCACTTCATCATTTTTTCCTTTTCCACACTCCCTCCATGTGCATGTAAAGAGTAATTTTGCCATGTCATCAAGTGTGCATGGCAAAATACTCTATCTTTTTCATGGGAATTGGGCCTCTTTTCATGTGTATCAAATGGGCTCAAAGTGAAGTCATGGCCCTTGGTGTATTTGATGGGCCCAATGCTTCATTTTGGGCTCCCTCATGTTCTCTTGTTCTTGCCATTTCCTTTGGAGCTTTCTCTTTTATTTTTTCATCTTCTTTCCTAGATTTGGGCCCATAGGCATGGTAGGGCCCATCTCAAGTTTTGGGCTCATGGGGCCCACTTTAGGTGACCCCATCTTTCTTCACATGTGTATGGACCAAGGTGGCTAGCCCATTCTTCATTTTGGATCTCAAGTGGGCTAGTTTTCCTAGTTGGGCGTACATGGACAAGTGGCTCAAGTCTTCCACTATCTCTTGATTATGATGTACATCTTTGTACAAGGTGTAGTGGGCTCCTTGGAGTTTTTCATGTGGATGGGCTTTTGGGCCTTCATTGAAACTTGGGCACTTCTTTGAACCATGTGTGCCCCACTACACTTTGTTCATGTAGGATTTTTCTTTTCATGCTTTTTCTTTGATGGATGGAGGACTTGAGCTACTTGACCATCTACAAGTCCCATGAGTGAGTTGTTCCCACAATCTCACTAAGTTCAAATGGTTTTCTTTGTGGTAGGAATGTGGCTCTCAAGAGTTTCCCTCTAATGTTATCAATCTCGAATGGATGATCCTCAAGTGAGCTATCCATACAACCATAGCTCCTTGATCCTTTCTTTGGGGCTTGGTGGGTCATTCCACCATCATTTTAAGTATGAGTTCTTTGAATTTGTGGGAAAGAATGATACCCATAAGTTGCCCATTTTTGTCCCATGCTTTGGGACATTTTGGATTTTGATCTTCAAGTGGGCTATGTATACCATTCTTATCCATTTTCATGATGGTTGGGTGACTCATCAAGCCATGCTCTTTTGTGCTCAAATGGTCTCCCTTTTTGGTGAACAAGTTGGTGCACATAAGTTGCCCAAACTTGCCTTTTCATGGGCATTTTCAACTTTGATTCTTCATGTGGGCTATGTGCATCAACTTTCTACCCTTAGCTTCTTTGATTCATATGTTTGTGGGTAGACCTCCATGTTGTATTCTCATGGTCAAAATTTTCATCAAGATGAGGCACATAAGGTTGCCCATGGTTAATCCATGAATGGGTTCTCATATTCTCCAAAGTGGGCTATGTGCTCTCTCCAATCCATTGAGATGAGGCATTTGGGTTGCTCTTGGGGGCCCGTTTCCTTTCTATCCCCCACTTGTCCATGCACATGTGTAAAAAGATGGAAACATTTTAAGTGAGAAACATGACCTTGGCATGAAAGTGGATCAATCCTTGGCCACATATAGACTTTGAAGAGGGGCTCCATATGAGGTAGGGTTCTCACCCTTTGTTGTCCCCATGGCACTTGAGTGCATGTGTTGTCCAAAATGTGTCCTTGGATGATAGACTTTTCTTGCCCAAGGCATGCCATGCTACCTTCTTTAAGGTGGGCCTTACTTTTTCCAATGGGCCCAACACATATCCTAAGTGACACATGGAGTTGGACTTTAGACTTTGCATTTGAATGTGAGTCCAATCCCATGGATTTCTTGGATGATAATTTGGATTTTAATGGGTAAAGGATAGGGACTTACCTTGCCAAGCTTGTAGGATTCCATGGCGGATGGTACCAGGGGCCACCAAGTGGTTGACGAGGATGATCCTGCTTTCATTGTCCGCCGAGGGGACCACATGTGTTCCTTAGCTATGGAGTATCAACCTCTTCCTGCTATCAAGGGTCGAGGTACCAGGGATTGCTGGGACAATTGGATGAAAGAGCCACAGCCCTTGCTTGAACGAGTATTAGATGGTACTCCTTTTGCTGGCCTCCTCACCCTACGCTTCCATAATAACGACGCCAACCGCATGATGCTTGCGGCTCTTTGTGAGAGGTGGCGGGATGAGACCCACACCTTCCAGCTCCCTTGTGGAGAATGGGGAATAGCCCCTTTGGTCATTTACATGCAGATAGGCTTCCCATTTCATGGGGCAATTGTCCCTCAAGTGAGCTCTCTAGCTCCCCTCTCTTCCACTGATTGGCTGCGGCTTGTCGGTGACGTCCCTCCTGAGGGTGAATTCCAAGGCCATCAAGTGAAGATGCGATGGTTTTACAACAATTTTGCTTCCGTCGTCCCTACCACCGAGCGAGAGGCCCTCCACAAGGCGCGGGCCATGATCACTTATGCTTTTGGATCCTTTCTTTTTTGCCATGCGAATGAGAGAGTTGATCCTAAATTTCTTCGTTTAGTCGAGGACCTTCATCACCCCTATAACTGGAATGGGGCCATCCTAACCCGTCTCTTTCAAGGTCTGGACAAGACCTGTCGGCATAGCCGGTCCTTCACAGGCTTCTGGCCTGTCGTTGAGGTACCTCTTCTTTCATCCTCCTTGGAGCCATTTGCCTTCTTTCTCTCTCTGATCATTGAATGTGCTTTTATCCAGACCTGCTTTTATGACCATTTTCCGCATCTTGCGCCGAGGATGCGAGATGATGTTGAGCCCTCTCAGTATCACCACATGTACTGGCGCCAGCAAAACCGTCAGCGGAACTCCCGAGTTCCCGGGGACAATTGGCGTGCTGACATAGATGGGCTGACTGTTAAGGACGTAAGTATCTTGCTTGTCTTTGCCCTCGTGCTGTACTGTAACTGATCGTGTTGACTTTATTTACTGCAGCTTGCTCGGATGCCGTATGCCAGTTTCCCTCTCTATTACACCCCCCAGCGCGTGGAGGCATATGATGCTTCATGTCTCCGTATCATGCTTTCGGACGCTGAATCTTTTCAGTGGTACCTGGGGGAGAGGTTGCTTCGGCAAGTCACTGGGGTGGCTCGGGTCCCTTGTTCTGCACCTCCTCCAGCTGCTCGGATGCCGGTTGATGAGAGAGTTGAGGCTCTCGTGGGCCAGCCCGGATTTCGTTTCACGATCCCGGATCGTGATTATGATGAGTGGTATATGCTGTTCGGCCAGGGGCCTCTGCTTCCTTCGCTTTATGTTCCAGGTGGCCGTCGCAGGTATGCTGGAGGTTCGGTGACTGCTCCTTTAATGGATCTTTATCGTCGGGAGCGGGACACGAGGAGGGACGACGATGACTATGTCGGTGACTTGTAGCTGGCTCTGCTTTATATGGCCTTGCACTTTTGTTTTTGTCCCCTTTTGTATCAAGCTCTTTTGGATGAATATACAGGCTTTGATTTCTCCCAAATTCCTTGGTGATGTCTGGATGCTTTGACTCTTAACTCATTCCTTCATGATTTGAGACTGCTTAGCTGCATGGGTGATGACTTGAATGGTTCAGATTGCTTGATTAGGCCTTGTGGGCCCACTTGATGTTTAGATCTTGGATTCTGGCCCTTCTTTTGATGATCGAACCTTTGATTTTGCTGCTCCATGACTTGTGTAAGCTTTCCAATGGTTTGGATCCTGATGATCTAGCCCTTGAATGGTTTAGATTGATAGATTCGGACCCTGTGGGCCCATTTGAGACCTTGGTTTTACTTTGGGGCATCTCTTTTGATGATTTGTGAGGCTAGGAATGCTTCTCATGGTGTGGATGATGGCTTGAACGTCTCTGATCGCTTGATTTGGCTTTGTGGGCCCACTTGATGATTAGATCTTGGATTCTGGCCCTTCTTATGATGATCAAACCTTTGATCTTGTTGTTTGACGGCTCATGTAGGTTCTTCAATGGTTTAGATCATGATGATCTAGTCTTTGAATGGCTTGGATTGCTTGTGGCCCCCACTTGATCACTTTCCCCCTTCTTTGGCTTGATCAGCCATATTCCGGCCACATTGCTTCGTGATTAGACCAGTGGGGCACCTTTTGTATGATCTTGATCATCTTCAGTTGAAATTTGGAGTGGACTGGAGCCTTGGGCGGCTCACGGAGCGCCATCTGCTGACGTGGACTGTCAGCCTCACCTACCAAAAGCCCCGGAGCCAATCCCGCGGAGAGAGGGAATCTGTGTCCGTACGGGCTGCCCAGGGCAGGCCGCCCAAGGCTCGCCTCTTGAGCGGCCTGGGCTGGCTCTGGTTCGGACATCCTCTGTTGTCTGTTGCTGCTGTCCCCACATTCCCTGTACTGGACCGTTCGATTCCAGCCATGAATCTTCTTGTCCCCTTGTCTTTTCTCTTCATCTTGTCTTCTTCTCATTTTGTCCTTTCTTGGACAGCTTTGGATGATGACTTGTGGGCCATAGTGGGAAAGGTCGGTGGGTCCCACACTCCAGCACTTGGTGAGGGCTGGAGGGATTCCTCTAATGGAGGGTGTAGATGGTGCATTGAATGGAAGCATTGATGAGGGGTTAGGGAATGGAGTTGGTGGAGCTTTGAATAGCTCCATTAATGGTGGGATGGCTGGATTTTCAGATTTGAATGGGCCCCTCATTATGGGAGGAATGGATGGTATGGATGAGATGATGGGATGGGACATAGGTGAGGCTATGCATCCCTTGAGTGTGGGTCCCATGGATGACGTGATGGATGGTGATGATGGGACTATGAGGGGCATAGATGGGCTGATCTCATGTCTGAATGGTATGGATGGCTCAGATGGTACCTTTGACGGTTTGGATGCTCTGGATGAGGGCCGAGATGTGCGGCACACTTGTTTGGGTGGACTTGATGTGATCATTGATGATGTCCCCTTGATGATGGACGGTGTAGATGCCTCGATGATCCCTTTGATCGGTCAGGATGATGACTGGATTCATGATTTTCTGTTGGAGGGGGCCGCAGGTCCAGATCTGACCGTTGATTCTTTGATCGGGGTTGCCGGGACCCCTTTGGATGGTTCAGATGTATTCTTTGACGGCCAGATTGGTCAGGATGCCACGATGTGCGGTGTGATCTTCACTGATGGCTCTTTTGGTTGGGAGCATTGTCCTTCTTTTGGTCATCGGCCCTTTGCGTACTCTATTCATGAGGTGGGCGAGTCTTCTCATGCGGCTGAGATTATGACAGTTTCAGATGGCGATGCGACTATATCAGACATAGCCACCACTGAGGGCCGATCAGGGGTTGTCGAGTCGGCAGAGGTTCCAGCTTTTCCTTCTCCTTCGTCTGTTGACCTTCCGATCCTCGATGAGTTGTTCTCGATTTCTGGGCCTTTTGTGCTGGAGGGGATACCGGTGAGGACTTGTCAGCTGCTTCCTCGTTCTTCTTGCTCGCCACGACTGCTTGCTTGGCTTGACAGCTTGTCAGTTTATGAGATTCGAGATTTGGAGTCCTATGGCTTTGGCAGTCTGATTCATATGGCTAGAGTTGACATTGACTGGAGGATGCTCGGAGCTGCCTTGATTGACTGGGTCCCTTCGTTGAACTTGTTTGCGTTCAACGATATGGAGATGAGGCCTTCTTTGGAGGAGCTTGCACGCTTGACAGGCTTACCCTTGGATTATACTCAGTACTTCTCGCCGAAGACATCGCCGAAGACTGCTACACCGCAGAACTGGTTTGGGATCCCTTATCTTGTTCGGCCTGCAGCTAGTGGCCAGGATGCTGTAGTGTTCTCTTTGGACCTGCTGTATGATCTTTTTTCAGGGTCCTCAGAGTACGGCCGGTTCTACCTTTGCTCGGAACGCATTGATTTTTTTCTTGATTGCTGAAGTGCTGTTCTCGGGATGGCGCAGGTCCCAGACTCCTTTGCTTTTTGAGGTGATGAGCCGAGCTGTCCGTTGGCAGGGGATCATTTCTCTCATCTTGGCCGAGCTATTCGATGGGTTGACCGACTGTGCCCTGGGCCGTACTCGTGTTCTTCGCGGCTGTTGTGCTTTCCTTCAGGTATCTTTTCTGCACCCTTTTTTTCTTCTTGCTTTGCTAGGAATTGTTTTGCTCTAGCTGAACTTCTTGCTCTCTGTGATCAGGCCTGGCTATGGGAGCGTCTTTCTCTGACCGTTCCTGTACTTCTTCCTGGCATCCCTAGCTCTGACATCATGCGTTATATCATGGAGTTCCTTCCGCATACGGCTAGGATGAGCGAGCCCTTGTATCGCAGGATGTTCGCTGATCTGCGTGACTGGAACGTTCGTTGGGAGTCATCTTGGCTTCCACTTCCTCCAGTGCTTTGCGATGCACACCGCCATCCTCTGATGTTGGTAGGCTTTCGATCCTACGTTTCTTATCATCCCATCTGATTCCTGCGGCAGTTTGGATATGAGCAGGATGTTCCTCTTTTTGCTTTCACGGGTATCGGGCGTCGAGCACTTCCCTCTAGGTCTTCTGACTTCAGGACCAGGATTGATTGTTCTTGGGCGAGTCACTTGACTGCTGATTTGCTGGGTTTTGAGCTGCGGACTTTTCCGATGGCGACCGCCCCGTATCAGTACTGGGTTGCTGAGCAGTCTTTGTATCGACGTATCCCTTGCTGGCACCAGACTGCTGATGAGGATGAGCAGGATATCCTTGGAGATGCTGGCTCTTCATCTGGTTCATATGAACCTTTTGAGGAGCGCCCATTCATTGATCCTTGCTTCCTTTTGGCCACTCATGGCCATTTGCTGTCTGAGATCTCCGCACTTCGGTATCATTGTGAGATGATGTCGAGGAGATTGGCTGCCGATCGGAGGTTGTCTGATGAGGAGATAGCGATCTGTACCCTTGAACGCGATGAGGTGCATTACCTGCGTATGGAGGTGAGCAGGTTGAGAGCGAGACTATCTTTTTATGAGTCAGAGGACTCACCTGATGTGGCCGAGGAGGAGGGTAGAGATTGATTGTGTTGGCCACCTGCACATTCTTTTTTGCATATATGATTGATGATGATGCATTTTTTGTATTTTTTGAAAAAGATGATATGTGTAAGAGAAATATAATGCATTTAATTGAAAAGAGAAAACTGTTTGAAAATCTATTGTGCCATTAGTTGTCTTGTGAGTGTTTCTGGACTTTGTGTCGGGATATAGGAATCAGAACTGGGGCTCGGTCAATGATTTGACCGATGTCTCAAGATTTGTCTTGCTTGATCCTTTGATTCCCTTGAGATGTAGGCAATGGAAACTCTTGCTTCCTGAGATTGTCAGAGTTTGTAGAGTTCTTCACTCCTGACTGTACTTCCTCTTGTTCTTGCACTTTCACTGCTTGAACCGATCTGGACTGTCTGATTTCTTGGTACCTGCACTTTTATTTTTTTTCTTTTTTTCATTTGAGCCATTTTTGCCTGCAGTGCTCTTTCGAGTTTTCACCACAGCCGGCTTTTTCCCGTCATTTTTGCCCGTGGCGCCCTTTCGGGTTTTCACCACGTCCCGGGTATTTGGTCTTTCCTGCCCCTTGGCAGCTATGCTGTTTTTACCCTTGGCGCCCTTTCAGGTTTTCACCAAGTCCGCTGTATGCCCACTGTTTTTACTCGGAGCGCCCTTTCGGGTTTTCACTCCGCCCTCTTTGTTTAGGCACACACTTTCTTTTTCTTTTTTCTTTTTTTTCTTGCATCATCGGATAACTGCGGCGGCTAGAGGTCGGGAATCCGTCGTTGCCGGCCGATGGCAGTCTTTCAGCCCTTATCCTGAGCTACGATAATAGAGCTGTCGGTCTTTGCTAAAGACCCCTCTGAAATGAATGGATGGATGACTGTGTTTCTTGGATTGATTTTTTTTTCTTTTTTTCTTGAGTGCCTTGCTTTGGCTTCCCTTTTTTTTCTCTTTTCTTTTTTTTTTTCTTTTTCTTCTGTATTCTCTCTTTTTTTTTTGTCTTTTCCTTTTGAATCCCTCTTTTTTTTTATGTTTCTCTTTTTGAATCCCCTTATTTGAAACATTTGTTGGTGGACGGAAATGATTTCTCAGAGATCTTAGCTTTGACCTCTTGACTTCAGCTCTATTAAAGTAACTCTAGATAAGGTCAGAATGGCTTACCCGTGAAAGATCTTCACGTTGTCGGCGTTGGTTGGCTCAGGAAGATCCACCCCTCTCATGCTGGTGAGTCTGAGGGCGCCTCCGGGAAGTACTTCTCTGATGATCAGCGGCCCGTCCCACGAGGGTTTAACTTTCCTCTGGGATCTGGAAGGTGCGACGGTAGAATCTTCTTCATGACCATATCGCCTACCTTGAAGCTCCTTTTTCGGACTCTCTTGTTGTAAGCCCGAGCGATCCTTTTCTGATAGCATTGTGAATGACTTAGTGCACGCATGCGCTTTTCATCTGCTAGCTGCAACTGATCGAATCTGGCCCATTGCCATTCTCCTTCTTCAATTCCGCTTTCTAGTAATACCCATAATGATGGTATTTCCACCTCGACTGGTAGGACTGCTTCCATTCCGTAAGTAAGCTCGAAAGGAGTAACGCCCGTAGCAGACCGTACAGACGTTCGATAGGCCCAAAGTGCATATGGGAGCATATCTGACCAATCTCGATAGGTCACGACCATCTTCTCAAGTATCCTGACGATTGTCTTGTTTGCGGCTTCTACCCCACCATTCATCTGGGGACGGTAGGGGCTTGATCGATGACGTTGGATCTTGAATTTGCTGAGGAAGTCATCCATCTTCTTGTTGACGAACGGGGTCCCATTATCTGTGATGATAGCATTAGGGATTCCATGCCGGCATATGATGTTGTTCTTCATGAATTTGATCACTTGAGATGCTGCAATCGTGGTGTAGGAGGCTGCCTCTACCCACTTGGTGAAGTAGTCGACTGCCACAAGTATGTACTCATGACCATTTGACGCTTTGGGACTGATTTTGCCGATGATGTCGAGTCCCCACATGGAGAAGGGCCAGGGGGTGGTCAGGTTGTATAACTCTGATGATGGGGCATGGATTTGATTTGCATGCTCCTGACACTTGAAGCATTTTCTGACGTGCTGTCAACAGTCTGTCTCCATGGTGAGCCAATAGTAGCCGAGTCGTAGAATCTTCTTTGCCATCATGTGCCCATTCATGTGAGGGCCACAGATTCCTTCGTGTATTTCTTTCATGATCTTTGCAGCTTCTGTTTCATCGACGCATCGAAGGAGGATGTGATTATAGGATCGCTTGTAAAGAACTTCGCCACTGATGGTGAACTGGCCGGCCAAACGCTGAATGGTTCGGCGATCTGTTGCTGTTGCTGACTCTGGATACTCCTGGGTTTCGAGGTATTGCTTGATGTCGGCATACCAGGGTTTGTCAGGGATAGCTTCGGCTTCTTCTATTGCAGGCAAAAAGCAGGCTCTTCTTGAATTTCGACTGTGAGCTCCCATTCTGAAGCTCCTTTTGGGATCTCGAGCATTGATGCGAGTGTGGCGAGAGCATCTGCAAACTGGTTCTTGGCTCTGGGCATGTATGAGAAGGTGATTTCCTTGAATTCTTCGATCAGATTGTCAAGATACACATGATATGGTATCAGCTTCTCGTCCTTGGTTTTCCATTTGCCATTGGTCTGATTGATGATAAGCTGTGAGTCTCCAAACACTTGTAGCTTCTTGACGCCCAAGATTATGGCTTCCCTTAAGCCAGCGATGCATGCTTCATACTCTGCCATGTTGTTGGTGCACTCGAATGCGATGCGCCTCGAGATAGGAATAGGGACATCATCTGGAGAGTAGAGGATTGCTCCAATACCACTCCCTTTAGAATTTGCTGCGCCGTCGAAGAATAACGTCCATTCATCTTTTTTCTTCTTTTCTTCCTCTTCAATGAGCAAGAGATCTTCATCAGGGAAGAATGTCTTGAGCGGCTGATAGTCCAGGAGAGAGTGAGCCGCAAGATGATCGGCGAGGGCCTGTCCCTTGATTGCCTTTTGAGTGACATAGGTGATGTCAAACTCAGACAAGAGTAGCTGCCATTTAGCTATCCTTCCAGTGAGTGCCGGCTTCTCGAACAGGTACTTGAGCGTATCCATGTGAGCGAGGAGGAGAATAGGGAATGCAATCATGTATTGACGGAGTCGCTGAGTTGCCCAGACTAGGGCGAGGCAAGTCTTCTCGATTGGGGAATACCTGGTCTCGTAGTCGGTGAACTTTCGACTCAAATAGTATATTGCTTGTTCCTTCTTCCCGGTTTCGTCGTGTTGGCCGAGGACACAGCCAATGGCTTCTGCTGCTACTGAGATGTATAACAATAGTGGCCGTCCGGGAGCGGGCGGCACTAGGACTGGAGGATTCATGAGATATCTCTTGATGCGATCGAAGGCGACTTGGCAATCATCATTCCATTCTTTGGAACATTTTTTCGGAGGAGCTTGAATATGGGTTCACAGATAGGTGTGAGCTGTGCGATGAAGCGACTGATGTATTGAATTCTGCCGAGGAAGCCACGAATTTCTTTCTCTGTTCTAGGAGGGGGCATCTCGATGATTGCTCTAGTTTTGGTCTCGTCGACCCTGATACCATCCTCGCTCACCATAAAGCCGAGGAGCTTACCTCCCATTGCACCGAAGACACATTTCTGAGGGTTGAGGCGGAGCTTGTACTTTTCTAATCTGTTGAATAACTTCTTCAGATCTTCAAAGTGTCCTTCAATTGTGCGAGATTTGACGATCATGTCGTCCACATATACTTCAAGTTCTTTGTTCATCATGTCGTGGAATAATGCTGTCATTGCTCGCTGATATGTTGCCCCTGCGTTCTTCAGACCGAACGGCATTACCCTGTAACAGAAGGTTCCCCAGGGAGTGATGAACGATGTCCTCTCACGATCTTCGACGGCCATCTTGATCTGATTGTAACCTGAGAACCCGTCCATGAATGAGAAGATCTTGTATCCAGCAGTGTTGTCGACCAGAGTGTCGATATGTGGCAAAGGGAAGTCATCTTTTGGACTGGCTTTGCTGAGATCTCGGAAGTCGATGCACATTCGAACCTTGCCGTCCTTCTTTGGTACTGGCACGATGTTGGCGAGCCATTCAGGGTAGTTGGAGACTACCAAGAATCCCGCGTTGTACTGCTTGATGATTTCATCTCGGACTTTCAGAGCCCATTCTGGCTTCATTCTTCGAAGTTTTTGTTTCACTGGCTTCATATCTGCCTTGGTTGGCAGATGGTGTACAACGAGCTCTTCATCGAGCCCCGGCATGTCTTCATATGAGAACGCGAAGTTGGACAATCTTGGAGCTAGGAACTCTATCATTTTCTGCTTCATCTCAGGTGGCAACGATTTTCCAATGCGTACTTCCCTAGGGATCTCAGGTGTCCCCAAGTTTACTATCTCGAAATCATCGGCTACAACATTGGCTTTAGATTCGAACTTTTTGAGGAGATCCTCAAGTTCGGGAGCAGGATCATCATCTTCCTTATCCCGAGCTTCGTCCAGACCCATGAGCTCGAAGTCTAATTCGATGTCGAAATCATATGATTCGACTTCAAACTCATGCGACTCTTTAAACGAACTTGGCACACTATTGAATGCAGGGAAAGAAATATTTTTTGGTTTTTGAGATTTTTCTGAAATTGAAATGCTAGATGTTTTTGGCTTTTGAAAGTTTTTTTTTTTTTGGATTTTTGAAATTCATGGGACTTTGAACAAGCAGGCATTGCAGACCATGATTGAGCCCAACTTGTTCCAAAGTTCCGGTCGCTGCCTAAACAGGCGTTTTTTTTGGAAGCCAGAGCCCTCAGATGGCTCTTTGGCTGATTCAAAAGTGAGGGGAACAGATGACCATTCAGGACCCCACACTTCCTCCCCTGGAGAGGTGGGGGTTGATGCTTTGGGCGAAGAATCATGGTCTGGCCCAATGACCATGATTTCTCGCTGGTCGGGTTCGAGATCTGAGTCGTACTCAGTCCCTCCCGGATCACTTACTTCGCATTGCAGTTCGTCTGGTTCCACGGCTAGACACAAGTTTGGAATCTGGACATCAGACCAATCTAGGGCTGGCCACTTCCCTTTCTTGGTCCAATGGATGGGCTGCTTCTGCCCCTGGCTGATGATTGAAGAAGTTGACTTTGCAGAGATGGGCAAGTCGTGCCCCTTGCTAATTGGTGCTGAGATGGGAAAGTCGTGCCCCTTGCTGATTGAAGTGGGCAGGTTGTGCCCCTGGTTAAGAGAAGTGGGCAAGTTGTGCCCTTGGTTGGGAGCAGGTGTTAGAGTAACTTGGTCCTGAAGCTGCTGTATTTGTCTTCCTTCTTCGTCTTCATCATTTCCTTCTTCTTCTGGAGGCTTAGATGGTTCGAGAATCTGCTCCCATCGAATGGGGGGCCACGTGGCCCAAACTAGGCTCATCGGGAGTCCTTTGTGTAGTGCAGTCGGTTGATTCCCTCCTGGATCTTTGCAAGGTTCTCCTGGCTTGACGAATTGGATGGGTGAGCACCGAAATTTCTTCCTCCTTTTGTCCATGAATGTTGACCTGTATCCGAGTCCCCATTTGCGTTGGTTATATATCAGCGGTACCTTTCTGGACTTGAAGTGATTCTTCATTCGGTACTTGAGGCTCAGACGCTCGGCCGGTGAAAAGACACGGTCCACCCTTATCGGTTCTGGATTGGCGATAGAGTTCACAGTCTCGAATTCGAAACTATGAAATGGGATGTCTTCTTCAGAGTGCTGGATATCGATGACAGGGATGTCTGGTTCAGTGGCAGCAGCATTGGAAGGAATGATGAGTTCCTTTTCTGCATGGATAGAGATCACTTGATTTCCACAGATGTATTTCACCCGTTGATGCAGGGTTGATGGCACAGCTCCAACCTTGTGCAGCCAAGGTCGTCCGAGCAACATGTTGAAAGAGGCTGATATATCCAGGATTTGGAATGTGATGGTAGAGATTTCTGGACCTATCTGTACCTCTATGTCGACCTCCCCTTCCACTGATCAGCGGGTGTTGTCGAATGCTCTAACGCATATGGTGCTGGGTCGAAATGAAGAAGGGCTGATTCCCAGACGTTCCGCGGTCTTGAGTGGGCAGACATTTAAGCTTGAGCCATTATCGATAAGGACCAGCGGAACACAGAGGTCTTTGTATCGTAAGGCTATGTTGAGGGATCGCCCATGATCGCGCCCTTCTGGTGGCAACTCATTATCTGTGAAGGTGATGGCGCGCGGACCCAGGAGTTGTCCAATCATCAAAGCTATCATTTCTGGTGCCGTATCAGAGGAGACGTGAGCATCGCTCAAGGTTTTGGCAAACATTTCTCGGTGTATGCGAGATGTGCAGAGTAGCTCCCATACTGAGATTTGTGCAGGGATTGACTTGAGCTGAGTTGCCACATCGTATGCGGCTTCATTTTTGTTGCCGAGGCCTGAGAGAGCGCCTTTGGGATCCCCTCTGTTCTGATTATCTCTTCGGATGCAACGCCCATTGGGATTCATGTTCCCCACTTCCTCACATTCTGGATAGTGCCATGGAACCTCTTTATAGTTTTCCTCCCTTTTGCCTTCTAGGACCACCGGTTCTTGCAATGGTGCTGGTGTGGGTACCAGATCTTCCTCGTATGGAGCTTTTGCCTTGAGAACTACATTGTTGCCTGTGCTGAAAGGGTAGTATCGAGGCTTGTCTTCATAAACCACATAAGGTCGTGGTCCTGGCTTGACTGCTCCTGGGGCGGGAGGCTCCCATGGAATGAATACTGGTCCTCTTGATATGGCAGGAGGTTTCTCTGTTCGTCCGAGCTGTCGTAGCGTGATTGATACGCCTCCGGGATTTGCCCCTTGCAATATGACAGGCTTGACTGGAAGAGCTCCTTCCAAGACAACGGGCTGTTGCTGCTGATGAGTGTAATCCTTCCATTGCGGATTGGATTGTTCTGGAGTTGCCCCTTGCAAGATGACAGGTTCGTATGTGGGCTCAATGTATGATTGTGCTCCTTCCAGGACGACTGGTTCCCAGCTTGAATGGTTGTAAGGTGCCCCTTGAACAACTGGTATATCATATGGAGGTGTTCCTTCTAGTACTACTGGCTCGGAGATTGAAGGAAGAAAGGGACTTGCCCCTTGCAAGACTGGAGGAGGATTTGTTGGCTCATAAGTGTAGGCGTGAATGGATTGGATGGGGGAGAAGAAGCGATCAAGATGATCCCCTTCTTCTATACTATTGACTGCAGGGCCACGAGACGAACTGGGGTCTGTCGGATGTTGAGGCAGAGGATTCTGAAGGATGTTGGTGGAAGCTGCTGGAGAAGTTCCAGGGACCGAGATGACTATCTTGCGGTCATCAATCAGGTCTTGTATGCCATTCTTCAAAGTATAGCATCGATCAGTGGCGTGGCCACATCCTTGATGGTAGGCACAGTACTCATTTTCTCGGTAGTTTGGAGGCAGAGGATGAGGCGGAGGCCTAGGTGTCATCAGAGTGAGTAACTGCTTTTGTACCAGCGTAGTCATGATTTGACTAAGTGGTTGACTGAGTGGAGTGAACTTCCTGAACTCCTGTAATTCTGCCTGTTCTGGTATGAGTATTGGCCATTTCCCCTGAACTGCTGCTGTTGTCGAGGTGGCTGTGGCTGAGGATTCGGTTGTGGCTGATATCGCTGAGGCTGATGCTGAACTTGGTTCTGCTGATACTGTTGACGTCCCTGTGGGGGAGCATGTTGATTTCCTTGAGCAGTGGTGTTGATGTTGTTTACCTCTGTTGGGCGGGGAGGAGAACCACTGCGGTTTCCATTCCCGTGCCCGATAGGTCTTCCTTCCACTCTGTTCCTCTTGACTGGAGTGGCTTGATGAGGCCATAGGGAGATCGTCCCGGCACGGATTCCTGCTTCGACTTGCTCTCCAGCACGGATTAGCTGCGAGAAGTTCGCATATGGATGCGAGATGAGATACCGGGATATGCCTGGATATGTTGAATGAACAATCATGGAGATTTGTTCTTCATCGTCGATGGGTGTCCGCATTCTGGCTGCCATAGCTCGCCAACGTCCCACATAAGCTGATAGTGTTTCATCACTCCTTTGCCTGAGTGTTGCGAGGTCGGCTCTTCTGGGTGCCATGTTGAGATTGTATGCGAATCTGTCGACGAAAGCCTGGGAAAGCTGCTCCCATGTTCTGATGCGGTGGCAGTCCAATGAAGTGTACCAATCTAGGGCATCGCCCTTCAGAGATTTTTGGAACAAACGAATAAGGGCCCCTTCATTTCCTGCGATTGCACTCAGCTCCCCGCAGAAAGCCTTGAGATGTGCTGTGGGACAACCGCTGCCATCGTATCTCTTGAATTTTGGTACCTCAAAGTTTTGAGGTACTTGAGCATCTGGGAAAGGACACAAGTCTCTGAACTTGGTCGAAGGTAAGTCGATCCCTTGCTGTCGCTGAAGCTGATTTTGCAAGATCTGGAACTGCTCCCGCAACTCGTCCAGTCCTGAGTGATCTGTTCGAGCGACTGGTGCCTCCTGGAGTAAGGCACGTTCTTCTTCGGCATAGTGGTCGATGTCTTCGACCCTATGGGCTTGCTGAAAAGCAACCGCGGGTTGCTGAAATTGATTTGATGACTGAACTGGATTCTGATGAACTTGTGCTTGAAATGATGGTAACTGAACTGGAGACTGTACTGAAGGTTGAACTGGAACTTGCTGGAAATTGACTGGATTTTGCTGAATTGAAGATTGCTGAAAATTAACTGAATTTTGCTGAATTGAAGATTGCTGGAAATTAACTGGAATCCCATCGGCGGGGATGTGCTGGAATTGAAAAGTGCTCTTGTTTGTAGGAGGCTGAGATGTTGGGAAGTGACCCCCTTGTTGGGTATTCGCCACTGTCCGCTGATTGATGTGGGCTTGACACTGACCCCCATTGTGGGCATTCGCCAGTGCTGTCCCTGATGCTGGAAATTGAATTGAAATCCCATCGGCGGGGATGTGCTGAAATTGAAAAGGTGTCCCATCGACGGGGACATGCTGAGATCTACTGAGATTGTTGTTTGCAAGATTGATTGGAAGCTGACTGGATGTTCCTGCAATGGAAGTGCTCTGAGATGGCCTTGTCTTCGCAGGAAGATATTGAGAAGGATGCCCCATAGCGAAGGGCTGAGATGGCTGTTGTCGGTAGTCTTGGGCAGACTCCGATGGTTGTGCTTGATTTGAACTGGAGGCCGGGAGGACCCGGCATGGTTGCTGAGACTGGTGAACTGGGCCAACTTGATTGTTGGCTGCTGCGGTGGTTTGTGCTTGCATGAATTGCAAGAGCATTTCTTGCATTGCTCTCATTTCTTGTGCCAATTCTTGTATGATTGGCGTATTGTCAACGGGCTGTTGCGCTGGAGGTTGCGCTTCGGTCATTTCGAGAGCAGGGAAGTGATGAGTTTCTTCTTCAGTGGTCGGACATGGCTTGCTGAGCCCGAGTGCGGATTATGCTGCGGAAGGGAAGTTGTCTCCGCGTACGTTGAGCCCGAGGAGGCGCAATGGTGAGGACTGTACTCTATTCTTTTTGGGTTTTGGGATTTTCTATTTTTTTTTGTTCTGGGTAGAATGCTATGCAGATGAGATTGTATGAGGATTAGTGACTTTCAAGTACGGGAAGGATTCTGTTTTTCAAGTCGGATCACGACTAGTGGGACTAGCTTATCCCCAGTGGAGTCGTCATTCTGTGGACCCTCGCCGATTTTTCCGCGCTCCCCACACGACGTCGTTCTCCCTTCCCCTTTCGAAGAAGAAGAAGAAGAGGTGCGGATGTGCGAAATCGCCGTTTGTGCCACTGGCTTGCCTCGTTCTCGAGGGCTTTGTTTGATTGTCGTATTGAGCTGGATGTGTTTAAGTGAATTTATATAAGACCAGAGTCGCCACTAGCCAATTACTTCGAATCTACAGTCGGCTAGACCCCGTAGAAACGCTAGAGAAGGGAATCCGAAGATTCCTTCCTCTAAAATGACTCCTGTTGATCTGCGGCCAGAGATTCAAGGTAAGGGATCACGGTTACAGGGTGGGAAGAGGTTAAGCACCCCACACACTGCCCGTACCGAAGTACGGTCTCTACTTCACAGAATCTATCGAATATTTGAAAGTCTAGTTTAATCCTCGTATATTCTCATGGATGACATGATGCATGAATGCGGGTCTGAACAGTAAGAGTTTCTGATGGGCAGGTTCCAACAACGGGCAAGCCCAGAGCGTACGCTCGAACTGACAGGTGCTTAATGTAAGACGTATGCAGTGTGCTTGAATGATCAAGGTGTTTTATGGTGAAGCATGAATGTAGGTCTGAACAGTAAGAGTTTCTGATGGGCAGGTTCCAACAACGGGCAAGCCCAGAGCATACGCTCGAACTGACAGGTGCTTAATATAAAGACATATGCATGTGTGTTTGAGTAATCAAGGTGTTTGTAGTGAAGCAGGGGGGTTGGAAGAAAAGTAAATGTTGTACTTATGCTAGATGCAAATGAGATGATGCTGGAAAAAGAGTAGCTGGATGGACGGAGGTGTCGCAAGGGTTGGCTTCGAGTGGTTGGATCAAGACTTGGATGGCTTGGGAGGCTTGGACCAGTGGTCAGGCTGGGCTGGACCTGGGTTAGACTCTCCTCACTCGGGCTCTCCTTGGTGGAAAAATGGGCTAAAGGGTGGAGAGATGGACTCAGAGCTCTCGGGCTGAAATGGACTCAAATGGCCTGTTGAAATGAGAAGGGAAGGGGGGTATTTATAGCAGCAGAGGGGCACTCTCGTAATTTTTTCCGGGCGGCTTGCCATGGGCCGCCCGTACGGCCGCTCCTCGGTTTCCAGCGAGTACGGTCGCTCCCTCGGGGCTGCTGTTGGACTCGCTGGTCGACTCAGTGAGTTGACTCAGCGGGTCGACTCGGTGGTTTGACTCGATGGGTTGACTCGACGGGTTGACTCGGTGTTTTGACTCGACGGGTTGACTCGACGGGTTGACTCAGCGGGTTAACTCAGCGAGTTGACTCAGTGAGTTTGACTTTTTTGGGATTTTTTGACTGGCCTTTTTTTATGGGGGTTTTTCAGGGTGGTGTTTAGGACTGGGTTGACTGGGTTCAGGCTTGAACTGGGCTATGGAATGGGGCTTACAAGGGTGAGTTTGGCTGAGTTTGGACTTGGGATTTGGGGGTATGGTCCTCCGTTCAACCAGCTATCTCTACCAAGCAGTGTAGCCGAAGGTGGGGTGTCTACAGTAATGCTGGGTACATTCATCAAGGTTCATTGATTCTTACTATGAAAATTATTTAGGTGAAGATTTGATTACTCATAAAGTGATTTTTCAATTGGGTCGATCACTTGAAAGGTTTTCAACTGGTTTTAAAAGGGTTTTCAATTATTAAAATTTTGTTTTAACTGTTAAAACTGTTTTGTTCGTACTTGATGATAATCTGATGATCCAGATCTAATGATCCACTTCATGATCAATATGGGATCTAGATTATAGGCAAATTGCTTTTACAGTCGAGAGATTAGATCATAGGTATATGCATGTGAGATGTAGATTCACAGACTTCCTTCACAATAGGGAATACCAAAGTTCATAAAAGTAGTGGAGTATCATATTGAAACAACCCTTAAAACCCTACCCTCCTTGATCCCATTACAGAAGGGATATACACCATAAGAGAAAGAGAGCTTGGATGTCCCACTCCCTTGAGCATCCTATTTAGAGAGGAGAGAAGAGAAAGGAAAGAGAGAAAACTCTTCTCCTTCTATCATTCATTAGCTTGCATTCTTCTTCCTCGGTGTGGTCCATTTATGTGGAAATAGGTTGTTATATTTTCTCAACCCCGACTAGAGAAAATATATTTTCTCTTGGGTGTCCATTCATCTATAATAGATCAGAAAGAGACTCCTTGATTTAAGAGATCAACATCAACAAATTTGCTTTGTGGAGATCATCTATATGATTAATTGCATTTAAGTATGATTTGAACAATTCTTATGGGGTTTTTATTTTTAAAATTTGATGTTACTCCATTTGGGAATTCCTAGGATGTAATCCTGTAATAATAATAAATAAATAAAATCATATGTTTTCGCTGTATTTAGATGCCAAGTAGGACCAAACTCAAGCCTGGCCTTATGTGCATAGGGTAGGTCATTTAAGGGATTGTTCATGGATCTAATAGAGTAATGGCTCGGATCATAGATCTAGGAGCCCACTGATATACAAAAGAAGAAGAAAAAACTATTGTTGTGTGTCAGAACAGAGGAAAATAAAAGAATAGGCACCGAGAAAGAAAGTTGTGATTTGGCAAGAGCAGGAAGCACTTCAAAGCTGAAAACTCTTAACAGGAGCCCTCACACGTGAAGGGATATCACACACGTTAAATATCTAAATGGGCAGCACATGTATGTGAGATCTAGTCCATTCATCAAGTGGGGTACACCTTCAACATGACATGGATAGAAAAAGTTATGTTAGTAAGATTATTAGTCAGTTCAAACTGGTAAGAAAAATGGTCAGCTAGAAAAGAAGTCCAATAGCTCAAATTCAATGGTGGTGACTCTTCTCCACATTCCCACACCTAGCAGTGATGAACATCAATGCAGGACATCTAAGATGTGGGTTCAATTATGAATAGAGCATCTCTTTAAAAATCATATCAAGTAGATGGTTAAAAATAAAATAGTGAATGGTCCATATTAGAAGGGGAAAATCAGGTAGTTGATATTATCTTCTCAATGAGAAACTCATGCTTAGTTCACAATGGGGTCAGCAAATTGGACTGGCTGCATTGATTTTTAATGCTACCAAACTAACACAAGTCATACAAGGAAAATAGCATGGGGTATTGAAATCACTGGATCCAAATTCTCTACAACACTTGTAGTAAGAGTGTAAAATCCCAAGCTCTGTTAAGCACACTTTGATGTGTTTCTAACATCTACTCCATCCACCAGTTAAGACAAAGCCTGGTTCAAAACTGAGGTGGGCCAAACCAAAGAACAATGTCATTTGATATGTGGCCCACCCAATTTTTGGATCAGGGTGAGATTTTGGATGCCTCTTTATGTTGGTAGAGCTCAACAGATGGAAGGGTTAGATAAAATGAAAATGTTAGTGACCTATGGTGTGTCCTACCTAAGTTTTTGAGCGGTCCTATAGTTGGTCTTATGTCCAAACAAGTGTTACCATAACTGATGGATGGGGCATGTATGATCTGTCTGATCACTAAAGGCACCAACTGCCTGAGTTTATGTTTGAGATACAAATGATATAAAGCTGGGATGTCCAGACGTGGCCTTTCACAGGAAGTTCCTGCACTGGGATGCTAAGGTAGGGGCTCACTGTGATGTTTGTGAGAAATCCACTCTGTTCATCTGTTTATTCGAGATCATTTTAGGACACGCGGCAAAAAAATGAACTTCAGAGTTTCCTACAATTGAAACCTTCCTTAGCTCCACCTTGATCCCTACTGTTTTCTTTTGTGTGACACACTTGAGTTTTTAATATGCCTCATTTTTTAGACCATGTCCTAAATTGAACTCCAAAAACGGATGGATGGGATGTATTTCTCACAAACATCATGATCGGCCCACCTAGCATCCAGTGCAAAAACTTTCTGCAGGAAACCCGCATCTATGGTGGGGTCCACTTGAACTTTTGATCTGCCTCATTCTTTGGCTCATGCCCCAAAATGATCTCTCCAAATGGATGGACGGTGTGGATGAAACACATACATCGTGGTGGGGCCCACAGAAGGTGACGTCACTTCAGTAGCGAGTCCGGCTACCGTCAAGTTCAGTAGCTAATCCGCGTCCGGGTATTCCCCGTCCCGAGCTCGAGAAAGGCTACGGCTCTGAGGGACACCGTGATGTATAGATTTTATCCACACCGTCGATGCATTTTTCATGTTATTTTAGAAATATTACCAAAAATGAGGCTGATCTAAGGTTTAAGTGGGCCACACCACAGTAAGCAGTGATGATAATGATTTTTACTGTTGAAACCTGTTTAGTGCCCACCGTGATGTTTATTTTCCATCCAATCTGTTCATCAGATCATAGAGACCTGGATGAAGGTAAAACACAAGTATAATCTTGATCCAAAACTTCCTGTGGCACTTGAGAAGTTTTCAACGGTCAGCCTTTAATCCCCATTTCATGGTCCAATTGAGCTTGGATCTGACCCATTTTTAGGCTTATGACCCGAAATGAAATGGAAAACTGAATGGACGTCCATACATCACGGTGGCCCTCAGAGCCCTAGCCTGTCTCGAGCTCGGGACAGGCTGTGAGGGGTGCACGTGGGACCACCGAATAACTGCAAAAGAGACCCTGACTGCCTGGTGATGGGACTCTGTAGGGCCAACTGTGATGCAAGTGTTTTATCCACGCCGTCCATCTGTTTTGGCAGCTCATAGTAGGGCACCTAAAAGAAAACGAGGTAGATCCAAAGCTCAATTGGACCGGAAAAAAAAAAACCCACCATTGAAACCTTCTCAGGACCCCCTTTGAAGTTATTTGCCATCCAACCTGTTTATAAAGCCACACAGACCTAGATGAAGGGAAATATCAGCTTGATCCCAAACTTTTGTGCTGCCAAAGAAGTTTTGATGTGGTGTGGCTCACATGAGCTTTGGATCTGACGCGGATTGGCTAGTGACCCTGCCACTAGCCATTGGCTAGTGGTCAGTGCTCTGTGGGCCTCACCATGATGTATGTGTTTCATCCACGCCGTCCATCCATATTTCCATATCATTTTATGGCATGAGACTAAAAATGAGGTAGATCCAAATATCAAGTAGACCACGTCACAGAAAACAGTGGTGATTGAGCGCCCACCATTAAAAACTTCTTAGGGCCCATAAAAGTTTTGGATCAATCTGATATTTGTTTTTTCCTTCATCCAGGTCCGTATGACCAAATCAACAAGTTGGATGTCAAATAAACATTACAATGAGCCCTATGATGTTTTTAATGGTGGACATTCAATCTCTACTGTTTTCCTGTGATGTGGTCCACCTGAGATTTAGATCTGCCTCATTTTTGGTATCATGCCCTAAAATTATCTGGAAAAATGAATGGACGGCATGGATAAAATACATACATCATGATGCATATTCGTATTATATTCCTTCCTGATTATGCTAGTTTCTTCGTTCTATTCAGTTTTATCGCATAGAAGATGATGCACATCATTTGTTCGACGTTTGGCCTCAACGAGATTTAGTACTCTGCAGTAGTGTACGCTGAAGCAGCAGTTGAAAAAGTAGGGCAAAAGGTTTGACTTGATTGAAGAGATCTGCGGAAGAGTGGACTGGAAGCGCATGACAAGTGATTGGTTAAATGTCTAGAAGAAGAAGAAGAACAAGAAAAAGACTTGGCTGCAGGTAAAACTATCCAATTTCTTTGGCTTACATACGAAATAAATTGGAAAACTTACTTATCTTGTTTCTCACTTTAGACAATGATAGTGACAAATCTTTATTTGAGGCGTTTTTAGGGAAAATTTCTCATAAATCCCAAATTTACCAAGGATTCTGTCACCGATCAAAATACCTGTTAGTGCTTTTTGAGAAGGAAATTCTAAGTACCCTCCTATATTGTTTTTTTTCCGCGTTTGTTTGATTTTCCTTGTATATTGTTTTTTTTCCAGGTCTGTTTGATTTTCCGAATTCCATGTAATGTAAGTGGGCCATCATTATTATTACATTATAAAATCTTATTTTGTACAATTTTACAATGCTAAAACAAACAACGAAGGCATGTCATCTTTACAGTCAAATGTTGCTAACAGCACGACACAAGTAAAAGAAATGGTAATCATTGCCCATTTCCTTCATTTACTGAGGTAATTGGAAAAACAAACTGATCTTAAAAAAGTAATAAAATAAAGAAATTTTGGGGTCCACGTGATTTTTGTTTGACATTCAGCTTGTCAAATATACGCACCCAATTGTAATAATCACGTGAACCAAAAATCTTTCTCATTGAATCAGTATATGGGCTGCACTGCACATGCATTTTGATGTTTTTAATTGGCGCATATTATTTATTATGGTGTGGCTCACCTTATGTTTAGATTGACCAATTTTTTTTCTTCTAAACATCATGGGGGATTACATCTAATGGATGGGTTGGAGATCAAAGAAATATCACGTGGGCCCCATAATTCTCCACTTTACCAGATCCTAAAGAAAAAAGGTGCACAATGGGCATTATGGTTATTTTTTTATTTTTTTATTTTTATAGCCATGAGAAAGATTTTATAAAAGAAGGCCGAAGCCAGGAAATACAAAAAGAAAAAAGAGGGGGTCACATTAAGAATAACTAAATAACTAAATTTCGGTTATAGAGTCATTATTTGTTAAAATCTTAATTTCCGAGGAATTTTGCGGTAAAAACCCCTATGTTAAAATCAGCCAATATTTTTTAAAATCTTGGGTGAGATTTTCAAAATCTCAACGACACTTATCCCACCTCCGCCCATGGTGTTTCAATTCAGGCAAGTAGGGCCCATGCCCATGGTTAAGTCATCCATACCATTGGTCTTTAATACTTGACTGTAGAGTAACCATGCCCCAAAATATCTCCCATAATGGAAGATTCTAGTTGCCATACTTGGGCCTTCTTTCAGTTGAATGTGGACCATTGTCTTTTCAATCTTCCATTTGTGGGGCCACAGAGTAAAGGGACTAGGATTGTACTATCTAGGAGACTTTTTCCTACCCAGCAAAGTGATTTGGGCGCTAAACTATGAGTCCGCTAGGTATAATTGAAGAGCTTAATATATTATGCAAGAGAAAAACTTTGATACTCAGGTAGAATGTGATGGTTTATTCACATATAATGGCATGCACTAAGAAATTGTACAGGTGGCATATAAGCAACTCAAGTTAAAGCATTCAAATTATGGGTCCCATTTAGATGGATCACATAAACATTGATCGAAAAATAGTCAAATTGCCTACAACAAACGAATATCCATTAATCATAGGATTGTACAATTTTCAGTGGTTGAATCAAAAGAGAGATTTTAAGAAATGGCAGATCTATTCACTCTATCAATAACCGAGCCAGATATAGTGCAGCATAAGAGATTTGGATCAATAAAATTCTTGAATGAGTTATTCAATTCCATGGATGAATGGGTTCTATGTCCTATTTTTTATGAATAGAATGAATCTTTTTTTTATTGAAGGATAAGAAAAAAAATCGGTATGTATCTCGGGAATGATGTGGAAGATCCAAGAGGGTTTTGTACTGGAGTGTTGATCTATTTAAGGCCACATCTTTTAACTCATATTCCAATAAGAAATGATCACATACAACTGTTTGTGTGGTGCAACCTTTCCACAAGGCATCTAATCCATGTACCAAGTAGTCGTTTACATCACAATGTATGAGAACTTAAGAAACTATTACAGGGAAAAAAATAGTGGAAAAGAAAATCGAAGATTTATCGAAACAGATAAGAAAATAAGTAAAATAAATCTCCCAAATAAATTTCACAATGCTTCAATAGCTTATCTTGATACAGTTTCTTGCGGGACTCCGTGAATGAAACAAAGACATGAGAAACAGAAAACATCCAGATCTAAAATCCAAAAACTCAAGTTAACAAACACTCAATCTCTAAACATGTGGTGGTAAATCTATCATCTGCTGGGCTTGACTTGGCTGCGACCCCAAAACCAGTGATGTGGGTGGGACCCTGACCCTAGGCCCACCTCGATGTATGCATTGTATATTTGTATATCCATGCTGTCCATCTGTTTTTCAGCTTATTTTAGGGCAAGGTCCCAAACATGAAGCAGATACAAATTTCAGGTGGACTACACTACAGGAAAGAGTAATTATTCACCATTAAAAACCTTTTGTGGCGACAAAAGTTTTGGATCAAGATGATATTTGTTTCTTCCTTTCATCCAGGTTTGTATGAAGTTATCAACAGGTTGGATGATCAATAAACATTATGGTGGACCCTAGGAAGTTTTTAATGGTGGGCGTTCAATGAGCACTCTTTCCTATTGTGTGGTCCACCTGAAATTTGTATCTGCTTCATTTTTCAGACAATGCCCTAAAATAAGCTGGAAAAAACAGATGGATGGCATGGACATACAATGCAAACATCTAGGTGGGCCCTAGGGTCAGGGTCCCACCCACATCGTTGGTTCTGGGGTCGTAGACAAGTCGTGCTCTTATGTGCTACTGTAAACAGATGTAGGCTGCACTTATTTCTAACTGCCATTGATAATCCTTGAGAGTCTTAAAATTGGTGGCTAGGATCATCCGAGTGGTGTGACTTTCTGGTTATGGCACATGACTGCAGGGGCGCCCAAACGACCAGAAGTCCAAGTATCATACTTAGAAGTGTATGTGTGTCATTACCTGCGACAATCTTCAAAGAAACTGGGACGAGAATCCTTTTGTAATAACGGGCAATCCCTCACTACAATATGCTGCCAGGGCAATGCCTCCTTGCAAACATGAATTAATTCTTTTAGGTTCAAGAGTTTCAAAATCCCTAGCTTTGGAACTGCTTTTCCCTCTTCCTCGATGATATCTAATGCTTGTCGATCCACCACCTCGATTGTGATTATCTCCTTCATCTGATGACAGTTTCTTACCTCGATCTCTTCAAGGTTCTTTAATTGCCAAAGAAGATCATAAGCAATAAGACTCTTCAATGATCGACAACCACCCACTCGCAAGACCCTTAATTTGCTGAGGCTTTCTCCATTAGGAACCACTCCTTCCCAAATGTTCGTCAAGTACCAGAGCTGTTCCAGCTCCAGTTCCTCTAAATTTGGTAATATGCTACCGTGTACATCTTCTCCTTTTATTACACTGGTGATTCCATCACAACCCTCAATCTGAACTGATTTTAGGGTCTCTAGATTGAGATTGCTCTCCCGAATTAATTCAGATATACTGTTTAGGCCCTTACATTGATTCAACACTAATGCATTTGTGCTGCTCAACAACATGTCGGCCCCTTCCCCTGAGAGATCAACACCGCCCAAAATTGTGCTTCTTTCATTGTTCGACATTGGCTGGTATTTTGAAATATAGCCTCTTGAACCAATGCATATGTGGTATCTTCTCAATCTTTTCAACCAACTGAAATCTAAGGGAAGACAAGCAATGCTGTTTATCCTGATGTAAAGAACAGACAAGTTCCCAAGAGACCACAGTTCCTCAATCGTCGATCTTCCCTCACCAACCATCGATTCCACATCCCAACTGTAAACACTTGAAGACATGTCGAGTACCTCCAAACTGGACAGCCCTGATACTGTACCAGCCTTGATTCTTTCTAAATAGAGTGTGCGAGATAGGTCCAATTGCTTTATTTTACTCAACTGTCCCATGTCACTAGGCAGTTCACTGATTTGGGTGCCAGAGAGATCAAGTTCTTGGAGTTCCGTAAGTTGTCCCATTGGCGGTAACTCTGCTAGGTAAGTGCAATCTCTTAGAAAAAGTGCACGAAGCTCTCGCAGTTCTGAAAGAGAGACTGGTAAGGATTTTATGGAAGTCCCGCTTAAATTCAAGACTCTAAGTGCTTGCATCCCTGAAAAGAATCCTTCTTGGATTTCTTCAAGAGGATTGCTTTGTAAAAGCAAAGTTGATAGCTTAGAGCATCCCACCATGCGATCCGGCAACCTTCTTATATTGTTTTGGATCAATGAAACTCTCTTCATCAATTCCCACGTGCATTCCTTTGGCAGCCGACTCAATCCCATACCAGATTGAACAAAGAACTTGCTTCCATCTTCTAGCGAGGATGCTATCCAGATAGCAACATCGCGGACAACGTCATGCATCTTTACTGTCCCCTCGCGAGCGCCATCTTCCAACAGGCAGGAGTCCTTGAGATTTTCAATCAAGGCAATCCCCCTGTTTGATGCTGCTTCAAAATTCTGCCTCTCATTGATTAATCCCTCTGCTATCCAGTATTGTACGAGTTCGTTTTCTTTGATAGAGAAGTCTTCGGGGAATAAAGAGCAATACAAGAAGCATGGTTTGATGTTCTTACCTTGTAATGAGTCGTAACTCCACTTCAACAGAGAAAATACCTTGTCTATCCCTTTGATATCAGGGACCGAGCTTCGCAGTTCTCCCAAGGCATGCTTCCACAACTGGACCCTTCTCTTCCCCCTCATAGCCTTCCCTACGGTGATGATCGCCAGCGGCAGACCGCAACATTCTCTAGCAACGGCTCTTGCAAGATTTCCTACCCCATCCAAATCAACCACGTCTCCTGCGTTTTGGCAAAACAATGTCCAAGCTTCTTCATTGCTAAGAACTTCCACTCTGATTTCTTTATCTGTCTTCATCCCCCTACACACATCGAGAGATCGAGTGGTCAATACGATCTTACAACCTTTGTGATCTTCCCCATGTGGTATACCCAATTCATCCAGATCGATTATCTCCCAGACATCATCGAGAATCAAGAGAAATTTCTCCTTCTTCAATCTCTCGAACAACTGATTAGCGCATTCCTGTACGGTTTCTTCCTTGCTCATCCACATATTCAATCTTTTAGCGATCTGTGATTGAACCCTCTTCATGTCCGCACCCTTTGACACTGTGGCCCAAATGATAATATTGAAAGCTTGAACCGAGGAAGAGCATTGAAGCTTGTTGTTCAAGTTCTTTGCTAGAGTAGTCTTTCCTACTCCCCCCATACCCCATATCCCAATCTTTCCAACTTGTTCGTCCCCCATAAGATCCAAAATCCGCTCTAGCATATCCAGTGCTGCTTTCTGACCCAGGATCGGTGGGACCGGGATCTCCTCGACCGCCCGTGCTTTGGGATTCCTCGCCACCACCCCCGTTGGAAAATCAGCTGAATCTAGAGCTTCTTTCACGTCCTCGAGCTTTTCCACCGCTTCTTTGCTCAATCTATATCGCATACAACAATTTAGACCACACCCATGTAGATTTTCTTCATTTGCTGTGACTTCTTCCCTTAACGAATTCACTTTGATCTGGATTTCTTCAACATCTTTCAGCCACTCTTTAACTGCCGGAGTCGGTAGCCTGCCTTCTTTATCGGCGAATTCAAGCTCTTCATTTATGGTGGTTTTCAGATTTGCAAGTCGTTTCATGTACCGGTCGAGCACTTCCACATTCGATCGGAATTTGATGAATATGGTGGCCTTGGAGAATATGAAGCCGCAGAGGCATTTTCCTGCTTCGAAGATAACAGAACCTAAGGTGTCCATGCCCGTTTCTCTCTAGCAAACGATATCGATCGGCAGACAATGAAGAGAATTGGAGAAGAAGGAGAGTTCAAGGAAAGGAAGCAGAGGGAGGAAACCAAGACCAATTGTATGATTTTTGGTATTGACTTGACTACCTCACTTCATTACTATGTGATTTGCAGAAGCGGATTGCATACTGAGAAAAATCTGTAGGGCCCACCGTGATGTGTGTGTCTAATCCACGCCGTCCATCAATTTTTCTATCTTGTTTTTGGGCATGATCCAAAACTGAAGCATACCCAAAGCTCTGAGTGGACCACACCACAGGAAACAGTGGGGATAATGATGTCCACCGTTGAAACCTTTTTAGAGCCCACGGTGATGTTTATTTGTCACCCAACCTGTTCATAAGGTCAAAACAGCAGGGATGAAGGGAAAACACAAATATCAGATTAAAACAGCATGGATGAAGGGAAAACACAAATATCAGATTAAAACAGCATGGATGAAGGGAAAACACAAATATCAGCTTGGTCCGAAGCTTCTATGGTTATAAGAAGTTTTTAATGGTTGGTGTTCAATTCCTATTGTTTCTTGTTGTGTGGTCCGCTTGAGCTTTAGATATGCTTTAATTTTGGGTTCATACCCTAAAATGAGCAGGAAAGAAGGGATGGATGGTGTGGATGAGATACATACATCACGGTGGGCATGCTAAGGAGACACACTAATTGCAGGTGGGAAAAAAGTGGAGAGCGGCTTAGCTGTTATAGTGGGAATAGCGTAGTGGGTGTTACCCTAACCGTGTGGGCCATCTTGATTTATTGTTTACAAATCCACACCGTCCATCTTATTGTTTACCCTAACCGTGTAGGCCATGTGCTTTTCCATCTTATTTTAGGACGTGATACCAAAATCTAATAAGATCCAAATCTCAAGTGGATCATACCACTACAAACAGTGCTAAAAGACCATTAAAACCTTTTTGTGGGCCACAAAAGTTTTTGATCGATCTGATATTTATATTTTCCCAGATCTTCATGACACAGGTTGAATTGGAAATAAACATTACCAAAACCTTACGATGGGCTCTTTGGAATTTTTAATGGTGGGTCACTCAATCACCACTGTTTCTAGTGGTATAGTCCACCTGAGATTTTGATTTTCATACATTTTGGAACCCCAGCCTCAAATGGGCTGGAGAAACAGATAGAGGGCGTGGATATATAAAATATCACCCATATGCCACAAGGCAGGGGTAACACCCACTACCACTAAGCTGTTCCCCCGGGTAACACCTAATTCGATCCCTAGAAAGTGTGGGTGCGTTAGCATGACTGAAAAAAAAAAAAAAAAAAAAAGGAAGAAAAAAGCCTACATTAGGCCTTACACGTGGGTGATTTGCATTCGGGTGACTTTTTTTGACACGTATGGGTAGTGAACCCAACACCAGTCAGTCAGTGGATGTCAAAGCCCTGTGGGCCCACTGTGATGTATGTGCTTTATCCACTATGTCTATTCATTTTGCCAGCTCATTTCAGGCATGAAAAAAAAAAAATGAGGCAAATCAAAATCTCGGGTGGACCTGTGTCCCACACGAAATAGTGTTGATTGAACTTCCACCGTTAAAAACTTGATAGGCCCACTGTAATGTTTATTTGCCATCCAACGTGTGGATAAGGTCATACGGACGAGGGTGGATTAGGCGATTACCCCCCTCTCCCAAGACAGTGCGGCCCCTAACGAGGAGTTGCCATGGGCCCACCTTGACGTATGTTTTTTTGTAGGCTATCTGTTTTTCTATATCATTTTAGGGCTTTATACAAAAAAAAATTGAAGCAAATGCAATTATCAGGTGGACCATAGAATAAGAAACAGTGGTGATTAACCGTCCTACCATTAAAAACTTCCTAGAGCACATCTTAATATTTCTGTAGTGTTTATTTACCATCCAATCTGTTGATAAGGTTACATAACATGGATGAAGGGAACATGCGAATATCATCTTGATCCAAAACTTTCGTGGCCTCATTAATGATCAATCACCGCTGTTTATTATCGTATGGCCCACCTAATAGTTGGATACGTTTCTTTTTTTTCAATAATGCCCCCAAATGATATGAAAAATCGGATGGACAGTGTGGATACATAATAGGTACGTCAAGGATGATAGGGGCCGCACCGTCTTGGGTGAGCCCGGGGTCTCACCTAATCCGCTCTCCACACAGACCTAGAAAAAGGGAAAACCAAAAAAAATATCAGCTTGATACAAAACTTCCGTGGCCATAAAAAGCTTTCAATAGCAGGAGATCAATTCCTACTGTTTTTCATGTGGTGTGGTTCACTTGAGCTCTGGATCTATCTCATTCTGTGGCACAGTCCCTAAAATGAGCCGGCAAAATGGGTAAATGGCATGGATAAAACACATACATCACAGTGGGCCCCAAAGAGTCGGGTCACGGGTTTGATAGGCTAGCATAACATGACCACTGATGCACAGGTATGCTGCTACTCGTATAAGTGGCACGATCCAAACCGTCGGAATCGTGGGCAATGGACTCATGTTCCCAAAGAAAGGGGAACGGATTAGGTGAGTGAGACCCCGGATCCACCGAGGTGGGTGGGGCCCACTGTGATGTATGTGCTACATCTACTCCGTCCATACATATTCGAAAAATCATTTTAGAGCATGATACAAACAATGAAGCAGTTCCAAATACCGGATGGGCCATAATACAGGAAACAGTGGGCCACGAAAGGCTTGGATCGAGATGATATTTGTGTGGTATCTTCATCTACGTGTTTGTGATCTTATCAATAGGTTGGATGGAAAATAAACATTTTAGTGGAATCCGTGAAGTTTTTAATGGTGGGGATTCAATCACGGCTGTTTCCTGTCGTGTGGTCCACTTAATATTTGAGTCTGCTTCAATTTTGTTATCATTCCCTTAAATGAGCTTTCAAAATGGTTGGACGGTGTGGATTTAAGGTACATTCATCATTGTGAGCCCCACCGTCAGGGGTCCAACCCACCCACCTCGGTGGATCCGGTTTCTCACCTAATCCGCTCTCCAAAGAAAGACGGATTGGACTCTTTAATTAGATTACAGAATGCATTTGCAAGTATTAAGATCTGCATTTCTCTTTGGAAGTTTCATCTTCAAAATTCCATTTAATCCCAATGATTTTAATCCTGGCCCACCTGATGAGGCCCCTGATGAATGGCCTGGACCTTGCTTTCATGTACCACATTGACACGCCTATATATATTCTAATAAATTCAGTTCATGCTGATTTCTTCCTTCTCTGCAGTTCTATCGCATAGAAGATGATGCACGCCATTTGTTCGACATTTGGCCCCAACGAGATTTATTACTCTGCAGTTTAAGTTGAAGCAGCAGTTGAAAAAGTGGGCCAAAAGATGCGACTTCGATTGAGAGAGCTCAGGAAGAGGGGGAGGGACTGGGATCGCATGACAAGTGCTTGGTTAAATGTCTAGAAGAAGACTAGGCTGGTAAAATATCCAATTTCTCTAGCTTGGATGCAAAATAACTTGGAAATCTCACTTTTGCCCTCCTTATCCTGTTTCTCACTTTGGCCGAACATAGTGACAAATTTTTATAATTTTTATTTTGGAAATTTCTCGGGAGATTTTCAATAATTCGTGGGTTTTCTCAGGATATTATCATGAAGATCTCACCAAAAAAATTTAAAATATTTATTGTAATTTCATGAATATGTTTGAAATTTAGATATATATTGCGTTGTTATTGTGACAAAACAGGATATTTTAAAGGGATTTTTTTAATGGGAAAATTCCTCATAAATCCCAAATTTACCAAGGGATTCTGTCACAAATCAAAATACTTTTTAGTGCTTTTTAAGAAGGAAATTACCCAAGTACCCTAGTGTGTTGTTTTTCTTTGGGCTTTTTTGTTTTTCGATAATGTAAGTGGGCCATCATTATTATTTTGCTCTGCTTGTTTAATCAAGTATTAGGCACATGAATCGAGTGTCAAATATATAGGTAATTAGAGAGAGGTAAATGTATTTGTAATCATTATAATTTTACTTTTAAAATTTCACTCTTTACAATTTTACAATGCTAAAACAAATAATTGAAGCATGTCATCATTGTGATAAAATATTAAAAAAAAGAGGTAATCATTGTCCATTTCCTTTATTTACTGAGATAGTGGGAAGAACAAATAGGCCCCAAAAAGTAATAAAATCAGGAAATTTTGAAGTCCACATGGTTTTTGTTTGACATCCAATTGTCAAACATACACACTCAACCATAATAATCACATGGACCAAAAATCTTTCTAATTAAATCATTAGAATGGTTACACATGCATTTGATGTTTGTTATTGGTCTATATTATTTATTATGGTGTGGCTCACCTTATCTTTAGATTGACCAAATTTTTTGTTCTTTCAAACATCATGGCAGATCACATCTAATGGACGGGTTGGATATCATAAAAATACCATGTGGCCTCACAATTCTCCACTTTACCACATTCTGAAGAAAAAGGTGCACAATGGGCATTATGATAATTTCACCACTCAAAAAGAACTAAATTTCAGTTATATAGTCATTATTTGGTAAAATTTTAATTTGCGAGGATTTATGCATTAAAAATCCCTATTTTAAAATCTACCAATATATTTTAAAATATTGCGATAATATGATTTAGTGTATTTCGCGAGATTTTCAAAATCTCAACAACACTTATCCCACCTCTGCCTATGGTGTTTCAATTCAGGCAAGTAGGGCCCATAGTTCAGTCATCTATACCATTGGTCTTTTATGCTTTTTTTTTATTTATTAAAGGAAACCCACTGTATTGGTCTTTTATACTTGACTGTAGTTGACCATGCCCCAAATTATCTCCTATAATGGAAGATTCTAGCCACCATGCTTGGGCCTTCTTACAGTTGAATGTGGACCGTTGTCTTTTCAATCTTCCATTTGTGGGGTGACAAAGTAGAGAGACTAGGATTGTCCTGTCTAGGAGATTTTTTCCTACCCAGAAAAGTGATCTGGGCGTGGAACCATCCTCCCACTAGGTAGAACTGAAGAGCTTAATATATCGTGCAAGAGAAACTTTTATACTCAGGCAGAGTGTGATGGTTGATTCACACATAATCACATAGGCTAAGAAATTGTACAAGTGGCATATGACCAACTCAAGTTAAACGATTCAAATTATGGGCCCCATCTAGATGGATCACATAAACACTGATAAAAAAATAGTCAAACAGCCCAACTTCAACTAATGGATTGTACAATTTCCTGTGGTTGAATCAAAAGAGAGATTTTAAGAAATGGTAGATTTATTCACTCTATCAAGAACCCAGCTAAATCTAGTGTAGCATCAGAGATTTGCCTTTTCTACTGGTTCCTGTGAATTTGGATCAATAAAATTCTTGACTGAGGTATTCAATTCCAGGGATGAATGGGTTCTACGTCCTATTTTTTACGAATAGAACGAATATTTTTATTGAAGTACAAGAAAAAAAAATCTGTCCGTATCTCCTATGGGAATGATTTGAAAGATGCAAAAGGCTTTTGTACTTAGGTCTTGATCTATTAAAGGCCACATCTGTCACCTCATATTCCAATAAGAAATGATCACATGCATCTGTTTGTGTGGTGCAAATAGGAAATCTCTCCTCTACTAAGCCAAAACAATTGAAGATTTATCTAAACAGATAAGCAAATAAAATAAAGTAAAATAAATCTCCCAAATGAATTTCACAATGCCTAAATAGCTTATCATGATACAGTTTCTTATGGGACTCCATGAATGAAACAGAGACATGAGAAACAGAAAGTGTCCACTTCTAAAATCCAAAAACTCAAGTTATCAAGCACACAAATCTCTAAACATGTGGTAGTAAATCTATCTTGTGCTGGGTGCAACTTGGGTGGGACCTTGACCCTAGTGCCCACCTCCATGTATGCATTGTATGTCTATGCTGCCAATCTGTTTGCTAGCTATTTTAGGGCATGGTCCCTAAAATGAAGCACATACAACTTTCAGGTGTACCACACCACAGGAAATAGTGATTATTGACCTTTAAAAACCTTTTGTGGGCCACAAAAGTTTTGGATCAGGCTGATATTTGTTTTTTTCCTTTCATCCAGGTCTGTGTGACGTTATCAACAGGTTGGATGGTCAATAAAAATTACGGTGGACCCTAGGAAGTTTTTAATGGTGGGCGTTCAATCAGCACTCTTACCTGTTGTGTGGTCCACCTGAAATTTGTATCTGCTTCGTTTTTGGAACCATGCCCCAAAATAAGCTGGAAAAACAGATGGACGGCGTGGATAGACAATGCATGCATCTAGGTGGGCCCTAGGATCAGGGTCCCACCCACATCGCTGGTTACATGGGGCAGCCAAGTTGCGCTCTCTTGTGCTACTGTGAATGGAAGTGGGCTGCACTTTTTCTAACTGCCATTTATAATCCTAAAGAGTCCTCCAATTGGCGGCTGGGATCATCTGAGTGGTGTGACTTCCAGGTTATGGCACATGTCTGCAGGGCCCAAACAACAAGAAGTCCAAGTATCATACTTAGAAGTGTATGTGTTTCATTCCCCATTTGGAATTGAGAACCCGCGAAAATCTTCCAATAACCTGCGACGATCTTCCAATAACCTGCGATGAGCGACAGACTGAGAATCCTTTTGTAACATCGGGCAACCGCTCACTTCAATATGCTGCCATGGCAATGCTTCCTTGCAAACATGAATTAATTCTTCCAGGTTAAAGAGTTTCAAAATCCCTAGCTTTGGAATTGCATTTCCCTCTTCCTTGATGATATCTGATGCTTGCCCATCCACCTCCTTGGTTGTGATTATCTCCTCCATATGATCACAGTTTCTTACCTCGATCTCTTCAAGGTTCTTCAAGTGTCGAAGAAGATCGTAGGAGATGAGACTCTTCAACCACCTACAATCGGCCACTTTTATGGTTCTTAATTTCCTAATTCCCTCTTCCTTGATGATATCTGATGCTTGCCCATCCACCACCTTGGTCGTGATGATCTCCTCCATATGATCACAGTTTCTTACCTCGACCTCTTCAAGGTTCTTTAATTGTCGAAGAAGATCATAGGAGATGAGACTCTTCAACCGCCTACAATCGACCACTTCTATGGTTCTTAATTTCCTAAGGCTTTCTTCATTAGGTGCCATTTGTTTTGGGATGTTCTTCGAGTTTGCAAGATCCCCTGCCTGGTTCATCTCTGCTACTTCAAGCACAACCACCTTTTCTTTGAATATCGCGTGCATCCCATTGCAGTTGCTTACCTTGATCTCTTCAAGGCTTTCCAGTTGTGGAAGAAGATCATAAGCAATAAGACTCTCCAATGATGAACAACCACCCACTCGCAAGGCCCTTAATTTCCCGAGGCTTTTTCCATTAGGAACCACTCCTTCCCAAATGTTCGTCAAGTTCCTGAGCCAATCCAGGTTCAGTTCCTCTAAATTTGGTAATATGCTACCGTGTACATCTTCTCCTTTTATTACACTTGTGATCCCATCACAACCCACAATCCGAACAGATTTTAGGGTTGCTAGATTGAAATTGCTCTTCCGAACTAATCCAGATATGCTGTTTAGGCCCTTGCATGAACTCAACACTAGTGCACTTGTGCTGCTCAACAACATGTCGACCCCTTCACCTGAGATATCAACACCGCTCATAATTGTGCTTCTTTCATTGTTGCACGTCGGCGAGTATTTTGAAACGTAGCTTCTTGGACCAATGCATATGTGGAATCTTCTCAATCTTTTCAACCAACTGAAATCTAAGGGAAGACAAGCAATGCTGTGTATCCTGATGTAAAGAACAGACAAGAACATGAGAGACGACAGTTCCTCAATCGTCGATCTTCCCTCATCAACCTTCCCTTCCACATCCCAGGTGTAAGCACTCGAAGACACGTCAAATACCTCCAAACTGGACAGCCTTGACACCGTACCGACCTCAATTCTTTCTAAATTGAGCGTGCGAGATAGATACAATTGCTTTAGTTTATCCAATTGTCCTATCTCACTTGGCAGTTCGCTGATTTGGGTGCCAGAGAGATCAAGTACTTGGAGTTCCGTTAGTTGTCCCATTGGCGGTAACTCTGCTAGAAAAGTACAATCTCTTAGAAAAAGTGCACGAAGCTCTCGCAGTTCTGTAAGAGAAAGTGGCAATGATCTTATGGAAGTCCCACTTAAATTCAAGACTCTAAGTGCTTGCAACCCCGTAAAGAATCCTTCTAGGATTTCTCTGAGAGGATTGCTTTGTAAATGCAAAGTCGATAGCTTACAGCATCCCACCATGCGATCCGGCAACCTTCTTATCTTGTTTTGGATGAATGAAGCTCTCTTCGTCGATTCCCACATGCCTTCCTCTGGCAGCCGACTCAATCCCATACCGGATTGAACAAAGAACTTGCTTCCATCTTCTAGCGAGGATGCTATCCAGATAGCAACGTCGCGGACAACGTCATGCATCTTTACCGTCCCCTCGTGTGCGCCATCTTCCAACAGGCAAGAGTCCTTGAGATTTTCAATCAAGGCAATCCCCCTATTTGATGCTGCTTCGAAATTCTGCCTCTCATCAATGAATCCCTCTGCCATCCAGTATTGTACAAGTTCGCTTGCTTTGATAGACAAGTCTTCAGGGAATAAAGAGCAATACAAGAAGCATGGTTTGATGTTCTTACCTTGTAATGAGTCATAACTCAACTTCAATGGGGAGAACACCTCCTTCTCTATCCCTCTGATGTCTGGGACCGAGCTTCGCAGTTCTTCCAAAGCATGCTTCCACAACTCGATCCTTGTCTTCCCCCTCATAGCCCTCCCTAAGGTGATGATTGCTAGTGGAAGACCGCCACATTCTCTAGCAATGGCTCTTGCAAGATCTTCTACCCTGTCCAAATCATTCACATCTCCCACATTTTGGCAAAACAACGTCCAAGCTTCTTCGTCGGTAAGAACTTCCACTCTGATGTCTTTATCCGTCTTCATCTCCCTACACACGTCGAGGGATCGAGTGGTCAATATGATCTTGCAACCTTTGTGAACTTCCCCATGTGGTATACCCAATTCATCTAGGTCGATTTTCTCCCAGACATCATCGAGAATCAAGAGAAATTTCTTCCCCTTCAATCCCGCGAACAACCGAATAGCGAGTTCCTGTACGGTTTCTTCCTTTCTCATCCTCATGTTCAATCTTTTAGCAATCTGCGATTGAACCCTCTTCGTGTCTGAGTCCTTTGACACTGTCGCCCATATGATAACATCGAAAGCTTGAGCAGAGGAAGAGCGTTCAAGCTTGTTGTTCAAGTTTTTTACCAGAGTAGTTTTACCTACTCCTCCCATACCCCATATCCCTATCTTTCTGACTCGTTCATCCTCCACAAGCTCCAAAATCCGTTCTAGCATATCTAGTGCCGCTTTTTGACCCACAATCGGTGGGACCGGGATCTCCTCGACCGCCCGTGCTTGGGGATTCCTCACCACCATCCCCCTTGGAAAATTAGCTGAATCTATAGCTTCTTTTATGTCCATGAGCTTTTCCACCGCTTCTTTGCTCAATCTATATCGCACGCAACAATTTAGACCACACCCACGTAGATTTTCTTCATTTGCTGTGACTTCTTCCTCTAGCAAATTCACTTTGATCTGTATTTCTTCAATATCTTTCAGCCACTCTTTAACTTCCGCATTCGGTAGCCTCCCTTCTTTATCAGCGGATTCAAGCTCTTCATTTATGGTGGTTTTCAGATTTGTAAGTCGTTTCATGTACCGGTCGAGTTCTTCCACATTCGATCGGAATTTGATGAATATGGTCGCCTTGGAGAATATGAAGCCGCAGAGATATTTTCCTGCTTGAAGGATTATAGAACCTAAGGTTTCCATGACCATTTCTCTCCAGCAACGATCAAACGATGGATTGGTCAACAAGGAAGAGATTTGGACAAGGAGTTTTCAAGGAAAGGAAGCAAAGAGTGTTGGAGATTAGAGATTGAAGGAGGAAACCAAGATCAATGGTATGATTTTTGGAGTTGACCCAACTAGCTAGTTGACTTCATTGGAAATATCGTGCATAGTTTTATGATATAATTTAGTTCCTGACCGGCCAAAACAAGCAATGCATTGGCTTTTCTTATGAGGTTGGGTCGCTCTCATCAGGTGGGTCCCACTTGTAATGAATGGTGGGGAGATATAGGTCAGTCTAGTCATTTGGTGGGGCATGAGTTTACGTTGTATGTGGATTTTTGGTCCATTTCTTGCAAGTGTGATTCTCTGTAAGTCATGTGTTGTGTGACCCACCTGATAATATGGCGTCCAAAATTGAGGAGAGAAGTGTCGTGAAATTAGAAGTTACTTTGGTGGTATGCTCTTTCAATTCGTAGGATTTTCTTGTGTTTTCTCAATGTCTTACAATGGGATTACTAATCCTTTTTTTATAGACTCTGATCTACCGTCTGATGGTCAGATCTTCAATAACCCGGAGAGAAATGCCCATCTCATGCTTTGAAAATGATAATCCATATTTGAGCTGTTGAAAACCGGTATTTGAAAGTAAATAATATTTTGTAAAATTGATAGTATTAAAAACAGTTATTTTATTTTATTTTTTTAATTTTTTTGAGTGATTAGCAAACCTATTGTGGGTATAACCTCATGGCCATTGATCCAACAATGACTAGACCAGCCTCTTGAGTTTTGTAGGCCACAGATCGTACTTGATGATGTTGATCAGATGAACGATCCAGATTATGTGTACATCTGCCCAATGGCATTCATGGGGAGAGGAGTCAGATGGGTTGTGGTGGTATCCCTGATCGTGGGGGCCACCTTGATGTATGTGCCTTATATACTTGGCCATCCAACCATTTTGAAAACTCATTTTAAGGCATGATCTCAAAAAAATGAAGCAGATACAAATCTCAGGTGGACCATAGTACAGGAAACAGTAGTAATCGACCATTAAAAACTTCTCGTGGGCTACAAAAGTTTTGGATTGAGCTGATATTTGTGTGGTCTCTTCGTCCAGTTCTTTGTGACCTTATCAACAGATTAGATGGCAAATAAACATTCCGGTGTACTCCATGAAGTTTTTAATGGTGGGGATTCAATCACAACTGTTTCCTGTTGTGTGGTCCACCTAAAATTTGGGCATGCTTCATTTTTGGGATCATGCCCTAAAATGACCTTTGAAAATGGTTGGACGGTGTGGATTTAAGGCACATACATCACTGTTAGCCCCACAGTCAGGGGTCCTACCCAACTCGGTGGATATGGGTCTCACCTAATCCCCTCCCATTGACTTCGAAGCCTTAGGTGGGCAATAGATTGCCCATATAAACTATGATCAGATGATTCTAACCATCCTATTTGTAATGTGCAAGTTGTCTTTAAATAAAATAAAAGGATAACATTTCCAACTGAGAAAAAGTCTCAAGAGTTGAGACAGAAAGGTAGGCTGTTGGACATTACCCCAAGTCGATAGGGAACGTGTAGATCGAATCTGAACAGCCCAAATGTGAGACCCATTGTAGATTGGACAATCCTGACCGTTGATTGTCCATTAAATGTCCCACCAGTCAACACTTGGGATCATGCTTTCATGTAATTTTTTGCTTACATTCCCTCTACAGTGGGTCCCACTACTCGTGTAGTATGGATTTGGCAAACCTCATTTTTTATTTTTATGTATTTAACAAAGAGCACTAAACCTTGTTGCGCTTCTCCTACCATGCTTAAAATTTTCGAGCGGACCGGCAACTCAAGCAAAGTCGACTTGCAAAATATCACAAGGTGTATAGATAAGAAATGGCCTCAATCATGGGTATGTATGTCGTCTTGATGCTTGGGCCGTGAAACTTTGTTAATTACTCACACAAGAGTGGGCGATGTAAGATTTTCTATAAAGTAGGCATAATTGATCAATAGTTCATATTTATCTGAGGTTGGATCTGATGACCGGGAATACCAGTGGACCCATTAAAAAGACGTAATTGATCTAAATTCGTGTAGGGGTCGTGTGCTAGACATGTGTCGCATGCACAATGTTATAGTTGGGTTAGGATACTCCAAATTCATGTAGAGCTGGGTGGAGGAGTTTTCGATGAGTTTCAAACTCCTCATCCCTCATATCTATAAAACCAGTGCTAGTCCTCAATCCTACACACACGTTGGAAACTTCTCATCCCATCCTGGTGCTTTCTTAAAGGTGTAAGGTGCGGAAGACTGCAACATTCGGTCTACATCTTCAATGTCTTGCATGGTCCTTCAAATCTGCAAAACAGATTTCACAGTTGGTATTAGAGCCAGATGTGCATTGGCTATGGCAGTTCAGATTGTTGCATTTGTTCTAGTAACCTCTGGGCCGGATTTGTGTCACTAAGATCTGGGCCATGGGTGTGATTTTGCAATCGTTTCCAATTTCCAGCAGTTATCCATTGGAACTTATAGTAGCCGGAATCTGACATCTAGAAACTATTGGAATATGACACCTTTATTGTACATGGATTTCCAAAACCCCAACCATTGAGGTTTTTATTTTTATTTTTTATTTTTATTTTATTTTTTACTTGTCGCTGATGGCAAACTTATTGTCACTACAGCCATGGTGGTGATCCTTGCCTTTCTGATGTCCATTCCTGCCAACCATTGTGTGACTGTGGTGGCCATAACCCCGATGCCGCTAGGGTGTGAAGGTGATTGTGACATAATGTGAGATGCATGAGTCATATAGTCCAAGTCATGCACCAAACTTGTGCATACCGTGCAATCATGTAGGGCGACCTTATCTCATACGGGTCCCATAAGCGTATTTAGCAGAAGAGCATATGTTATGATCAACCGAACTTCATAACAGGCATAAAGATGATGTGTATGAGCGTATAAATGAGTATGATATCCATTACACTAAGCATATTATCAGTGTGACCTATCAGTCTAAATATACTAGCCTGTTATCAAACATGTCATGAGATAACCGGCCTCAAATGACTAAATATAAATGGAGAATGGGACTTGACTAGTGGGCGCCATGAGCAATATAAAGTTCTACGTAGCATGGTCCACTCGAGACTTGAATCAGCCCCGTCATACGACCTTAACACGTAAAAATGGGCTAGTAGGACAATGTATGGTATGGGTGTATCAAGGTAGGCCTTGGTGGCCTCCAAATAGTACATCAATGAGGGCCCACATGCTGGACACTATGGTCAGCCCCACTGTCCAGCATGGGGCCTGCCTAAGCTGGGGATCAGCCTCCTTTTTGGGCTTATACCCTAAAATGATTTTCCAACGCATGGATAGTATGAATATGCAATAAATACTTCAAGGTGAGCACCACAGCGGGCCCATATGCTTGGGCAGCATGCGTCACGCTGGTCTAAGGTGATCCACGGACCAGGCACTGAAACGAGGTGTGTATACAACACATCATCAAGGTAGGCTGCTACAGCCGGCCCCACCCTCTGGACTAATGGACGATTTCAAGAGTGGACTCTGTCCACTATCCAACAATGTGGATTAATACATACCCAGGTGGGTCCCTACATCCAAGGTGAGTCCCTCTATCTGAATGACATGGATAAAGCATATACATCATAGGTGGGCCCAAGAGAGGACAACCTGGATTAAACACATACATCATGTGGGACCCATTGGGTGGGCCACCTGTATGCATGCTGTCGGCAGCGTGGACCCACCTGTGGTTATAAAAGTTGAGCTTCCTACCCCCACCAGGAGGCAGTGGGAGACAGACTGGAATGTGGCAGGTCAGTATTGGAGGAGAACAGTAGGACTGTACGTGGCAGGTCAGTATTGGTGGAGAGCATAGGGCCCACACCTCTTGATGGAGTGCTAACAGACCCATCACATAAAAAACAGTGGTGCCGGCTCCACCTGCTCTCCAGCCATACTAACTTGCCATGTACCTGTCCGGTCTGCCGCTGAGTCAGGGTGGAGGTAGTAACTAATCCAAGTTCATAAAAGTTTTGGATAAAAGCTGATATTTGTGTTCTCCCTTCAACCAGACTTATGGCACAGGTTTGGGTGGCGACTAACATCATGGTGAGCCTTAAGGAAGGCTTTCCACATTGTCCCCACTGTTTTCAGTTGGTGTGGCCCACTTGAGATTTGTATCTGGCTCATTTTTGGGCCCATGCCTTAAAATGACATGGAAAAATGGATGGGCGGCTTGGATAACACACATGCATCAGGGTGGGCCCCACGAGGTGGGCAGCGTGGACCACGCCCATCGCCCACATGAAGTTTTGGACCGAGCTGATCTTTGTGTTTTCTCTTCACGCAGGTCTGCGTGAACAGGTTAGATGGAAAATAAACATTCTAGTGGGCCTGAGAAGATTCAACAGTAGGCGCTCATCCTTACCATTTTCTGTGGTGCGGCCCACCCAAGATCTGGATCTGCTTCATATTTGTGATCTGGCCCTAAAATGATCTGGGAAAGCAGATGGACGGATTGGATAAAACCAACACATCATGTTGGGGTCCACGAGTGGGGCCCTCTGGTTCCAGCGGCTTTTTATTTTATTTATTATTATTGTTTTTAAAAGGGGGCTCACATGTAAGATCTACTCCGTTCATCAGATTGGTCGCATCATGAAGGTCCCAAAGAATTCTGGTTTAGGCTGGTTTAGATGGCATATAGACATCACAGTGGCCTAAGAAAGTTTTAATAGTAGGAAATTATTTCCTTTGGTATGGCCCAGTTAAGATCTGGATCTTCTTCATTTTCTGGGAATCGGCCCAAAATAAGCTGGAGAAACAAATGGACGGCGTGGATCTAACATATACATCATGGTGGGTCCTGACGCTGGGCAGCAGCGTCCCTCCTGGACGGGTGGGGTCCAACTTCTTCCATCCTTTTTCCTTGCAGGGTGCGGTCCACGTGAGACATTCACTTCGTCCATCATGTTGGCCAGCTCATGATAGATCCAATGAACTTGGATCTAACTGATTGGAGTTTTTACCACCATCCAGGTTTATGTGATCTTATAAACATGCTGGGTTGTAAAGTAACGTTACTGTGGGCCACACAAGGTGGTCCATGCTGTGATGGTGGTTGGAGCATGCTCTCTCATAGCATGGCTCACTTGCAGGCCTATAACAAATTGTAAAGAGAATAAGAGAGGAAAAGGGAAAGGAGAAAGAGTAGGAAAGATCCGACAATTGGGGTGGGCCCCCCCTACTATGGGGTCCATCATAGGAATCTAATCACATCAAGGTGGGTCTCACCCTTGCTGCCCACAGAGTAAAATAAAACAAATGGAGAATATGTCCTCCCTAATTGCACTCACAACGAAGATGGATGGTTGGATTTGGCCGGATAGTTCTCTAAGCAAGTTCCTCTCTTAATCTCTACTACTTCTCTCACAACTCTCTCCACCCCTTCTCAAACTCTCTTTCTTTTCTCTTTCTTCTCTCTCTCTCTCTCTCTCTCTCTCTCTCTCTCTCTAGTAAATGAGAATGAGGGAGGCCATACGTATGCGCCTTTTGTGATAGGAGATTTGGGGACATGGAATGAATTTTGAAAGAGAGCGAGGGTAGAAAGGAAAGAGAACATTTATGATGGGAAGTGACTTAAGTATGGGCTCAGTTAACTTATGGGGAGAGAGATGGATGTGATTGATGAAACATTTGATTGATTGATGGGATGTTTGATTGATTGATGATACTACCTTACTATTTGTGTAAGTGGGGCTCACACTATGCGTATGTAGTGTGGTCCATCTTGATTTGTGCACATGCATGCATCTTTCAAACTGTGTATCGAAATGGAGCGTGCCGCTTGGTGTTGGAATCGTGGCGCCCACGCAATCGTCAGGGTACAAGTTTCGGGTCGTTGTGGTACTAAAATAGGGTATTTGATCGAACTCATCGATTTGGACTGTTCCAGGTATGCCGGCTTCGGAAATGAGGTCCTCCTTGTGTCATATTTTCATCTCATTTTTTTTTTCAAACAAGCCTATTTCAGCATAGAAGATAAAAAGAAGAACTTATTTTTCTAAGGTAGGAGAGTTTCCATTATAGAGAATAGTTGAAAAACACAAAAAATTATCAGAGAGTATTAAAAAAAATATGAAAGATCGTCGAAATACAGTGGTAAAAGAAAAGTTAGTTAGAGAGTGGTGGTAAAAGAAGGTCTAAGTGTAGAAAAGGTTTAGGAGAATTTTCATCTTAAAAAATAAAAGAAAGATCCAAGTATAGAAAAATAATGTTTAAAAAAGGAGTGGATTTGGAGCTCCCATGATACCTTAGGTTATTCAGGGAGAAAACCCTTTCTAATTTTAATATACTTTTCTAAATTGTTGGTTTGGATTGTAGATAAATACACTAAAATAAATAGCTTTCATTATCTTCAACATATGAGATTTTACATAAACTTATAAATTGATGGGGTTTTCCTCCTCAGGACAGAGGAGAGTTATGGTGTAGCATGAGTGTGGTCGGGCGCCTGGACCAGTCTGGTCGGGCAATCGAAAATCACCCAAATGAGGCAGAAAGTTACTGGACAGTTTTGACAATAGTCGAGCGCCCGATGGTCTTGTGACCGGGCGCCCGAAATTGGGCAGTTCCTTTTGATTTTCTCACTGGACAGTTTTTTTTTTGAGCGGGCGCCCGACAGCCCTTTGACTGGGCGCCCAACCTGACATGGGACTGCTTATAGGGCGGTTTCCTCTTTGGGTTCTAATTACTCCGATTCTCTATTTACGAGGTTCTAAAATGTGATTAGGGTATCCCATTAAGGTGTGATCCTAAGGCTTTTGTGAAATGCACCCAACAAAAAATTAGTCGACTTACTTTTGTGGCCCACTTAAGATTCAAAATTGCCTCATTTTTAGTAAAACTATCTTTTAATGGACTTGTTATCATGATTATCTAACATACCACATATGTATGCAATTTTGGTGTATTAAACGTGATTTTTTATCAAATTATTTATCCTATGAATATATTACATAATTCCCCTTCAACCAAAATTCAGGCGGATAAACACAAATTTTGGATTCCACGTTATTCTAATTACAGGTTGCCAAATACAAAAGAAGAATCGAAATCACTTTGAATTCCAGTAAAATTGTATTTGGATTCCACCATATTTCAAATCCAACTTGCCCAGGGAGTCCTAAGAATTGAAGAGAGAAAAAAAAAGAAAAAAAGAAAAACAAAATTTAGCAAAAATACTAAATTTCAATTAAGTTACAACTTTAATTTAACCCAAAAATGATTGAAATTTATGAAACTGATTGGCATCAACAAGCCTTGGATGATTAGCTTGGGAGTCGAACTCCTAGTAGCCTTTTTCCAACCATCTAAAGCCATATTGTGCATTATTTACTCTGTTTTTGCCCAATCGGTTCCTTTGGTACTCTCAATTTGTGTGATTTTGATTGAGTTGTCCTCTGCTCACACTTACATAAATGATACTATCAGCAAGGCTGCCCTTGTGTGGGACAATAGCAGGATGGATCGAAATCTTGTACAACTCCAATCGTAAGTAGCGCATGTAACACCCAATGTGATATGAAACTGCAAACCAATCCGTCTATATGTTTCCAAACCTAACTTTCACGAGCATAACAAAAATCATTTAGACAAAAAATTTAGATGGGCCACAAAACAACAACAATGTAAAACCACCACTAAAACTTCACTCGTTGTAGTCCACCTAATGTTTAGATCAGGCTAATCTTTCACTATGTCATTTGGTCCTGTTGGGTTTCACTTGATTAATGGATGGGATGGCATGTAAGAATACAGTTGCCCCAGGAAAATTTCTAAGGTGGGTAATTAATTGGATCCTCACCGTTCCTTGTGTTATTATGACTTGATTTCTGGATGTAAGATTTTCTGTAAAGTAGGCTTAATTGATCAACGGACTGGATTTACTTAAGGGTTAGATGTAATGGTCGCGCATATCAGTAGACCCCACTAAAGACATGATTGATCTAAATTCATGTAAGGTAGTGCGCTACACAATTTTAAAAGCTTTCCTAAAGGTTTAAGGTGTGGAAGACTTCATTATTTGGTCTACAATATGATGTCTACACCAGTTATGTTTTTCAGTTCTAGTATATTGATCTCCATATCCGATGCACTGCATGGTACTTCAATTCCGTAATAAAGATTTAATGGGTCTTATTCTTGGGATCAGATCAGATGATGATGTGCTGCAACTGATGCAAGGCGTGGACATTACACCGACATCAGGTGGGCCCACAGAGCTCAGATGTTGCAAGCTCCTCCTGCAAGTGTAGGAGGATTCATCATTCGCATGTGTGGTCTGTCTGATCGCGCAAGGCACCAACTGCCTGAGTTTCTGTGCACTTACATATGATATGATAGAAGGCTGGATGTCGTGCAGACGTGGAGAGCTGAAGGCAGGGAGGACGCGGATTAGATACTGACGGGTTCAGTAGCCAATGGCTACTGAAGTGAAGTCACAAAGTTCTATAAGCCCCACCATGATGTATGTGTTGTATCCACACCGTCCATCCATTTGGAGACTTGATTTCAGGGCATGATACATGGAATGAGGAAGATCCAAATCTCAAGTGGACCCCACCACAGAAAATAGTAGAGAATGTGACATCCACCGTTGAAACTTTAATAGGGCCACCATGATGATTATTTGTGATCCAACCTGTTCTTAAGTTAACAAAGACATCACATGGATGAAGGGAAAAAACAAATATCAGCTTTACCGAAAACTTCTGTAGCCCTAAGAAGTTTTTAATGGATATCCCCACTGTTTTCTGTGGTGGGTCCACTTGAGCTCTGGATATCCCTCATTCTTTGGCTCATGCCCTAAAATGATCTGTCCAAATGGATGGACGGTGTGGTTACAACACATACATTATAGTGGGACCCACATAACTTGGTGACGTCACCAATAGCGAATCTCGCTACTCACTCTGTCAGTAGCTAATCCGCATGTGCATGTGGGCCGACCGAATAACCCAAAAAAGAGACCCGGCCTGCCTGGTGACCGAACTGTGGGTGCCCATCGTGATATATGTATTTTATCCACACTATCCATCCGTTTTGCCAGCTCATTTTAGTGCACGAGCCTGAAAACTAGGTAGATCCAAAGCTCAAATGGTCAGCACCACAGGGAAACAGTGGGGATAATGATGTCCACTGTTGAAAACTTCCTGGGGCTCACCATGAAGTTTATTTGCTATCTAACCTGTTCATAAGGTCATACAGACTTGGATAAATGGAAAACACAAATATAGCATGATCTAAAACTTCTGTGGCCCCTAAAAAGTTTTCAATCGTAGGCCTACAATCCCCACTGTTTCCTGTAACGTAGTCCACTTCAGCGTTTTATCTATATTATTCATGGGCTCATGCCCTAAAATGAGCTGACAAAACCGATGGACGATGTAGATAAAATACATACATCACGTTGCGCCCCCACAGAGTTGGGTCACCAGGCCATCCGAGGGGCTCTTTAATAGGCTAGCATAATCTGACCACTTATGGGAGTGAGACCCGGATCCACGGAGGTGGGTGGGACCCCTGACTGTTGGGCCAGTACTGTTATCTATGTGACTACATCCGCGCTTTCAATCCGTATTGAAAGTTCATTTTAGTGTATGACCCAAAAAAATGAAGCAGTTCCAAATTTCAGATGGGCCATGGTGCAAGAAACAGTGGTGATTGACCATTAAAACTTCCTATGGCCCACAAAAGCTTTGGATTAACATGATATTTATGTGTTCTCTTCGTCTAGGTAGTTTTTGTGACCTTATCCAAAAATAAACATTCCTGTGGAATCCATGAAGTTTTTAATGGTATAGATTCAATCACGACTGTTTCTGTGGTGTGGTCCACATAAGATTTGAGTTAGCTTCATTTTTGGCATCATACTCTAAAATGATCTTTCAAATGGTTGGATGGTGTGGATTTAAGACACATACATCACTGTGAACCCCACAGTCAGGAGTCCCACCCACCTCGGTGGATCCGGGGTCTCACCTAATCCGCTCCCACAAGTCGGACTGATCCTCTTCGCTGATTTGTTGTGTTATGATGCATCAGCCCCACAGTCAGGCTGCACTCTGCATTTCTCTTTGGAAGTTTCATCTTCACATTCCGTTTAATCCCCAATGATTTAAAGGTAACTCTTCCTCAATGCCTGGCCCACCTGATGAGGCCCCTGATGAATGGTTCGGATACTGCTTTCATGTGCCACATTGACACGTGTACATATTCGTATTATATTCCTTCCTGATTACGCTAGTTTCTTCCTCTCTTTTTTATGCCATTCAAAATATAATCTGTATATTAGAATGGACGGCGTGGATCATAAACCAAACAAATGGTTGGCCTAACCTAACTTCCCCTCTAAGAGTGCGGCAAATCTTCACAGGACCAGCCTCATTGAAGGGGTTTTCGGTCAAAACAGCACTGAGCTTTTGTAAAAAAATGACAAAAATAGTCCTTGCCCTTAGTCCCAGTAATTGTAGCCCCGGCACATTTTTTGCATCTTCATACCATTTTGCCCATGACCATATACGCCAACGAGTTTCTCAAAATTTAAAGGGTCATGTGTTTTATTGGTGAGCCAGGACTTCCAAGTTGGTGAGCCATGTGTCTCATCAGAGCCTTGACTTCCAGGTGGGAACTTTATGTTCTAGGCTGAAACAATGTGTCTTGTCGGCGAGCCACAGAGGGCATCTGCCAGCCATGTGTTTTCTTGGTGAACCATGTGTTCCATTGGAATTTGTCTCATCGGCGAGTCACACGAGCCATTGTTGAGCCATGTGTCTCATCGGCGAGCCAGGACTTGCAGGTGGGAACCTTCTGTTCCAAGTTGGAATAATGTGTCTCATTGGTGTGCCACAAAGGCCATCAGTGAGCCATGTGTTCCATTGGAATTTGTGTCTCATCGGCAAGCCACAGATGCCATTGGTGAGCCATATGTCTCATCGTTGAGCCATAACTTTGAAGTGAGAACCTTGTGTTCCAGTTGGAACAACATGTCTCATTGGCGAGCCATAGAGTCATACAGGCCATCTGTGAGCCATATGTCTCATCAGAGAATGCCCATATATGATTATAGACAAAATGGTTTGAAAAAAATCTAAAAAGGTGAGGTCTACAATTACTGTGATTAAGGGCAGAGGTTATTTTTATCATTTGACCAAAACCCTCGTTGAAGATGGTTTGTCCTTACCGTGTTGCCCACGTTGATGTATGTATTATGCATTCATTTTGAACGCTCATTTCAGATGTTTGTATTCTGTACCCACACTGTCTCTCCATTTTGAATGCTCATTTTAGAGTATGATATGAAAATGAAGCCGGACTGAGCTCCGGCTTCAAAAATCAGAATTTTACACAGGCCTAGCCTGAAATAGTGAAAAAATCCGGGCCGTGACCTACCCAGGCCCGGCCCATTGACAGCCCTACTTGGAACAGATAAGGTCATACCCAAGACAGACCCAACACAATGCTACGAATTCCATGTAGTCTATTTTAATATGTTTATTCTATATCCAAGCTGTCCAATCTGCTTTCCATATCCTACTACAAGATTCTCCTAAAAATAAAAAAGATACAGTCATCAAGGGGATAGTTGTGATTGACCATTATTAATGGACCAAAAGGGTTTTGGGTGAAGCTAATTATTTTTATATACCTTCATCAGGGCATATGTGACCTTATCAACAGATTGGATGGCAAATAAATACTACATAAACCTTAAAATACAAAGAGGTTTTTAATGGTACGACCCTCAAGTAGCATTAATTCTTATAGTATGGTCCACCTGAGATTCTGATCTCTTTTATATTCTATAACATAACCTAAATTATTCTGAAAAAATTGGATCGATGGAGTGGATATAGAATACATGCATTAAGTGAAAAATAAGGAACAAATTGCCTTGGTTTGGC